>OX456526.1:10364884-10912978 GCA_949748255.1 Eustalomyia histrio
ATCTTGCACGATAGTTGCACGTATTTCGGTCGCAATTCATAAAATAACGACTTTCTAACGTAGTCAATATTTCTCTCCCTTTTGTATAATTCATACGACTCAGAAACAGTCAGCAACATAAAGCGCTTGGCCACTGTTTCCCCATCAATAATTAACGTATCCTTCCGACCTGCAGCTTGGATACTTATATCATCTCGCAAGTAGAAGTCCTTAATGAATTGCTTTTTTTCTTCTATTGCTGATTCAGTCTCTCGTACCAAAGATGAAGAACTTTTTGTGCCATATTTTTCATAAAGAATGTTAACAATATGTGCTCTTTTCTCTGGATCAACCGGCAAAGCTGTTTTGGCTTTATTTAATGCCTTTCCTAAGGTTTGTTTACATCTGTAGGGTGGATTGGCTCGCGGACTGACTGTTTTTTCACATTCATTTTTCTTTTTCAAACGAAATTGTTGTTGCCTTTTACGGTTTTTTTCTTTTACTTTATCTATGTTATTGTGGTTTGATTCCAACAACTTTTTTCTATACCTCGATGCTCTCTCTTTTGCCCTTTCACGGCTTATTTTAAGCCTATTAGAATCTGATTTAAATTTTTGCCTATAGCGCTTTGAGTAATTTTTACTTTCAATCGATAATTCCATCTGTAAAAACCATAATTGAATTTAAATTTAAAATAAACATAACACCATCCAAGGAAATTACTTACAATGTGGCGTGACGTTACACACTTTTGAAAATTAATATAAAATTAACTATTTGTTAAATAACCGAGTTTTTAATTATAATTAGTTTACTTTATTAAACTTTGTTAAAAGGCAAAATTTCACGCACTTACTATCGTCAGCGTAGAGATAATGAGACTAAATGTTTTTTTGTCTGACGTGACGTTATTTTAGAATATCATTAAAAGCAAATCTAAATTTTACCGTTAATTGATTTTTGTTTGATCTTTTGCATTTATTTTATGGTTAGTTGTTGTTGCAACAACAGTTTTGCGGTAAGAGTGCAATTGTAGAATTACTCTTAGAAATGTAAATTGTAAAGAGAAGTTAACCTTAGAAAAAGAACAAAACTGACCAAAACGAGAACTTGAACTTTGATGACCGGTATCTCGCCATCGCAACTAAGGAAAGCTTTAAACTCTTAAATTTAATTAATTTAGAACATTACTCTTTAATAATACAAGAAAGAAAAAACTGTTGGTTAACTTTTAATTTTTCGGTCAGGGTGGACCTTTCTGTGGAAATGCCCATATATATAATTTCATCGAATTTTTTGCACAAAATTGATCAACAGGGTAAAATTCATTTACTTTTATTAAGTTCAATAAATACTGTACAGAGTTTTACAACACAAACTACAAGAACTATATTCTGAAAATATGATCAAAATCGAACCACGGCCAAATGTCAGACAGTTAATTTTTTTTTTTTGGAAATTTTTAATATTTCATGAAATTGATAACGAAATATAGTGGGGTATCTTCATGTAATTATTATTTAAAAATAAAAAATCTTAATTAACCCTTTTATGCTCCTGAGGGCAAATATGACCCAATAATTTTTTAACCTTAAGAACGAAGTTTCATTCAAATATCTGCAAAAAAGTAAAATTTTTTCATTATAAATTGAAAAAATTCGAGTGAAAATGACCCAACATTTTTTAAACGCTAGAATACGCAGTTTGATTCAAATATGACGTATCATCTTTGTCCCGTCCCGTCCGTTCAAATAGTTTTCGTAAACAATTTTTTACATACATTAAAACTATGTATTCTTTACCAATTATTGAAACCACATTTAAATATTATTAAAAGATTTCAATTTTTTTAATTTTATTTAGGTTAACTTATCTAATGAATAACCAGAGTAAAACGTAAACCACAGATATTTCCATATACATTTGACATTAAGCTTTGGTTAGTTTTAGATAAGTTAACAGGTCTAATAGTATTTTAGTAAATTAAGTATTTAAATTAAATTAAAAAATTAAAATAAAATATGTTTTATAATGTTTGTACCTGCAGATTTTGCTGCAAGTTGCGAAATTTTACAAATATCAATATGGCATAAAAAAGTCTAATTTAATTTTTCGATATCAGTATTAACGTTCTGATATCGAAACCCTTTTAAAATAGGAATGAATTGTTTTAATTTTTTCCATTTAATATAAAAAGTAGTGATTACTATTCGTTAGTATCATTAAAAAAAATATGATCTTGAGCCCGATAAAATTAAAAATATATAATACAAAATTTTTAAATAAGGGAAATACCGGAGCTATTAAAGATTTGTTTGTATAAAATTTTTCCGCTGGAAGGAAAGTAATGTTACATTTAACCAAACTTTCAGTGGAATATAGATTTTTGTTGTGCTACATTTTGGTTTTCTTGATTTTTATTAGAAATTAAAATTAATTGGAGTTTTATGAATTGTTGATCTGTTATTTTGTAAATGAATAGTAGTATTAGTAGGATTTAAGATCATATAATCATATTCTTTTTATAAATTATTTTATTGTAAAGAAACATGAAAGTTTTTATTAGTAAATTATAGAGAATAAAAATTGAGAAATTCCACAGAGCCAGCAGGATAGAATACTTAGTATTTTCGGTTGACGCTATCCAACCTTGTCAATATCCATGCTCTTCTTCTCCCTTTTGGTCATCGCTTGTTGATGATAGTCTATTTTATATTGAGTGTTTGGAAACAAATTAACAAACTTGAAAACAACAACACAATTAGACTAACATCAACGAAATTTAACAATTTATATTTATCCTCTATATTTTACAGTTTTTGTTATGAACTTTAATTCTTAAAGTATCAAACAAGAAAGCTTATATGAAGCATTTAATTTCAAATGTTTGTCCTAATCCATATTAAATCTACAACGTCAACCGAAAATACTAAGTATTCTATCCTGCTGGCTCTGTGGAATTTCTCAATTTTTATTCTCTATAATTTTCTAATAAAAATTTTCATGTTTCTTTACAATAAAATAATTTATAAGAAGAATATGATTATATGATCTAGAATCCTACTATACTATTCACTAATTAAAATTAATTATTTTCATTTTATTTGCATTTCCTCTATTACTATAAGTATGTTCAGTGAAATTATTTGCTAGCATAATTGTCAAAAAGAACTGAACATAACAAAAAACAATTTCAAACCTTAACTTTTAGGAAATAATTAAGAGGTTTTATATATTATACTAGCTGACCCGGCAGACGTTGTCCTGCCTAAAATTTTATTTAAGGCTAATAACTTTTCTAAAAATAGCAGTTTCATAAACCACAGATATTTTCCGTTGAAAGGAAAATTTGGCGTGAAAAGGAGCGTGAAAGGGGGCGTGGCGTAAGAAATGTTTATTTCTACCTCGCCTGGAGTATAATGTGTATACAATTTGAAGTAAATCTGTTAAAAACTATATAGGAGCAATTACATAATTTTAAAAAAGTGGGCGTAAAAGTGGGCGTGGTCATTAATCATGCCAGAGTCCCAGTTAAATGCTGCGAAAATTTCAGGAACATACACACATTCCATTTTATATATGTATATAGATTTTAAAATTAAAGTGATTATTAACACAAAATTTGTATGGATAATATCGAGGTAATGCAAAAATCTTCAAGATAACTGAAATTTCGTTCATAATCGTTTTACAAACTTATTGCGCGAAAACGATTGGTCAACACTTCAAAGATTTTTAAAAAAAATCTTATTAATAACCTCCATGTATGCTAAAATAGAAGAAAGGCGCTAAGTTCTACTACTTTTACCATGTATGTATTTTAGTACTACTGATTACAATCTCTGTCCACAAAATCCCTATATCCAAGACCAGGGTGATGATGACGACTACATTTACAGCTTGTATACACGCTATAAACACTTGTATCGACAGCATTTATTTAAAATAATTGAGGAAAAACATACATACATGAGCGAATGATTGCTGATGGATTTTATGTTAGTTTTGTTCCTTTATATTTGGTTTTAGTGGTAATTTACACTTTTTTTATATATATGTTATATTTTTTTATATGGATGGATTTTTGTTGTTTATTTTATTTTAGTTTTTTTTTTTCAATTTTGCGGGCGGCGCCCCAACCAAAACTATAATTTTAATTTGCTATTGTATGTATTTAAGAAAGAAAAATAAAACAAACTTCTCCTATTGTATACTGCTGCGTATGATGGAGTTGTTGATTGTGTTTCCATTTGTATATACATTTGTACGTGACATATCGACAATTGTTCGCATGCAAATTAGTCTGTTTTAGTATACAAACGTATGTAAAATAGTATGTCTTTGGTGGAGTTTAAACATATTTTTGCAGGGTTTTTGGTTTGACTCTTAACATTCTAGGGAAATACAATTTCGTATATAATTGTGAACGGTGATCACTTTTTATTCTACATGTATTTTTCTCAACAGTTTCTGCATCATATTGCATACCAATCTAATAGATTTCGACTTGGATTTCTTTTCCCAATACTGTGTTTAAAATTCTTCTTGCCCAAACCAATTTTATGAAATTCAAAATTGGTAATTTCAATAGTCGATTTACTATAAAAAGTACGTTGTAAAAATATTTGCAAAATCGATTAGAATCAATTGTTTTTTTCTCGCGGAAGAATTTTAAATTTATTTTTAGATAATTATTTATGTATTTGGGGTCGCTAAACTCATAAGGTGTGTTCGACGTACGTTACCGCGGGTACCCAATCTAACCAGAAAGCGTTTCTTGTAAGAAAAATTGGGTAAATGAGGCGTTTATGAGAGAATAATTAGGTGTGTTCGACGTACGTTACCGCGGGTGCCCGCGGGAACCCAATCTTACCAGAAACCGTTTCCTGTAACAAAAATTGGGTAAATGAGAGCGTTCATGAGAGAGTAATTGTGTTTCTCTTTTTACCAGAACTTACTCGTACTTTTTGTTTGGGTAAAATGGTAAAATTGTCAAATCATCAGCTGTTGCTAATAAATTAGCTGTTTTCCATTTTTGAAAAAAAATAAAGTTAAATAAAAATTTACTATAAAGAACTTTTCCTTCTTAATAATGAAAAATACGTTTATTATTTAAGCTGTTTTTTAATATGAATAAATTTGATGTTTGTTTTTGGTTATGATTTGTGGTTTTGTGCGTTCGCAGTATTTTGGTCATTTTTATGGTTTTGTGAGAGAATTTTTTGCTTACTCTCATTTTACCAGACTTTACCCAAAATTACCTCGTACAGACCTACAATAAGTTTCTAAGGATTTTAATGGCTGTAAAATAAATTGGATTAATAAATACATAAAACAGTATTTTATATATTAGGTTTGTTTTTTTTTCAAACTTTATATGACTATTTCATACAAATTTAAATAGATATAGACTTGCTATGTAGTCATAGATACAGCTACTTAAAAATTAAGAATGTATAAAAATGGTGCCAAGTCTTAGAAATTATTGGCTTTTCTCTTTTAAATGTAAACAAAAATATTTGTCATAAAAATATTTGAAATTTTTTTTATTTAAAATTTGATAAAATATTAAAACCAACAAAAGCTAACAAATTAATTATATATATATAATTATATATATTATATAAGCAAAGGTAGAGCAGGGCAAACAATATAATTGCTCTATTTCGCCTTCCGGGGCAGTCCATATACGAAAACAGCTTTCGTACAAAGGCAGCGTCAAATGTTCAAATTGTATTTGTTTACAAAAAATAAAGAATAGTCAGGTAAGTAGGGATAAATGTTTTCTTTACAAGTAGTTATAGATATAGATATCAAATTCGAAAAAAATAAACCTATTAATTTTTTTTATAAATCACAGTGGAGTTTAACTATTACGAACGAAATTTGTGGGAAATTTTGTAATGCAAGAAATAAATTTATTTTTTTATTATAAAATCGAAAAGATGGTTTACAAAAAATAAATGTATCTACGTTTAGCTACACTGTAGAGTTCAGCTAAAGTAAACTTTAGTAATTGAGAATATTACTAAAGTTCCAGTAAACATTTCAATGGTATTATGAAATATTTAACTGCTTCTATTATTTTTGAAATTATAGTAAAGTTAATCTATAACACGTTTCAACGCAAGACCCAATTTCATATTAGGCCTTATCACGGTTGTCGCAGTCGAATTCGACAGTAAGTCAAATTTGCTGAAAAGTCGTTAAAAATACAACTTTTAAAAAATTTCACCACTGAATTTATCATAAATAATAGTCGAATTACAAAATATAAATAATCGGAATTTAATTTCTTTATAATTTTCAATTTACGCAAATTCGACAACGGTAATCAGGACGATTGTATAATGTGAGTGTATTGCACACCGAAGCATATCTTTTTAAAAAAAACTTTCATTCGATACCGAAGGATTCTTTTAAAATAATTTTCATTCGATAAGTTTTTTTTTGTGATTGGTTTGGAAAATAGAATACAATTTTAATAAAAAAAAAAACATATTTACCATAACTTTATATCCTTAAAATTAAATATGGTCAGTAAGAAAAAAAGGCTCCGTTAAATTTATATTCTCCATCACATATCGCACCTGTTCCTCTAAAGGGAGTCAACTCATAATTGTTCAATTCACAATGGGTATTGTATTGTTGTATCATGTATTACTTTACAATAATGTAAAATTGTTGTTGGTACTTTACACTTAAAAATCTGATACAACTACAACTTCATTTGCTGTGTTTTTCAAATGTTGTATTGTGTATCATAGCATATCAGTCTCAACATATCAGTCTCAACATATCAGGTTTATTTTTCATTTTCATTTTATTTTTATTTCTTTCTTCTTGTTTCAATAAATTTATAAATATTTTTATCTGTTTTCTTTACTATTTGACATTTTACAACATGAAAATACAACTGACTCCTCACAACAAAATATGTGTATAGTGTAGCTCTATACAACAAACAAAATACAATACCGGCTGTGAATTGCCCAAATATAAAAATTTTCAGTATATTAAAAAACTGTTTATTCTTAAATATATTTACTATAAAATTTAAAAACAATTATGTCAATTAGTTTTTTTTTGCAATTTTTTGAAGAGTTGTTACTCCTCTTTATCTGAAATTTGTTCATTTATTTAATAAAAACCGTTGACATAAACACAGGCACAACTTAAAATATTTTCCTTTAGTTAAAACAAAACTAATATGAATTGAGCTTTCATTTGGGGACAACTAAAAATATTTAATTTTAGTTGATTCTAAAGAAGCAACTCTTATATCACAAAAGGGATACAACTGTATTTTTTTCGCAAAAAAGTAGACAAAATGATGTAAGATATTTACAGTGGGTAGATATGACCACTGTATATCGTTTTATTGCAAAAAGTGAAAATTAAAAAAATTCAAGTTGACGCCCTTTAGAGAAACAAGTGCGATATCCCAAATTCAGTACAATAGAGGGTGTAAAATATTATTATTTAACCCTTTTATGTATTTGTACCATTTTCAGTTTTTGATATTTTTTAACGAAATTTGTTGTATCTACATTAGAGATTTATATTTTAGCCTGATATTCTCAGGGATCATCCCAAAGTCAAAGTATTTGTTTGTTACTATTTTTTATCTTTTTGTGTTTAGTTTTTTTAATTTTAAAAATTCATTTCTAAATATATTCTGAAACGGATGTTTATTTTAAATTAATGATAGTTTAGGAACCCATTCACAAGCGATAGCCCACCAACATTTTAACTTTAGTTAAATATTTCTCCAAGGAGGAAAATCTGCAGTTGGAAAAGTTTGTTTGGTAGTAAAAGGATTAAAAGAGTACTTTTCATAATATGACATTTAATCAGTTTTGTCGCATGGTTTATGTGCACTAAAACCTTTTAGGAAATAGGGATGACAAGGGCAGACAAAAAGTCATATATGATAATATTAACCAATGACGACCAATAAAGGGTTTGGCAAGTCTTGAAAAATGATAAAATTTTTAAAAACTGTATTTATATTACATTAATAAATACAAATTAAAAAAATACGATAAAAATTAAGTAACAATACAAGTGTCACAAACTTTTTAACTTAGGGTAAAATTTTATATATATTCCAAAGTTAACAGTTTTTTGAATTTTGTCCAGCTAGATTTTTATTTTTTTTTTTTTTTTTATTTATTTATTTATTTATTCAAATATTCAAGAACCAAGCCCTCTGGGCCAAATATGGTTCGTATACTACTAAAAAAAACAATTTACTATATAAAAAAAAATATATCTATATAAAATGCCTAAACTAAAATAATAACTAAAATATAAAATTTAAAATAAAATTTAAAATTTAAGGTCCATAATGTAGCAATTAAGAAAAGATAAAATTAGAGTTATCATAAATTAGAGAGGGTGTTACATACCGAAATACTGCACTAATTTGCATTTAAACGTAGCCTTTGAAAAAACGAAATTTTTAAGGTATCTAGGAAGCGAATTCCAATTTCTAGTTATCCTCACATTAAAGGATCTTTCATAAATGGATGAAGTTATACGATGAAAAACTATTTGAGGGTTTCTACTCGATTTTGTGAAATTAAAGTTCTCAACAATATAACTAGGACAATTCGTCTTAATCACCTTGTGAAATAGCAACAAAATTCTCAATTTTATTAAATTTTCAAAAGAAATACCAACAAAATCTAATACAAAATGAGTGACGTGTTCCCTCATTCTTAATCTATAAACATATCTTATGATACGATTAAATGTAAGATGAAGGCGTCTAAGTAAAACACTATTAGTACCCGTGAACACCTCTAAGGCGTATAATAATTGTGACATAAGAAGACCACTAGCAACACGTTTCCTCACATGTAGAGGCAAACATAAATCTAGAGACCACAATCGCCTTAAGGTAGCATTCACACGAGCACAAACGTAATCAATGTGCTTTGAAAAACGTAATTGATCATCCACAAAAACACCCAAACACTTAATTTCAGTGACGAAATTTATCCTAACACCTCCTAATGATACATTCAAATTACTGGAGTCAAAACCAAAACACATTGCCTTTGTTTTGCCAGGATTAATTTCCAACCCATTAGTATCCATCCATTGAGAAATCTTATTAAGGTAAAACTCAATGTTCGCTTCCAAAACATCAAAAATTTGCCTTTCCCCAGAAAATAAAATCTGTACATCATCCGCATATATAAATGTTTCAAAAGAGTTATTATCAATGACATTAATAAAATCATTTAAATACATCATAAATAAAATGGGGCCAATTAAAGAACCCTGTGGAACACCACTGGTAACCTCCAATAATCTAGAGTTCCTGTCTCCTACAGAAACGAATTGTGACCTTTTACCAAGATATGAACATATAAGTTTACATGCAGATTTAGAAAAATTAAAAAAATTTCATAATTTAGTTATCAGCCCTGAATGTAAAACTTTATCAAAGGCCTTTGATAAATCTAAGGAAAGCAATACACTACATTTTTCTCATTAAGCTTACGTCTTATTGAATCAGTTAACCCAAGAAGAAGAGTTGTAGTACTATAATTCCGTCTAAAACCAGATTGGTTAGGATGAAGCAATCTTTTAGCATTAATATAAAACATCATCTGATCTTTCATAATGTGCTCAACAACTTTTGAAAGAACGGGTATCACAGAAATTGGACGAAAATTTTGTAAAAGATTTGAATTACCATCCTTTTTAATCGGCACAACACGTGATATCTTCCAATCACCAGGAAATTTGGAAGTCATAAAAATTGTATTTACAATATGATTTGGGATCTTAGTGGGACGGATAACATGAATAATTTAATAAAATTTCTTTTTTACCGTTATTATTTACAAACATTAGATAAAATCAAAGAGATACAATAAAACCAAAAGAAATACTACATCAGCAAAATATTAAAATGAAACAAACTGTACTTTGATCTCTAAAAATTTAAAACGGCGACATATAAATAAGTGTTGCCATGTGTTAATAACATAAAATTAATTTGAAAACAATTCAACTGCTGTTTTGTAATTCTATTAAAATCATGTTTTATCTTAAAGATATCAATCCATAGATTGGCAACTCTATTATAATTTATTATTTTATTTATATTTATACTATATCTATCCCTTAATACTTACACTCTCAAGGAGGGTACCCCTGTCCGGACTATCACACCTTAATAAAATTTGGATATAATGCAGGAAAGAAAAATCTAAGGAACAAATATATATTTTTAGCTGCGAAATTTCACATTTAGGGGTTTAAAAGTGGGTAAAAAAAATGAACCATTTTTTGACTTTTTCTAATTTGTATTCTTTAATGAAATTAGGAAAGATTTTTAAAGGTGCATTTACAAATGCAAAAGATAAAAATTTATTCTGTGAAGATAAAAGAAATCGCACCGCATTTGAACCTAGACCCCATATAAACTCACCAACACACGTGCAGCGGCAGTATCTTATCATTTATCACATATCAAAGATTCATCAAGACCTGAGTGTTCGGCTAAAGAGACCTTCCTTGCCAAACAAACAGTCACTCATTCATTTGTCTCTCATAACACAATCGTTGCTTATTTTTATGATTTGTTTTGTTGGACTTCCTCGGTTTACTATTCATACAAATACATGGTTAATGTTGTTGTACGGTACGTATCATTTGGTTTTGGTTGTATGTTTGTTTGTTTACTTTTGTCAATAATGTGGTAAACAAGTAATAATCTGTCATTTATTTGTATATCATTGTGTACACAGAGAAAATTTTATTGCAAGAAAAATAATTAAATTATTTGGTAAATTAAAAAAATTAACGAGAAAATATTTCTTAATTGAGTATAGGAAAGTTTTACTAAATAAAATTATATTTTTCATAAAATTTTATATAAAATTGCTTAAAATTAATGACTATTGCTTTTATGCAAAAACACATTAACATTATAAAGATAATTCTCCCAGTGTATGGTGTATCTTGGGTTTCGGTACTCTCCGACATTTTACATGTAGAAGCAGTGCCTCTTATCGTTATAGATAAAATGAACATTAACTCTTTTCTTACAGTCAAAGAATTTTTTCTTTTTATTTTATTAGATAAATTCATGGGAATTTAGAATCTATAAACAAAATTTATAAAAGCAAATTCAATATCTATGGACTTATGATAAAAACATTAAGTAGACTTTAAAAAAAATTTTTCAATATTTTTTAAGTCAGTAAAACTTTATTTATTTAATGTGCATTAAGGTGGTCCAAAATAAAAAAAGTCGAATTTGCGAGCTCCACAACCCCACAAATATGCCATTAGTGAAAAAAATAAGGTCTGCCAAAGAAATTTAAGAAAAAAGATTTATTTATAGCACATCGCCATTGAAGTTTCATAGTTTTACTTGTTGTATTAAAATATTATATATAACGAGGGCAGATCAATGCAACACTGCTCCCATCAAGTACTTGTTAAGTTTTGAGCAAGTTCCGTCATTTACTTTGCCAGAGGATTTTTCGAGGTCCATAAAATAGGCATTTGTTTGATCAATAATTTAATCGTTGGAGCTAAATCTCTTTCCACCGAGCCATTTCTTTAGGTTTGGAAATAGTCACTGGGGGCTGAATCCGGAGAATAAGGCGAATGAAGGGGCAATTCGTAGTCTACTTCATGGATTTTTGCCATGGAAACTAAGCTATCACACGATTCCGTTGGTGGTCGATTGTGAGCAAACGCGGTAGCCATCTTGCGGAAAGCTTTCTCATACCCAAGTGATCGTTCAAAATTGAAACCACTGAGCCATGTGAGATGCATATGTCTTCCACAATCGATCGCACATTCAATCTTCGATCGGCCAGCACCACATCGTGAATTTTTTCAATTGTTTTGGGTGCAGAGACCTCAACTGGGCGTTCAGAATGTTTGGCATCCTCCGTGCTTGTAAGGCCACAACGAAAGTGAGTATACCAATTTTTTACCATTAAAATCGATGGTGCAGAGTCCCCATAGTATTTATCAAGCTTTTCCTTGGTTTGATTGACGTTGTTTTTTGCAAAAAAATAGTGTTTAATGTTTGCCGTTTAAACGGAAGGTAAATGACGAAACTTGCTCAAAATTTGACAGTAGTCTATTAACAGGTGGTGCTTGATGGACGCAGTGTTGCATTTCATATAACTAAGAGGGAAGTTCGAAAAGTCACGGACCTATTGATCTAGTATATTTTTGGCCGTACGTTACGAATATGTAATTAAAATTAAATTCGGATTCGCGTATTTCGCGAAAATTTCATACAAAAAATGTTCCACTTTTATCAAGAAATTTGCTAATATTTGACTCTGCGCCACGGAATTTCTTCTTATGTGAGACCGGGTTTTTGTTGACGATTTAATTTTAATGTCTTATAAATGCCCTTGGTAAATAGATTACAAAAATACAAGAAGTTGGATTTTTCGATGACAACGTTTTTAGGTAGCTAGAAAAAATAGCACAAAAAATCGAATTTTGATGAGTTTTCATAAAATGCGAATAATTTAAAAACCACAAATTTGTTTTTGATTGTAGATTCGTTATTGCCATAAAAATTGCGATCAGATTTGAAAAATTTATTTATATAAGGCATTAATTAGCAAGTTGAATTTTTACTTACATCTTTTCAGAAAATTTGGAAATTTTGACTAAAATAAAAAAATCGCGAACTAATTTAAAGTTACTATTTTTTTTTAAATTTTGATCTCCTATTCCTTTTGTGCACATTAATTAAGACTATATTGTAAAATTTTATTTTTTTTAAATAATTTAATTTAAAGTCAACCCTACTTTTTGTTTAAATTACTCTAACGACAAATTAATAATTCTTAAAAGTTAACTTCTTGTGCTACCTCTAAATATAAATGAATTTTGTTAAAACTTGGCACGGAAAGTTCTTAGACATTATGGAATAGAGGCAGCATTGTGGAGATTGCGAATTCAAATTTAAATGTTTTTTGGACCACTCTAATGTGCATATTTCTGCCTCGCACTCACATTTCCGAGAATCCATGAATATCGGAAAAAGAAAAAATACGTCTTTGCTGAAATTTAATAAGGAAAAATATATGCAAATTCGACAATATGTCTTTTTCTTTATTTTTATGCATTATTTGTAATATATCGCTACGCGTACGTCTGACTAAATTTGCTAAAGGGATTTTTTTTGTTTTGTTGTAAAAAATTTGATACTAAATCACTCCACGAATTTTTTATTGCATGACTGAACGTTTAATTGAATGAATTATATTTTCCCCGTTCAATTTTTAACAGTTAATTCATTAATTTGATTTGACAAAAAGAACTGTTACAATTGAAATAATTTTTAAATCAGTTTAAACCCTTTCAATTCACTTGTTTTGGTTAAAAAATTAATTCGTTTATTTTAGATAAAAATTAAATTCGATTTATATGGAATTCATTAAAAAAAGAACTGATTCTAAAATTTTCTGTTTACTATGTATATTAAACATTTTTAAAACACCAATTTATTCTAAAGTTAAAGTATTTAGTTGCGTATGATTGATATTTTTATTTAGTAGTTCCATATCAATCATACGTAAAAATATTGTTTCATATCACTCATACGTCGCAAAGGTTGTTGCATGAAAGAAATTTGTAGTGTTTTATTAATTATATTGTTAACTGTATATGTTGTTTCACATTTGTTGCATTTATAATTCTATAGTGACTAGACGCATTACTCAGTTAGTCAGTCAGTCACACTTTATACAATTTCTCACTTTACTACTTGAATTCAATCATTTTGTATGTTCATCACTCACTCACTCTTTCACTCACTCACTCAGTCAGTCAATCAATCTAACTACAAAATATAAATGCTCCTTCGTTTGTCTTAGGTTTGTTAGTTCGTTTGTATGTACGTGTTATTTGGCCGATTGTGTATATGTTTGCACATATTACACCGTCTCAGTTGTGATTTACACCGTTAATCGTTTACATCGTCGTCGCCGTCACTTTTTGCGCGCGTTTTATAAAACTTAAAATATAGTAGAATAAAATTAATTTGAAAAACAATCAAAAACTAAATGTTATTAGATACTGTTGTGATCCCAACACTGTTTACAATTACAATATGAATTGAATATGCAATAAGCCAACTCGTATCTTTCCATCCATCTATTAATAATGAATAATAGTAATAAAAAGCAATATTAAAAACGTTTTAAAATTATATTTAAAATTATAATAAAAAAAACTGTAAATAAGACATTTGTATTAGTAATTATCACATGTAATTAGAAAGAAAATGTTTGAAATATTTTAAATGATACATTTATTACATTTCGTTGATCATTATGCATAAATTTATAGGATATTTATTATAATTATAAAGTGTATAAAGTGTTTTTCATTATAATTTCATAAATTAAAATCATGTGTAGCTCTCGTCGTCAATCTCAATACATGTTGCTGGAGAAAAACATGTTTTAATCTCGTTGTCGCCGTCGTCGTGTACTACTTTGAGGAGGGTCAACTTTTTATGTTGTAAAAAAAAACTAAATGATTTGAATTGAATAAAGTCATCTGTGTAATTTTGTTTGTTTGCGTGAAAATCTTCTACACATTTTTGATTATCTGTTGCTGCTACCGCTGTATCATTTTTGCCAACATGTGTGCGTTTATTTTTGTAATTTTCTTTAAATGTTAACATTACTTTAAGTAAGAACTTGAAAAGAATTTATTTCTTAATTCGAATTTTGAGTTAAAACTTAAATTATTGTTGTATAATTTAAAAATTTTGGGCGTTTATTATGAAACATTGGTAGAATATATATGGGTAGAATATTTATTCAAAGTATTTTCCTATTTACTGGCAACATATGAATTCCGCGCCAAAATATCTGCTAATTTTTTGAGGCCAAGAACGAAGCAACCCAATTTCGCATACCCTGTTCTAAAGTGAAGTGTATTCCAGTAAGATCGTTCTGCATCGATCGAAACAAATGGTAGTCGGACGGGTAAGGTCTGAACTATAAGGTGGGTGAGGCATAACTTCCCAACCACTATAGTTTTAATCGGTTTTGCAACATGTGGCCGAGTGCTGTCATGATGGGATATTACGGCTTCATGTCTGGTCGCATATTCCTGACATTTTTCGGCCAACGCTCGCTTCAAACAAATCAGTTGTTTTCGGTACAGGTTCCCTGTGATCGTCTGGCCCTATTTCAGCGGCTCATAACACTTCTGGTCCCACCAAATACAGAGCATTACCTTGGCGCCATGGATATTCGCCGTTGACGTTGATTTGGCTGGTTGACCGGGCTTCGCATGCGATTTCATGCTATTCGGGTTGTCGTAATACACCTTTTCCAATTGTATTTCAGAAATAGTCGAATGTATTTCAGAATAGTCAATTGTATTTCTGAAATACAATTAAATTTATTTCTAAAATACACTTGACTATTCTGAAATACAATTTACGAATTCTGAAATACAATTGACTATTCTGAAATACAATTGACTATTTCTGAAATACAATTGACTATTCCGAAATACAATTGACTATTTCTGAAAAACAATTGACTATTTCTGAAATACAATTGACTATTTCTGAAATACAATTGACTATTTCTGAAATACAATTGAACATTCTGAAATTCAATTGACTATTTCAGAAATACAATCGACTATTTCTGAAATACAATTGGAATAGGTGTAGATCCATTTTTACCGCCAGTAGTGATTCGAAGCAGCATTTCGGACATGTAAGGTCGTCTTCCGGCTTCAAATCGTGTGGTTACTAACTTCCTTGCTTTTGGATGAATTCTGCTGCTTGTAAGCGGTTTGAAATTGCTGCCTGAGGGACTCCCAATGATTTTGCAAGTTTTTCTTGAGCTTGACAACAATCTTTATCGAGTAATGCCTCCAATTCATGAACTTTTTTGGCTGACCTGGGCTGTATTTGTCTTTTGTGCAAAATCGCCACTCCTGAACCGCACTTTGAATTGCAAATTATTATTTTTTTTGTGATTAAAAGGACACCTTAATATGTCGGTGGACTTTGACAAAAGTACTTATTTTAAAAACAAAAATTTTTCAGGCGAGCTAAAAATATATTTACTGTTGTTTAAAGCTATTTGTATAAAAACGTTTCAATTTAAACTTTTTTTAAAACTAGTTATTTGCATGAACAAAATCGTTGCGGTAAAAACGTCTAATGTTACAAATTAAATCAAACTGCATTTACATTAGGCTTAAAATCTAGCTTAAACTAGATTTCAAATTCTAATTCAGTTTAAACTTGATTTCGACTGAAGTGTAAATGCAGTTTAATTTATTTTGTCAAGCAGAAATTAATGAAATTATGAAATAAGCTGATTTGAGAGCACCTCATATCTTTTAGTGTATAAGGTATAGAAATGTGAGGTTAAGACAGAAATGTGCGTACGCAAAAGATTGAAATTGAAATGATTAAAAACGGTACAGTTGCCATGGAAAATTCCTATCCGAGCTTAATCGACGGGACCAATATAATTTTATTTATTAAGCAGATAGTGCTTATGCCGGGCAAAAATAAAACCAACTTTGACTCATTTCCAATTAGTAATTTTTTACAGCGTTGATCTTCCATGGTTTTTCCGTTCTTTGGTATAAAATTTTGAAATAAGTCGTACGAATACGGAAAGTAGAAATCGAGGACTACTTGATGTATCAGCCCTTTGGCATCTGACCCGGCTCTTAGTATAAATACTTTAGACACACAAAAAAAAACATAACGCAATAGATGCTAAATCGCCATTTTGAATTTATCTCGTGAACTGTCGAAACGATATTTACGTGACGTATCAAATCGGAAACTAGAATATCTGACCTAACAGATAGCATGTAGTGACCCAAATCAACATTATATTACACCTATTATTATATATTTTACTATATTTCTTGAATGAAATTCCTTCAAGAATTTGACCCAATCGAGGTTTAGGGTATCATGTAATTCTATAATTGATTTTTATTATTTAATATGAAATATTCATGATCCACGCATGAGCGTGAGTGTTTGTTTTTTAATATTTTATTTTTGACTTTAATAGCTTAATTTCTCTATTTTAGATTTATAGAATTTTTTTTTTTATTAAAAAATAAACCTTTTACTACCAAAACTTTTTTTTATAAAAAAAACTAACACTTATAAAAAAAGTCTGTAAAACATTTTTGTTTAAGCTACTAAAAATTAGTTAAAAAGGAAGCCGCGAAAAAACCTGTAAATTATCAAATTTATTTTTTTGGTAAATGAATCTAGTTTAATTTTTATTATTTTTTTATTATTATATTAATACTAATTTTGGCAGGGTAATTTTTAACTAATTTTTATTAGCTTTTTCTGCTATTTGTAAGTTCAGATTCATTTCTATGAGTACACTATGTACACAAAAAATTTCTTAAAAAAATATATTCTAAATTAAGCTTTGTGGTCAATTTTATGAACCCCGCCTAGAGGAGATCTTGCCGATTAGTGGGTTAAGGGGACCGCCTGAAAAAGGACCTTTAGTGTTTTGATATATTTTTAAAAGTTGTGTTGTCAAAAAAAAATGAGAATTCGATTTTTATTTCACCATTTATTTTACAAATGGAAAAAAACTACAATTTATTACTTTCTTTTAAAACTTTTTTGTATTGAAAAAAATTGCTGAAGTTGTAATGCATAATGTTACAAATGAAATAAGTTCTTTTGTTAAATGGAAATTAACAAAGTTTTCAAATAAGGACCAGACAGAAATATTCGTATTCAAAAGCTTTATTGATTATAAAAATCTTGGAAATTTTTTTTTAAGTGTAGTTAAGTGTTTTTGTCAAAAGTACATAGATGTTAATGATGTGTATGAATGATATGAATAATGTGAATGAAAGAGTGATATGAATGACGTGAATGATATGAATGATGTAAATGATGTGAATGATATAAATGGTAGTGATATTAATGAATTGAAAAAGAGCAACTGAATCACATCGATTGCTCATCAAAGCTTATCCTGGATATGTTCCATAGATTTCAACATGCAAGAGATGGTTTCTGCGGCTTAGAAGTGGTGTTTTGACAAATACCGTCCTGTAGTGCAATTCTCTAACTTTTTCTTTTAACGATTTTACCGAAAAAGCTATTCTGTATTTTTTGAAATTATTAACAAGAGATATCGATAATAGTTATTAGTGTCGGCCCAGAATAAAAACGCGACATGCAACGATTGTTGCTGTGATAGAAACCGCGCCCAAAACAACGACGTTCGACGGTTACTGCACGAACTGTCATATTTATTTTAGTGCAAAGAGTACCTTAGAGGTTCTTTACTGTCCAGTGCCTCCTTCCCTTACTAACGACCCATTTTTTTTTGTTTTTACATTTTAATGTTATAAAAACAATAAAAAAAATAATTATTATTATTTTATAATTACGATTTTTAATTTGTATGAAAAAATACGGCACGTTGTTATTCTGGACCGTTACTTACTTTGAAATTTTATAAAGTAATATTAGTCTGCCAGGTTCCCAATTCGTTCCCAGAAATGGAAACATTAGCAATTGGAATAGCAACCCTGTGTAAATAGATGGAAAAAGCTTATTTGTATGGCTAATCATTCACTAATGAAAAATGTAATTTCACATAGTCATTTTCCTTAGAGTGTGTGATATAAATGCCTGTTCATAACAATGAGTTATTTGTGTTGGGTGGTTCAGAAGGAGGCTGAAGATGACCTGGTCGTTCGAGTCGAAAGTGTGCACTCCCTCTAGCGCTGATCCTTACAATTTTTTCCATTTAATAAAATAAATTAGTGTTTACTATTCGTTAGTAACATTAAAAATTATGATCTTGAGCCTGATAAAATTAGAAATATATAAGTAATGACAAATATCTTAAAACTTAAACTCGAATTTTGACAATATAACTACCGAATTTCGTTGTTAAAAATTTACGGAATCCCACTACTGGATAGCCAAAAAAATTCAAAGGTGATCGCACGCTGAAGATTGTTGTCAAACTCAAGAAGAACTTACAAAATCATTGGGAGTTACTCAAACGTTTGCATGCAGTAGGATTCATCCAAAAGCAAGTAAACTGTCTACCACGCGAGTTGAAGCTGAGAGACGTTGAAAGACGAAATGTTGCTTGAACGCCATGTTGCGATGAAAAATGGAACCATTCCGACAACCCGAAGACCAAGAAATTGTATGTTAAGCCCGGCCAACTAGCAAATCAACGCAAAAGCCATCTATGGCGTATTACCTATACGCCATGTATTTGGTGGGACCAGAAGGGCCCCATAAATTTTGAGCTGCTAAAATCGGGCCAGACGATCACAGGGGACCTGTACCGAACACAATTGAATTGGCCGAAAAACGCCCGAATCAGACATGAAGCCGTAATATTCCGTCATGACAGCGCTCGCCTTACAGTCCAGACCTTGCTCCGTCCGACTACCATTTGTTTCGATCGATGCAGAACGCTCTCACTGGAATACGCTCCACTTTAAAATAGGGTATCCGAAATTGGCTTTATTCGTTCTTGTCTTTAAAAAAATTAGCAGATCTTTTGACGCAGAATCCTACATATGTTTCCAGAAAGATGGAAAGAGGTGCTAATTATAGATTGCCGATACTTTGAATAAATGTATATTGTACCAATGTTTCACAATAAACGCCCAAAATTTGCCAAAAATCCCACATTTTTTCCTCCAGTCAATTCAAAACTATAATTATTTGCACATTTTACTTAACGATCACCAACTAATAGTTGTAAGGAATAAATTCTTTTGCATATCTGTCAACATTGTTTTTTTCTTGTTATAAACTTTAAACAAATTCTTTTCCTTTTTTTTTACTGCATACACAGAACATATCGTACATTTTTACAATTGTTATTTATGTAAATATTACATGGTATATTTTGTCTTTAGTTGTTCGTTATTGTTGTTGTAGTATGAGCAACAACTGAACGGAAGTGCTTTAAATTCTACGCTTCGTTGTTTTGGTTATTTTATCATTATCATTATCAGTGTCTTTAGTGT
Source organism: Eustalomyia histrio (assembly GCA_949748255.1). Classification (NCBI taxonomy): domain Eukaryota; kingdom Metazoa; phylum Arthropoda; class Insecta; order Diptera; family Anthomyiidae; genus Eustalomyia; species Eustalomyia histrio. The sequence goes on from OX456526.1 coordinate 10,384,913, forward strand.
TTTATGATTGATTAATTTAATAAATACGCGCATGCTTACCTGCATTTTAATCAGTTTGAAAACCAAAAACATTTTTTTTTGTCATTTCTATAAGTTGTTAGTGTCGTTTAATCTGTCAATTGATTCTCGCTTCTTTCATAAAACAAGGAATTTATACAAAAAAAAAAAAAGAAAAACAAATATTGATAAATAATTATAAAATTAGTCTCTTGCGTTTAAAATTAATACGTCTCGCGTTTATTCGATACAAAATGTGTAAACAAAAAATTTCACAAAGTTGAATTTTAACGTAAAAAGTTTTAAATATTTTTTATGAAATTTATATAAAGTAAACGTTAAAGGGTTATGGTGAAAACTCACCAAATATATAAACTACCTTAATAACGTACAAAAATATAAAGATAAATAAATTTATTGTTGAGGTTTAAAGTAGTTGACAGTGTAATTTGAATATTATGAAAGTTATAATGATAAGAATAATAAATAATTTATTAAAAAAATCTTAATTAAAATGGAGATTGTTAAGAAAAAATCTTCAGTTTTCTTTAAAAATTACACTGCACAACAATTTCAAACTTTTTCCAAAATTACGGGGTTCCGACGATTGATTCTTGTTAAGGAGACAAACAAAAATATACGAGTGTCGGCGTTTTGATAGTTTACATCGGAACTTAATTTTAGAGGCGGTTTAAGTTTTCCAGCCCTGGCCTGTTTTTGCAGCATATCGGTGCAGGCAACTTTTTAGATAATGGTATGACAAATATTTTTATAGAACATATTAACCCTCTAACTTCCCCACATAACAAATTGTAAAAACCATCCCGAAAAAGGGAAAGGGCGGGGATGATTCAAATTCAAGATTGCTCATCAAATTTCTAGTCAGATTTTGGGATGACCTAAATATTATGTAGGTAACCCCAAAATCTGACTTAAAATATATTGGTCATCCTAAAATTTGACTAGAAATCTGATAGCAATCTTGAATTTGATTGGTTTTTGGTGTTTGTGTTAATTTTTTGGTTTTGGTGTGTTCTGACATATATAGTAGAATTTTATTTCCAACATTTTTGTAGAACATTTCATCCCCGCCTTCCCCTTTTTCGGGATGTTTTTTACAATTTGCTAGAATAAAGCCAAAAAATGTCGTTATGAGGGGGAGTTAGTGGGTTAATATGTTCTACAAAAATATTTGTCATACCGTTATCTACAAAGTTGCTGAACATACCCTACACCTCAGATGTAAAGAAAACATAGTTTTATATACCGATATGCTGCAAGAACAGGCCAGAGCTGGGAAACTTAAGCCGTCTCTAAAATGAAATTCCAATGTAAACTATCAAAACGCCGACACAGGTATATTTTTTTTTGTCTCCTTAACAAAGTCAATATTCGGAACCCCGTAATTTTTTTTGTGTTGAACTGGGTTATTAAAGTTTTTTCTGAGAAAATATATGAAAGGTTGATAAAAATTTGTAAAATGCTCACAACTTTGGGGTTTTTGGGAATTTCAGCTTAATATGGAAAAAGGTTCTCAAAACTGATTTTTTTTTAGTATGAAGTCTATAATCAGGAATTTCTTCTATAGGAAAAAGTACTCGTAATCTGTGGATATTAAAAAAATATTGTCTTTTTAAGAAAATTTTCATTTACATATTTAATGTTTCACTATGGGTGTATGTGAAACCGTAGTAAAGTATGAGTCTTGGTAAATTTTTGACTGCTTTGAGGTGAATAAAATTTCATAGGGCTAGCATAGAAATTTTTGAAATTTCAAAAATTGAATATAAAAAATTGTTAACAAAATAAATAAATAAATAAATTCGATTTCATTTCACAATAGGAAAATTTAAAATTTTTCACAATAGAAAAAAAATTTTTTACCATGCCACTTTGCTACGGTTGTTTCACACACACCTAAACTGAATACGCCTACTATTCGAAGTTCTAATAAGTTTTAAAGTCACCTTATTGGTTGGTTTCTTGTTTATACTTAAATAATGCGTAAAGTTTTCAATTACGTATTCACAAATTATCAAGTTATATCGATAATCAAGTTAAGCTCCACCCATATGAATAGAACAGTAACCAAATAACGAGGTTTCTATATAAATAGTAAATAAAATATGGGACATTTCCCGCAAATATAACTAATATACATTTTAAAATTTTCAAAATATGTATCATTTTATTAATCTTAATTTAGAATTTGTATTTAATTTATTTAACTGTAGAAAGGTTGCTTAATTTAAGTTATAGACAAAACTGTAAAAAATTTTTAATATTTTTAATCTATTAAAAAACAAGTAAAAAAGTGCTAAATTCGACTGTGCCGAATCTTTGAATACCCTCCACCATAGAAGCTGAAGGTGATATACGTATATACCAAATTTTGCATGAACTGTAATATGAATATGTTTTGTCAATTTATGTAACGAACTTTTGTTATTTAGTTTTAGTAATGTTATTTACAGAGGTCTGCTCTGTTAGCGACTTTAACATTGTTGCTTTTAACGTTAACTTAGTTATTAAGAGTAACACACATATAGCTCTAAAATGATATTATTCTCATAGTATGTAAGACAGTAAATGTAATCGAACAAGAAGAAGACTTAATAACATTTTTACTTAACAGAAAACAAAAATAAATACAGAAAAATTGTACAAATTTGTATGAAAAATTTAGAGGTACCTTTACATTTTCACTCATAACTTTTGAACCGCTTGACCGATTTTGCTCATTTTAAATACCAAACTGCTCGGGAGGATGTTCAATAATCTGGGTAAAAATAGGCACCCCCGCTTGCATCTTCGCGTCGTGATCGTGATTTCAACAGACAGACAGACAGACGGACAGACAGACGGACATCGCTAAATCGACTTAAAATTGCATAAGGATCACGAATATATATACTTTATGGGGTCTTAAACCTATATTTCGACATATTACAAACGGAATGACAAACTGATATATACCCTCACCATATATGGTGGAGGGTATAAAAAGAATCGAAAATTTACTTTAAGAATGTTTATTCATAAAATATTTCAATTTTTTTTTGCATTTATTAATTAAAAATCAAAAATTGACATTTAAAATTTATCGTTTCTACATATTTTTGATTTGAAATTTATTTAATTGCTATTAAAACTTGGTATTTAAAATTATAATCAAAAATTGCTTAATACCTACCCAGCGGTGGGTCTGTCGTCGTCTATCTCCTGTGACAAAAGTTTCAATTGTACATACAATTATTCATTATACTGTGCATAGAATGCAATAAGTAATTTCAATACACACGCTAAAATAGAAAATATTTCAAACCTTTTAAAAAAATAAAATAAATAAAAATGCAAACATCGCATTCAAAATAAAAACACCTTAAATACTTCACAAAAATATCTATCAAAACTAACGCATATGAAAAAAAATATATGTATGTGCTTGATATTTGATTTATTTCCTATCGTTAATTGGATTTGAAGTTAAAGCTGGTGTTATAATGTTTTGGAAAATTATCGTTTGTCTGGATGTATGTTTGTGTGTGTGTGTTTGATTATGCTGAAAATTAATAGCAATTTTAATTTACAAATTTGTCGTATGTCATGTTTAAAGTGACAATTTTTTGTCGTTTAACAAGAGAAGTTTCAACTACTAATATATACTTGTACATACCCCACATCAAGTAGTAACAAAAAAAAACTTTATTTTAAAATATCAACTATTGCAACAATGTTGTTTTGACATTTTTCTTATGTTACTTGTGGTTTTGTCTTTAAAATTGTAAATGTAACTGATTAGAGAATAATTTTATTGTTGCTTATTTCAAATGTGGAAAATATTTTTGTACCCTCCACCATATATGGTGAGGGTATATATCAGTTTGTCATTCCGTTTGTAACATGTCATAATATAGGTCTAACACCCCATAAAGTATATATATTTGTGATCCCTATGCGATTTCAAAACGATTTAGCGATGTCCATCTGTCTGTATGTTGAAATGAGCAAAATCGGTCCAGCGGTAAAAAAGTTGTGAGTGAAAATGTAAAGATTCCATTTTTGCTGGAATCAAAGACAAAATCTAGTGTTATTCAAGCCATATTTTCCAATTTCAAGCCTTGATTTATACTTAAATTCAATTGCATATTCCAGCAAAACGGACACTGGAATTAAAATCGAACAATACTGTGAGAATATACTTTAATTCAAGCCTTGAATCACAGTTCAATTCAAGTTCAAACAACATAATAATAACACTTGTTTTCAAGCCATAACTTTAAGTTTAAACAATGCCATGAAAACACGGAAATGATTGGGTTTGGTAAAAATTATTAACTCTTTTTAACATAAATACATACAAACATTTTTATAATTTTAGTTTTGTATATAATCTTTTCGAATTTTTGAAATAAAAAAAAAGAGATAATGTAAGGACAGTGTTTAGCTCCAAATTAATGTGACTTACCTTTTCGTGAAAATCCACGGAAGAAATTCAGATTTTATAAAAATCTTCACAGAAAAATTGTAAATTTGAGCAAATGTTTTAATATTATTTTAAAATATTGACAATAAACGAAAGGCATAAAACAAATTATTTTTATTTGTATGAACTTGATTTTGACTGTAAAAACTGTATTTTAAGAACTTGAATTTTTAATTTTTCAATGTTTATTGGGGTGTATTTTAGTACAATTTCATAGTAGCGACTGGTACATAATATATTTTCTCATATTTTTTCACCAGTCGCTTAGAAGTGAATAATATTTTGTATTCACCTCAAAAATTTTTTTTCACTTAATTTTTTTTCCCTCAGAAAAATGTGTTTTTACATCCAAAAAAGTTTGTAACCTTAAAAAAATTTTTTCACCTCATGATGTTACTTCAAAAATTTTTAACATCATTTGTATCAAACCTAGTAGAGAAAATTTTTTTAAGATATTATTGGAGAGTATTTAAAGATTTGGCGCAGCCGAATTTAAACCTTTTTTACTTGTTTTTTTTTCGCAATTTCTGTGCAACATTAAGAAAGCTATTTGCGATTATATACAAGCTTTTATTGGTTAAAAAACAAAAAATGTTTCTTATATCACAAAACATATTCTATGTCCAGAATAAGAAAACTTAGTTGCTTATTTTTCTTGAAAATGTGTTTCATTGTACTAAGCAGTTTGCTAAATAAGTAAAATCGGTCCAAGGGACTGATTCTGAATGTGTAAAGATGTGAAGTGAACATACTATTGTGATTGTTGCACTATTTTACAAACATTGTTAGCGACTTTTTTAATTTCATTATTTCTTAACATTTGTTTATTTTTAATTTATTACGAAATTTTTTAATTTTCAATAATTGCATTTTTATTATTGTAAAACAAAAAACGCTCAAATTGGATCAAATCCATGTTTACACAAACAAAAAATTAAATATAAAAAACAAAAGAAAAAAAAACTTGCCTCCTGCTTCTCTTCCAAAAGCATCAACGCATATAGACATTTCTTTATAAGAAATATTTATTTTTTAATGAAAAAAGAGATACTAATTGAAGTTTTTGCTTTTTTAGAAAATTTTAAATTTTGATAATATTTTATGCTGCCGTTAAAAATCACGGAACGAGTGGAATGAAATAAAATTGACAGATAGTCATCATAAAAACATTTTTTTTCATAACGAGAATGGGAATCGCTCAATATGAAAACATGAAGGGAAAAATATCTGTGAAGTGAAAATGATAAATTATTTATCACTTCACAAAGCAATTTGCCAGATTTCAATAAAATTTGGATACAAGATAAAATTTGGATACAAGACACAGAAATTAAATTAATAACTAAAAAAAAATAAATATTTTTTTTAAAAAATAAATAAATAATTTTTTTAAATAAATTAATTTTTATTTTTTTCCAGATTATTCAACCTCTAGCAGTTATCCCGGTTTTCGGGTAAATACCACATTAAATAGAATGGATACCGATGATGTTGAATCAACTTCAAGCAGTGCAATGTCAAAAATAGGAGCTTTATTTACCTTCACTTCACCGGCAGTTAAAAAATTACTCGGTTGGAAACAGGGTGATGAAGAAGAAAAATGGGCCGAGAAGGCAGTAGACAGTTTGGTAAAGAAATTAAAAAAGCGTCAGGGTGCTATAGAAGAGCTAGAAAGGGCTTTATCATGTCCAGGACAACCATCAAAATGTGTGACTATACCACGTTCATTAGATGGAAGATTACAGGTTTGTTTGGGGGGAATAACTTCTATCAAAATATGTTATTTTATAAAATAAATTTATACACCAGGTTTCACATCGTAAAGGTTTACCACATGTCATTTATTGTCGTGTCTGGCGTTGGCCTGATTTACAGTCACATCATGAACTTAAACCCTTGGAGATATGTCAATATCCTTTCAGTGCTAAACAGAAAGAAGTCTGTATTAATCCGTATCATTATAAAAGAGTTGAAAGTCCTGTCTTACCGCCCGTATTAGTACCACGACATTCGGAATTTGCACCCGGTCATTCAATGTTGCAATTCAATAATATGGGTGAATCCACAATGCCTCACAATGTCAGCTATTCCACGGCCGGCTTTAATAATCATCTCAGTCCCAATAGTCCGCCTATGACATCGGTTGGCAGTCCTAGTTCAGTTAATTCCAATCCAAATTCACCTTACAGTAGCATGGCTGAAACACCACCGCCAGCCTATAGTCCTTCCGAGGATGGTAATTCAAATAATCCAAATGATGGTACGCAAATGTTAGACGCTCCGATGGGTGATGTTGCCCAAGTAAGCTATCAAGAACCAGCATTCTGGGCCTCTATTGCCTACTATGAATTGAATTGTCGCGTTGGCGAAGTGTTTCATTGTAATAATAATTCAGTGATTGTTGATGGTTTTACAAATCCTTCGAATAATTCAGATCGTTGTTGTTTGGGACAGTTGAGTAATGTTAATCGCAACAGTACAATTGAGAACACCAGACGTCATATAGGTAAGTGAAAATTCATTAGATTTTAATGTCATCAGTATTCGAAAACTTTTCTATAAGAAATTTAAAGAAATTTCTTTCTGAAGAAGAAGAAGTAATTTTTCTATATGAAAAACTTATCATTGTTAACAATTCTCATAATCTGAGGTTTTCGTAATAAAAGCAGGGCTGTTTTTCAGCAAAAAAATCTTTAAATTCTTATATAAATGTTATTAAAACATTTAAGATTTTTAGAATTTAGTCTTTAGAATTTGATGATTTTTATTAGAGTTTGAAAATTTTTAAATGTATTATTTTTTATTAAATTTTTTTTAAAATGAGCATACCCAACATACCAAATGACTTGAGAAAAATATTATTATAAGCTTACAAACACAAGCCTTAAGCTTGAAAAAGACTTGAGAATATATTGAAAAAGGCTATCGTAACAATTGTAGAAAAATCAAAACGGAACCCTCGTGAAAATATTATGTGTGTATGATTACTATAAGCTTATTCTTGCAATTGTAGAATAAGCTTACAAAAATAATATTGTATTAAGATGCGTATAGAAAAGCTTATTTTAGTCAATATTTTTAAAAGCTTGTTTACATAATTGTGGAATATGCTTCACATATAATATATTATTAAGTGTTGAAAAAGAGAAATCATAATTATTTTTAATTTCATTTATTTTTTATTTTAATTTTAAATAATAATTCATTTTAAATATACAAAATAATAATTCAATAATAAATAATAATAATTAACTTGAACCAAAAATAAAAATTATTATAAAAATAGTTAACCAAATGTACACGCAAAACACGTTTGACAAATAAAAAAAAAAAAATAGTAATGGCACTTGTTGTATGCATTTTAAGCGTAGAACAAAGACAACAAGAGTAGAATGTATTGAAAAATTCTTCTATTTCAATCGTCATATTGCGTTGTTCAATATGTGTATGTTATTTATAAGCATACTTTAGAAACAGTTATGTATAATAATCTTTTCTCCAGCATTGTTAAATACTGCTTGTGAATTCACATTTTAAAAACATTATAATAAACGAAATTAAGAAAAGCTTAAAACACACTATTTATATAAGCTTATTATCAAATTGTATTGCAGTTTGATTGCTATATGGTATATTGGGTAAGGTCTTTTTTCCAATAATTCGTCACCACATTATGTGAAATCTTCAGGGAAATTTTTTGAGGGTAGCGCGTTAGACTGTTAGCAGAACGTTGTGGGTACGATAACCAGCATCGGCGGCATCATTAGTTTACCTCATACATATTGCAAGGTCCTCCTTTTGAGCTGCCATAGCACTTAACAGCACCAAAGTAAAAATAAAAAGTTTCAACAATTTCGCCAACTCTCCATCAGATGGCGGGATCCAAATGTTCTATTACAGTGTTGTCATATTTGAAGCTCATCATCTTTTACCACATTTCATATCTCCTATATTCCAAAAGAAAGCAACACATTAGTTATTAGGAGGAATTCCCTGATAAAAATAATAAATGAAATCAAATATTATTCAAACTATTTAAAAATTCTCCCTGAAGAGTTACCCAATCTGGTGACGAAATATTGGAATAACTAAATAATATTTATTTTTTATAAAAAAAAAGATCGAAGAAAACCAAATAAAATTTTTATTTATTTATTTTTTAATAATTTATTTATTTTAAAGCTTTTTTTTAAGAAAAAGTCTTCTGAAAAATTCTATAGCAAAATTATCTTTAGGGGTTTTTAAGTAAAATATTTTCAGAAAAAAATTAATTATGGGGTTATTCCGTAACTATATGAAAAGTTTTCATATCGAAATATGCAACTTTACCATTTTTAGGATAGGGAGAGTCATATAATATTAAATTTTGATATTTGTGACAAACTGTGTTTAATATATCAGAGTTACATATTTGAACGTGACAAATTTTTGAGAATTATAATATATTTTCTATTGCAAAACTTTTTCCAAATTTTGAAGTTTTTCAAAGCAAAAAGTCGTCAGAATCTGGTAGTTTTTCTTCAGAACAAAAATCCTCATAATTTTTCAATATCAATTTTTTGAAATCTAAGATTTTTCTAGAATTTTTTTTTATTAAATATGAGATTTTTCTATATGAAAAAGTTGTCAGAATCTAATAAGTTTTGTATTAGAAATATTTCCATCAGTTATATTTTTTTTTTTTTCAAATCAAAATTACATTAGAATTTGGATGATTTTCTGTAGAAAAATGCCATAATTTTCGGGGTTATCTGTAGGTAAAAGTTCTTGAAATCAAAAAAGGTTGTTTTCTCAGAAAAGAACTACAAAATCTGATTTTTTTTAAAACAGTTTGTGAGAATTTGGATTTTAAAAGTAAAATTACTTCATTAGATAGATTTTCAAAATACCTTTCATTTGATACCCAATTTTTTTTAAATATTTCTTTGAAACAAACAAGAACCCCAACAAACCAAAATCGATGTAATTTTTGCACCCTATATTTTAAACCTTTAATGTGGGATTGGGCTGCTAAAAATAACATAAGCACAGTTGTCTGTTCTTTATCACATATATAAAAATATTTAAATTTTACAAGCGGAGTGTCCTTCCTTGTTAGTACTCATATAATAAAAAAAACTATAAAATTTAGGAGTTTTTTTTAGGAAAATTTGGGATAATTTAAGGGGTTTTCAACAATCAAAATTTTTCATAAAAAAGTTTCCAAAGTCTGAAGGTTTGTTTTCTTAAAAATCTGTTAACTAAAATTTCCATTTTTTTCTATCTACAATTTTTTGCGTCTTTGTTTTTTTTTTTTAGGAAAAGGTGTTCATCTTTATTATGTTACTGGCGAAGTTTATGCAGAATGTCTATCAGATTCAGCAATTTTTGTGCAATCACGCAATTGTAATTATCATCACGGCTTCCATCCTAGCACAGTCTGCAAAATACCACCTGGTTGTTCATTGAAAATTTTCAATAATCAAGAATTTGCTCAACTACTATCACAATCCGTCAATAATGGTTTCGAAGCCGTTTATGAATTAACAAAAATGTGTACAATACGCATGTCATTCGTAAAAGGTTGGGGTGCCGAATATCATCGACAGGATGTAACATCAACGCCGTGCTGGATTGAAATACACTTACACGGTCCATTACAATGGTTGGATAAAGTCCTGACACAAATGGGTTCACCACACAATGCTATTAGCTCGGTGTCATAAAAAAGGAAAAGAAAATTAAAACGAAGAGAAAACAATAGATAAAGTAAAGGACAACTTTTATTTTTAGCGATAAAATTTAGAAATTTAAGTTTAAAATAATTAATTAATTAATTTTAAAGTGAAAGTTAAAACAAATTTAGTCGTTGATGATTATGTTTAATGAGAACGAAGTTTCAGATGAACAAAAAAGCAGTTTAAAAGACCATCATTCTTTTCTTAGTTATTTTTTTTTTCTATTTTTTAGTGTTTAAAAAAAAAATAATATCACTCGGGAAAAATTGTAAGACATTTTTAATATTTGAACTGTAATTTCTTAAATATAAGATAAAGAGACTTATATGATTATTTTGTAATATTTCGTTTGTTCTGTTAACGTGTGTTAAATTAATATAAAAAATTGTAGTATTTTTTAAGGAAAGATTTGTTATCTTAGGATTTTCTACAAGATAAAGTTTCCAGAATCTAAATGTTTCCTCTATAAAAACAATTTCCGAGAAAGAGGTTTAAGAATCTGAGGTAAAAATTTTAGTTTTGAATATTAAAAAAAAAACGTGCTAAAGTATGCAACAATTTAATCATTTCATAGTAAAATATTTTTAAAAGTAACAGAAGGTATAAGAAATGTAAGCAGCTCGTAAAAAGCAGCGCGAATGAGCTATGAAAAAATAGATATATAGATGTCCTTGCAGAATATATTGTCAATTGCAAAGCAACTCGAAAAAAAAATCTGAACCCTGATGTCACTAACTTGGATCATTTGTTTTTTAAAAATTTTAATAATGTTCACTTTTGTAAAAGTATTCGGCATGGTGATGCCAAAGTGACTGACGTTTTTAAAAATTTTAATAATGTTTAATTTTGTAAAAGTATTCGGCATGGTTATGCCAAAGTGACTGACATTTGTGGTATTAAATGAACTATTTTACCTCAAAGAATATATAAAAATATAGACTCTATTAAGTTGTCGAGTTTGCAGCAACTTTATGTGGAAAAAAGAAAGTTAACTGCTAGAAAATACTAAGAGTTACAATTTTAAATATCAACTTTGATGATCAACAATGATGATTTACCTCACCAATGATTTGTTGTTCATTTTTTACTTTCTTTACCTTTTTTATGTATCAACACTCAGGGTTTGCCCCCTATGAATGCTGTGCATTGTGTTGATGTCAGGAAAATAGGTTATGAGGAGGAGGAAAGACTTTACTTTGTTATTATTTATGTTAACACAGTTTATCACTAAAAAATAAATAAGAAATGGTTGCAAGAAAATGTGCCAAGACCACATAAAAAAAAAATCATATACAGCAAGTGCCTTTTTGTCTGCAACAGTTTCGTTTTGTCTGCAACAGTTTCGTTTTTAAATTGTTCCATTATCAGTATTGAAATATGACAAAAAATCGTAATAACTGCGTTAACAGATTTAGAAACAATAAAAGTTAGAATGTTTTTGAACCCCTCCTGAATAAATAAGAAAAGTGGACACAAAAAGTTTGCTCATTAAGCTAACGATATGTACAGGTTGGTTGAAAAGTTCCTGCGCTCGAAATGAAAGAATACTGTTTTTGTTACGAAATATATTTTTTTTATTCAATATAATCTCCTAGAAGCTCAATACACTTGTTCCAATGATCTTCCAATAATTTTATCCGATCCGTATAATGGTTTTCCGGAAGCTCTGCAAAATAACCGTCTACGGCTGCTATGGCCTCTTCATTCGACGAAAAATGCTTTCCACGAAGGAATTGTTTGAGATTTCTGAAGAGATAGTAGATACTGGGAGCCAAATCTGGTGAATACGGTGGATGTTCAAGCAATTCGTACTTTAATTCTTTGAACTAAGCCATCGTCAGAACACTTTTGTGAGCAGGTGCATTGTCTTGATGAAAAATGATTTTTTTCTTCTTTAAACCAGGTTTTTTCTCACGAATTTTTTCATCCAGCTTATCCAAAAGGCTGCAATAATATTCAGAGTTGATTGTTTTACCTTTCTGAAGACAATCAATCAATAAAATTCCTTTTGCATCCCAAAAAATTGACGCCATAACCTTCTTTGCTGATCGTTGTGACGTCACCTGCTTTGGAGCTGAACAACCAGCTTCAGTCCACTATAAACGTTCTTATTTCAATTTAGGATCACGGTGGTAGATCCAAGTCTCATCTATAGTTATAAAACGACGCAAGAAGTCAGTTTTATTCGGCTTAAAACGCTCCAAATTACGCTGAGAAATTTGTTTTCGATCCAGTTTTTGTTGAATTGTTAATGTGTGCGGCACTAACTTTCCAAACAGTTTTTTCATACGTAATTCTTCATGTAAAATATGGAGTACTCGTTCGTCTGAGATGCCTATGGCATTAGCATTTTCACGCTTAGTCAAACATGGATCTTCACTAACCTTATTATGTACCTGCTCAATGATTTCTGCTGAAGTTGCAGTTTTTGGTCGTCCTTCGCGTGGACCGTCTTTAAGGCTGGTACAACCACGTTTAAATTCACCAGCCCAAAATTCAACGGTGCGTTTTGAAGGTGAGGACTCCTTATACACTTCTAACAATTGTTCATAAATTTCCTTTGCTTTTAAACCCTTCAAAACAAAGAATCTAATGACTGCACGATATTCAATTTTTTCCATATTAAAAAAAAAAAAATTAATGACACGTCAACTTTAAATGGCTTGTAAACAAAGAAAGAATTGACAGAATGACTTGCAACTTTGCATGTGTTCTGAGGACAGTTATACCAACTTGAGAAAAAAAAAGTTTGGAGCTAGCAGTGCCATCTCTTGGTGAGCGCAGGAACTTTTCAACCAACATGTACATTTAGGACTTTTAGTTTTAGAAATTTAAAACCAAGGAAATTGTTACATATTTTATAATAATTGTAGTTAAAAAATCTTTACTTCAAAGGCGTTTCAAAAGCGAACGAAAAATTACAAAATATATAAAACTGCTAAAAATCCAATTGATTTTTTCTAGGAGGTTACTAGTTGAAATTAAAAAAAAAAAAAACATTAAAATTTCTTTTAATTTCTTAAATAAAAACTTTTAAATAAGTACATATTTAAAAAAAAAAAAAAAATTCAACATCTCAGCACATTTTGTACATTAATTTCAGTGAAAATGGTAATTCATCCTCTTGCTTATAAAAATAAAATTTCATTATTTCCGCTGAGTGATATTTTTTAATTCATTTTTTATTTAACCACTCAACTGCGTTAAAAAAAAAAAAAACCTTCGCTTAATGCGTCGAAAAAAAGTCATATATATACGTCTTACGTAGCTTAGTGGTTAAACCAGCCCTATTTCTGGTTTTTTTTTTATTTTTTAAAATTTTTTTTGTTTAATGTGTGTTTTAATTCACAATTTTGTGCCCCCACTCCTCCGTCTTTTTGTTGTTTGTAAGGTCTCTTGAATATCTTTTAAGAATTTTTTTTTTAGTATCTATTTAAAATTAGTTTCAAATATTTTTTTTTAGTAAAGTTGATTTCTTAAAAACACATGATTTTAAGAGTAAAAAAGTAAGAAAAAAAAAGTATTTATTACTTTCCAAATATGTGTACAATGTTTCTTAAAAGAAAACAAAAATCCGTTAATGACATGACATGACTTTAAATTTTTTTTTTGTTTTCTCCTTTATATATTTTTTTTTCCACAAAAAAACTCTTATGTGCCTTTTTTTATAAAAAAAAAATCTTAACATTTTAGTTTATTCAGTTTTACATCAATTAAAAATGGAATTTTATAGAAGAATTTTTATAGAAGAAACGCTATAATAGGGGCTGAACAAAAAAAGGGTAAAATATGATATTTTCTATTCATTAAATTGCTAGCAAAGATTTTTTTAAACCGAAAGTACTTTCGCTACCATCCAATACTTTTAGATATTAGGACTTCTTCAAGATTCAATTATAATAACTTTCAAGACATTTAAAATTTTGAAGCCATTAATTGTTTTAGACTCAAAACTGCATAATTTTTATAACATAAATGAATTGGAAAATAAGAAAATATATTCTATGCCAAATATGTTTTTATTGGCCACCTAACACGGCTTTGACACAATTAAAGTTATACAGTCAAGTTTACACCGATCAACTTTTGTTGCGCAACTCTTGAGTGATGGAGAGAGGGGAAAGAAGAGTGGTAATTGGTACGGAGCAAGTATAACATTACAAAAGCACAATGGTTTTTTAATGTTGCTCTAGTTAACGATATGTCAAAATCAGCTGAGTGTTTATGTATGTGTATATGCATGCACTTTTAATCGAACAAAATCGTAAACATAAACAACTTTTTACATCTCATTCTCCAATTATGTAAAAAAAGTAGCTCAGCTGTGTAGACTTTTCTAAGCCAAGTCCAGTAACAAACTTGCAGAGCATAAGACAATTTTACTCTCAAAATAATAATTTTCTAAAAAAGTACGCGAACGGAAAGTTTGCAACAATAGGTCTGTACGAGGTAATTTTGGGTAAAGTCTGGTAAAATGAGAGTAAGCAAAAAAATCTCTCACAAAACCATAAAAATTTCCAAAATACAGTGAACGCACAAAACATCATTTCATACTCAAAAATAAACGTGAAATTTATTCATATTAAAAAAACAGCTTAAATAATAAATACATTTGAAATGGAAAATATCTATTTACATTTTTAAATGTATTTTTCATTATTAAGAAGGAAAAGTTCTTTATAGTAAATTATTATTTAACTTTAATTTTTTTCAAAAATGCAAAACAGCTAATTTATTAGCAACAGCTGATGATTTGACAATTTTACCCAAACAAAAAGTACGGGTAAGTTCTGGTAAAATGAGAAACACAATTACTCTCTCATGAACGCTCTCATTTACCCAATTTTTGTTACAAGAAACGCTTACTGGTAAGATTGGGTTCCCGCGGGCACCCGCGGTAACGTACGTCGAGCACACCTAATATTTGTTGCTTTGCTTTGTTTTTTAATCATATGTTTTTCTGCTTGTAAATTCTTGCTGGCAATAATTTGTTCAGTAAAAATTTGCAGAAAGAAGAAGAACTCTCAACATCAAACTGTCATTTTATTCTCTCTTTCTTTATGTTTACTGAGTATTTATGTAAACGAACGACATCCAGTAAAAATTTGTACAAATTTTTGAGTAAACGACCACCTGGTGTAAATTCGCCTTGGTACGAAGTTGCTTGTTCTCGGCAATTCGTTTTGTTTTTTCATTCATCTTAAACTAAATTTACACTCACCAAAAAAAGTCTGTAATGGCAACTGAAAATTTTGCTGTTATTACGGGAAATTCTGCTAATTTGAGCCCAGTGGTATTTTTTGCTAATCTTAGCAACACATGTCTGCTGACATGTAGTCTAATGAAATTAGTAGAAAAATTAGTAGCTGCTACTAAATTTTAGTAAACTTTTTGCAAAGTGGAATTTAAAATCTGTTTGCTAAAATCAGCAAACAAAATTACTAAATATTATTAATATTAGTAGAAAATTTAATTTTTTTTCGAGCATGAAAATATTTTTGTTTTATTTATTTTTTTCAAAAAATATTTTAGCCAAATTAAAAAAAAAATCAAAGGCTTAAAAATCTTAAAAATTGTTAATAAATAAACGAATTTATTATTTTGTTTTAATTTGGTTATTTCTTTTTTGAAAAATATTTTAGTCAAATATTTTTACTTTTAAGATCAAATTTTAATTGTTTTTAGGGCTGATTTTTAGAACTAAAAAACTTTTTAGTGATATTTTAAATGGATGTCGGTATATTCACTTCCGATCCTTTGTTTTAATTAGAAATAACATTTCCCTCAATATCCACTTTTTTAAAATTACTAATTTTTTTTGCTAGTTTTAGCAAATCGGTTTTCAAAAATTTGTAAAATGATTTCTGAAATTAGCAACAAAAATTTGTAAATATTCTGTAAAAATTCTGTAATTTGTAAAATTTAAATAGCAAAAATATTTGCTAAATAATAATTTTTTTACTAAAAATCAGTACAAAAATAGTAAAGTGGGATTGAAAACCGTTTACAAATTTTTCTACTAACTTTTTCTTCTGAGTGTAAACAAAAATTGCTGAACATATTTCTTTTGTGTGAATATACAGGCAACTTGCCAAGAAAATTGACAAGAATTGCCGCAACAAAAGTTGCTCATTTTCGATATTAACTAGTTTGGTTAAAATCAGCCTGAAAATATCATCTGCAATAAGGCAAAAAAAAACAGTTTTTGATTTGTTGGATTTTTTCATGACTTCGTTTGGAGTGCAAATATTGGATCCAGCAGTTAAAAAGTTGTAAGTAAAAATAAGAAGGTATCTCAAAATTTTTCATACAAATTGTTATAATTTATTACAATTTTTTTAATAACGTCTGGTGAATAAAATGTTCTGCCATATGTTTTCACCATACGCCTAGAGGTGAATTATATATTATACTCACCTCAAAAATTTTTTCATCACAAACATGTTTTTAACACCACAAGAATTGTTTTTCACTTAAAAAAAAAGTATTTTTGATACTTTTAGAGTCGAACGTGCTCTTTTTTTTAATGTTTCTACTTTTTTATTAATCCATATTTTAATGTTTCATCGAATGCTGCTGGCTTCTATTTATGTACTGCTTTTTCAACCGTTTTAAATAAAATTAAAAGATACAGATTTTCCAAAACATCAAAACTTGTTTAAAACCCAGTTTTTATAACAACCTTTAATTATGTTTAAATTTATAAATAAATTTATTACAGGACATAAATCTGATCACAAATACAGGAACACTACTTCTACACAATAAATTTATTACAAATAAGTACAGCCTGCTGAAAAGTTTCTTCTCTTATAGTTTCTTCTATAATATACTTCATATTATGTTTTATTATTTAAACATGAAGTTTATTTTTTATTTGTTTGTATATTTAATAAAAGATAAAGAAATTTAATCTACAATACATACTTATTAATAAAATGTGCAAATATTATGATCTTCCTTTAGTTTTTAATATAAATATTTTTTTTTCTTAATATTGGTTTTATTTGTTCGTTTTCAAAAATATATACTTTTGATGTTTTATAATAAATCCAGGACAAATTTATACATTTTTTAAGTTAACATATTTTAAAATATAATCAGCTAATTCATAAATCTTTAATAAAGTTAAAAGAGCATTATACAAATCAAATTTTGCATATAACTTTATAAAATGTTTATGAATTATCACTTAAATTTTCAAATTTATTAAATAAATTTATTAGATTTGAAAATACAAAAAAAAAAACATATGATCTTATTATTTTAATAAATAAATTTTTGATTTTTTGAAAAAGTTTTTATATGTACTAGAAAATTTATTTTTAGTTTGTTTTTTTTTTAGTTTTGTATATTTTTTATATTTTGGACAAATACTGAGCTAAAACTATTTTGTTTGTGCCTACAAAATGTTTTTATATACATACATTTTTTTATTGCTAACAAAAATTTAAATTAGTTGCTAAAAGAAAAAAAAAACTAAAAACCGTAATTATAAAAGATTTAAATAAATTTTTTATATTATGGCCATCTCAACAATACAAGAGCCTTAAAATGTTTGCAAAAAAAAATAAACTACATATTTTGAAAATTTTGTTAAAATAGTCGTCCAATGAATTATATAAAGATGCCTTAAAGTATACTCTCAGCCTGATTGCGGTTGGCGTTGTCGATGGTGAAAATTTTTTAGTAAAATTGCCTTACTGTCGATATCGACAACGCCAATCTCAATCTGGTCCACTATAAAAGTGTAAAATATCTGATTAACCCTCAGATTCTATAAAAAGTTTTAATATGTAATTCATATGAAAAACAGTTAAAAAGTGCCCTAAATACTGTAAGATTCAGATTTGTGTAATGTTAAGAATCTGAGGGTAATTTTAGAATTTCTTATTTTCTGTTTTTTTTAGGAAAACGTTAAATAACAAAAAATACAATTGCTCTACTCGTTTACATACTAGTTTATACAATTTTCTTTACGCCAATAAAAATTATTTACAAAATTTTGTAAATTAGTAAAAACTGGTATGTAATAATTGTACAACAATTAAAATTATTAAACGAAACAAAATATATGTATATATTTTGGCTAACATTTCCATTCATAAGTGTCTTTGTTACTCTATATACATGCTTTTTAATGCTTCTTTAATTAATTAATTAAATAAAAAATACAATAAATTTTACAAATTAAAATATATTTTAGATTTAAAACGATTTACGCCTGCATTTTGTATTGACAGTAGGGGTAAAAAAGTCATAACATTGAGTTATAGGGCCCATGGGATCAGTATCAGCTGGCAACACTGCAATCGTCAGATCTTCGAAAATAGCTGTGTTTATGTAAGAAGCTATCAACGTTGGCCTCTGTCATTCCCTTGCAAATTTGACATAATTAACGGTAAGCGTTAAAACTTCATATACATTACGCTCGAAATCTAGTTGTAACTGGATTTCGAAATCTAGTTCATGTATAATAGTATACAGTACCATGTGATCTAAATACAGTTTTTAACTGGATTTCGAGCGTAATGTAAATGCAGTTTAACACTAAACGTTGCCTTATACCAAATTTACAATATATGAGATTGATATAAGCCAATTTTGGTTGCTTTCCGCGTAAACACAGCTATTGTATCACTAAAGCGGAGTTTACATTATCTGATTTTACCTAATAAGAACGTCAAATTAAAAATACTATGAGATGATGCGCTTGTCTAAAAAAATCTTTGGTCAACCGCTGTATGTTTAAACCTTCAGATTCAAATCTTATGCAATCAGATAAAGAAAACGGCTGTTTTTGTTTGTTGCTCAATTGTTTTTTTACCGCAAATTTAGGATAACATAAGAAATCCAACATATTAAAGATATTTTATTAATATGTAAATATAATGAAATCTTTAATATTGATTAAAAAAATCTTCAGCTTTTTGTTTTTATACAATAAAAAAGACACGCTAATGTATATATGTATTTATTTTTTTCCTTTCAAAAATTTAATTTTTTGTTTCATTTTTATTTCTTTAAAACACTTTTACATAAAACATTAACAGTTTCATATTTTCAATAAAAAAAAAAAAAAATTCATTCAGATACTAGCAATGCTATTAACCCATTGAACTTTTCTTACAGTGCAATTCTCATTTTCTCACGAACACAACTATATTTTTATTTTTGAACAGCACTGGTTTACACCATGGGAGTTTTGCATGCTTTTTTTTTTTTTTTACAGATCCTATGACTTGTGATATAATAGACGTGCGTTACCGCGGTTGCCTGCGGGAACCCAATCTTACCAGAAAGCGTTTCTTGTAACAAAAATTGGGTAAATGAGAGCGTTCATGAGAGAATAATTGTGTTTCTTATTTTACATTTGGGTAAAATGATAAAATCATCAGCTGTTGCTAATAAATTTGCTGTTATGCATTTTTGAAAAAAATTTAAGTGAAATAAAAATTTATTATAAAGAACTTTTCCTTCTGAGTAATGAAAAACACATTTGAAAATGTAAATAGATATTTCACATTTCAAATATATTTATTAAGCTGTTTTTTAATATGAATAAATTAGACGTTTATTTTTGTTTATGATTTGTGGTTTTATGCGTTCGCAGTATTTCAAGCATTTTTATGGTTTTGTGAGAGAATTTTTTGCTTACTCTCATTTTACCAGACTACCCAAAATTACCTCGTACCGACCTTATGTAAACCCCGCTTAAGCAGATGATTTTGAATAAGGGACTCATTTTTTCAGGAGGCTGAGTAAATGGAAATAGGTTAAACATTTTTGAATCGTCAAAAGAAATCGTCAAATCTGGCAGCATAAACTTTCATTATACTCAAATACAACGCTGTATAAATTGTTTGATAATTCTTTCCATCGAATGTCGGCTTTTGACAATCAGCTGTTTTGCAATTTTCATTTTGTTTTTCTCTGCGTTTTTCTGGTGTGTTTAGGATTTTGGGTGCTACAATTTGTAAAATATTCGAACTAAAATGTCCTCTTCAGTCAATGATCCCTTGGTTTTGTTAACCAACAAAGGTGACCGTAAACCCAGATTCTTGACTAACATCTTTAATCCAGCAGGATGTGCTGCGGCAGGTTTTTTGTTAGCTATGTCATTAAATTGGACTTTTCGTAAACCAATAATGTCGGGTGAGTACAGAGTGACGTAACATTAACGAATTTATTCAAATTTTGGAATAATGTATTGGAAATATGCCATTTAAGGTATTCAAACTCATCTTGGTTTAATGACTCTTGGTGGTTTTTTGGGCGTTTATATTGATAAAAAACGTGATGAAGCTCACGCTAACCGTGATGCGATATTGAGACATTATGTTGAATTACATCCAGAAGATTTTCCTGTAGTGGGTGAGTAGTGGGTAATTAATTCATTTATTCCAATAAATAATAACGTTTTACTTATCATTTTAATAGAACGTACAAAGTATGCTGATGTTTTAGAACCATGGGTACCAATCCGGTAAAAGCTGCTGTTAGCCTTCCTTTACAATATTGTCAAATATTAGTTTGTTGATATTGCACTTATTTATCTATGTAAATGCAGTCATAAATAAAGTGTAAAAAGTAAACATAGTTTTTGCATATTAATTAGTGTTAGCAATAACAAAACTGGAAAAAAGCAACGTTGATGAATGATATAAACTTCTAAGTATACTTATAGTTTCCCCTCGGGAGTGAGTTCAAATTTACTTATAATGCCTGGTAATTGAGGGGTTATCTGGGTATTTTTTTGATATATTTAAAATATGTACATTTCATCCGCATGTTGTCTTAGTACTTGTATTGGGTGCACAAAAAAATTATGGGAAATTTTAGATACGTTGCTTTTTAAAATTTGTAAATAATTTCGGGTTTTCGATAGAAAGTCAACTTTCTAAAGATTTAATAGTGTTCAGATCTTCTTTATTTGAATTGATAAAACAATACTGGCAAAATCTTATAATTTTTGACTCTTGGCTCCATTCTTTGTACAATAATTTATATAAATATATGAAATAGAAATGGGTCTATCAGATACAACGAACCCTATTATATTTTCATAAAAAAAGTTTTTTGTGGAATTTGCTTATTGTCGCTATTTTATTCACAATTACATTTATGATTATAAAAAAGTTGTATGAAACATAGAAAAAACAAAATAAGTGATAGAATAAACTTTCCAGGGTTGGTAAGATATTTTTGACACAAATGTATTAAATATATGTACGATGTTGACACATTTCATGAATACGTCTATTAAAATAGTGAATATTAGCCTTGCTTATGCAGTAAGCTATTAAGTTGGCTTATATTCACACTTAACGTTACATATGTCAAATTTGTATGAGAATGCCACAAGCCAACGTTGATAGTTGCCGCATAAACACAGCTATAAATAAAAAAACGAACAAAATTTATGAGAGTACCAATTATTTTGCGCAAGTACGACGGTACAATTTTGAATCAATAAGTACTAATGTATCAAATTTTCCATACCTGGTTGCCAACCCTAACGCTAAAATGTTGCAACACAGGCTTGTAATTAGTGACATTTTTTGCGCATGTCATTAAAACAGATTACCGTTATTTTTTCTCTTTTTTTATTACACAATATTTTGATATATTGTTCGTTTCTGTGCTAAAATTGTCGTGATTTGTTTTTTAGTTGAGTTACGTGAGTTAAACGTTAAACACGGTTAAAATTGTGATAAAAAATCAACGGTTTTCGAAACTTAATAAGTGGAACATTATAGAATGTAAAGGAATTTTGTAAAAGCCTAAAATTAGTGTAATGAAAAGAGAAAACCTCATAAAGTGTGAAGAAAATGCAAGATTATTAAATTATATTTATGTTATGTGTTGAAATAGGAGGAGGAGCATAATAAACCTACATACATGAATTTTAAGTAAAATATTTTCACCAAAAAGAATGTAGTGCATAAAATTTTAATAAAAATTTAAATATTGAATGTAATAAAATCGAACGTGGAAAATAATCTGTGTATTTAAAAAATCAATAAAAATACATTTCCTTTTTTTTTCATAAAAATTTTTATTGAGGTCTCAGTTTATTAAAGCTGCTGACTTTTTCTCCTTCATTTTTTTTCCTTGTGCTCCCCAAAAACAAGTTAATAATGTAGATGAATTGTCATTTTGTGTACGTGTGTGCATGAGTTAGAGACACATCGACAGTATATGTGTGCGTGTTGTGACTGTGGGTTAAATAAAAACTGAAAAAAAAAAATTGTACTGAAACGCATTGTTTGTGTCTTCTTTGTGTATAAACCGTTATAAACTTAAAAAGTAATATCTATTGGTGATTCTTCTATACTAAACTAACAGGAATAAGAAGCAAGTAGAAACCAAAGCAATGGCAAAGGTAAGTTTAAATTAATTATAAAATAATAATTATAAAAGTTAAACGAACATTATTTACTATACGTACTTATATCGTAAATGTCTATTACATCACTTTTATGTACTTATAGCTTTAAGTAAAAATTCTCAAATGTTTTTTTACTCTCATGCAATAAATATTTTATGAAACCCTTTCGAACAGTTAGTCCTAATGTGGATAACTAAACGTGTGCCCTTTTTAGAGTTAAAATAATTAACGTTAATAATTCAACATATTTTCTAATAAAAATTATGATAAAAAAATATTTGCACAAAAATTGTTACATTTACATATTTTATTAAATTGTGTACAAACTTGGGGAATTTTACCTATTTTTGCTTTTTTAGCTTAGAACTTGGTAAATATTTGCAAGTTTTTGAATAATACAAAAAGTGTTTTTAAGGCTATTTTACCAATTTTTTGGCATACATTTCTTTGCGTGTTTATTTATTTTTTTTTACACAAAAAAAAGTGGTTGCCAATAAACTGGTAAAGTATCAATTACACATGATTGTTTTTGTTTAATGTCCACCAAGTTCTTACTCTTTTTAGCTTCGAACTTGATAAATGTTTGCAAGTTTTTTCATTTTTCAAAAGTTTTGTTATTGAGTATATGTATTCTCTTTTTCGGAATGGTAATAGGTATATACTTGTCTTTCCAAAAAGGTATACAAATTAAAATCGGTTGGAAAATTATTAAGTTATTACAAATTCTATGTCTCATTAAAAAATACTTAACTATGAACTCCAAGAACAACTTTTATTTTTTCTGATGCTTTTATACTCAGATATGTTTTTTTACTCTAACCCTAACCCATTCCAGTCAAGGGTTTTTTATTCTTTCTTATATGTATTTTTGAATCTTTTTTATAATCGAAAGAACATGTTTTATAATATTTCTACCTGTGATATTATTATGCCATGGCAGACCTTTAAAATTATAATTTCTTAAATCAATTTTCAAATCTGATTTAAATTTTGACAAATTAATTCGCGAATTCATTTCTTCGATTGAAATATTTACTACTTAAATAATTATTTTTTTAAATCAAACGAATTAATTAAATTTTAATAATTCAATTTTAAATCAAAGAATCTAATCAATTTTGGTTTGATTCGCGAATAAAAAAAAAATATTTTGAATATGATTAGATTCGTGAATTAAAATAAATTTATTTTAAATCACGTTCAATCGAATTATTCGATTTGTGTACAATCTTAAATATCGTGACCATGTTACTAATTACGTAGAGGATTTTCTAGGAAGCAAATCTTAAAACATTTATACATACAGGGTGGCGCAAAAATAACCTTCCGATGTTTTTTGGCTGTAATTAAAAAAAAAGTGAAAAACTTTGATTCTTCTTGTGGATTATTTTTATTTGGTCTTTTAATTTTTTTTAACATCAAGTCGAGAATATGATGTCATGTAAATGTCCGCCGCCACAGTTGATTGTCATTTGAGCATTTATGGCATTTTCCATCACTTTGGCCAAAACTTCCGGCGATAGGTCCTCACATTCTTGACGGATATTGTCTTTAAGAGCTGCAAGAGTCTGAGGCTTGTTGACATAAACCCGCGACTTCAAAAAGCCCCACAATAAGAAGTCTGGAGCGGTCAAATCAGGCGATCTTGCTGGCTAGTGCAAATCGCCAAAACGGGAGATTAGGCGCCCGGGAAATGCATCCTTCAGCATATCGGTTGTGGCACGTGCAGTGTGTGTCGTTGCACCGTCCTGTTGGAACCACATGTTTTCCAATCTCAATTCATCAAGTTGCGGCAAAAAGAACTCGTTGATCATTGCTCTGTAGCGCTCACCATTCACAGTAACCGTTTGGCCCGAGACGTCTTCTAAGAAAAAAGGTCCGATGACTCCTCCAGCGAAAACAGCACACCATACAGTGACTTTGAGCGGGTGTAATGGCTCTTCGTGGGTTACACTCGGATTTTCAGTGCCCCAGAAGCGTAAATTTTGCTTATTTACGTACCCGCTAAGATGGAAATAGGCCTCATCACTCATGATTATTTTTGATGAAAAATCATCTACATTATTGCTCAAATAAATAGTCACCAATATTCCGCGTTCTGGAGCAGTGTAGCGTAACATTGTTTATTAACGTATATTTCGCATGTGTTTACTACACACATGTCAAAACAGAACTGACATTAGGGGCCAATCGCAAAATTTATAGCATTTTCTGATAGGCGGATTACTTTTGCGCCACGTTGTACACACGCGATTCTTAATTTTTTTTTACAAAATTTTAAGAGCTAAATGTCCGGTATATTTACTAAAGCATTTCGTACTTTCTAGTTCTTTAAGAAAACCACAATTAATTTATCCACATTGTAACACGTCTATTCTTCAAAGATCGTTTCAGTATAGAGTAGCTAAAATTTGGAATTCTTTATCCTTATTTCTTAGAAGTTTTAATTTGTCTGTAAATGTATTTAAAACCAAATTAGAAGAATATGCCTACTTAATGATCATTAAATTTGTTTTTATTTTCAATTTTAACGTTTATTGAATTTTATCTGTAATTAAATTTTTGGTGTCTAATTTTTAACTATTTGAACGCAATAACCCATAGGGTAGTTTTAGAAAGGGAAAATTTGTATTCAATTTATATTTCTTTATTATTAATTGTATTATTATTTTTTTTTTTGATAAGTTATTTAATTTATAATTTCTTTTATTGATAAATATTTACGTATTATGTAGTAGTATTATTTTTGGGTTGGGTATAAAATTCTGTTCGACGAAAATTCTGGTTTACGAAATTCTGTTTTACAAAATTCTGTTTTTCAAAATTCTGGTTTCCAAAATTCTGTTTTTCAAAATTCTGTTTCACAAAGTTCTGGTTCACGAAATTCTGTTTGTAATTGCATTTTCAGTTAAATAAAAAATTATATAATTATAATTTTATTTATATAATTATAATTTTTTATTTAACTGAAAATGCAATTACAAACACATACATAAAAATAAAACAATTAAGAAATCACTTTGCCCTAACTTTCCCTTACATTTAAAAAAAATACTGTTTAAAAAAACCACTTTGCAAATTTAAATAAAATGCATCACATACACTGTGTGTGTTTGGTAAAAAATTATGTTCCAGAATTTTATTTAAAATTAGTCGCAATTGTGTTGTTTAATGTGTCGTGTTTAAAAAATAAAAATGAATAAACTGCAATTAATAAAAATCAATAAAAATAAAGAAATGTTGTGTCTCAACGGATATTTTTATTATTTGGAAATGAAAAGACAAAAAGGAACCTTCAATTGGACGTGCTCGAGAAGAATTCCAGATAAGTGTTCCTCTCGAATAATAACAGCAATGGAAAATAACGAGCATGTTTTAATAAGATATCCAAAAAAGCATACCCACGAACCTCATAATGACAGGGGAATAACATATTTCAAAAACCAGAATTTTAATAGACAGAATTTTATTAAAAGCAGAATTTTGTAAAACAGAATTTTGTAAAACAGAATTTTGTAAAACAGAATTTTAGTCAGACAGAATTTTTTTGGAAAAAAAAAATTTTTTGTAAGACAGAATTTTGGAAAACAGAATTTTGTGGCTATCCCATTATTTTCATTATTTTTCTTTTTAATGTGTGTTGTTTATGAACCATATTTGGCCTAGGGGCTTGGTTTGAAATTATACAATAATAAATAAATAAATAAATAAATAAATAAATAAATAAATAAATAAATAAATAAATAAATAAAAAATAAATTAATTAATTTTCTTTTAACTATTTTTTTTATCAATTTATATGCTAATATAAATTAATATCCTCCGATAATACAAATTTCGTTTCGATCCTGTGGGTCGAGATGTCTTCTGTCCGTTTTTCCCTATATCGCTTAGTTTTCGGTATCATTTTTAAAAATTACCATTTTACAAAATGGTGAATATCTAGAAAACTAAGCGAGATTTGCAAGTCAATTTAATTTTTTTATTTTGTTTTAATTCAATCTTTTTTAATTCGCGAATTCAATTATGATTTTTAATCTGATTTAAAAATTCGATTTATAAAATATTGAATTAACTCGCTGATTTACAATAAGAATTATTTTTTCCTGAATTAATGCAATAAAGATTTATCTTTTTCAAGATCTGTGTGTGGGGGGCATGTCCAAAAATAGTGCATGTTTATTAAAGCATATTCAAATTGATTTTTTTTAACTAAAATTAAAAATTTGAGAATTTCACTTTGAGGATCTATACTTATCAAATAGAAAAATAAAGATACATATAGGAAATACAAATTACAAATATTACAAAAATCCAATTTTTAATGCTGCGATGGCAGCTATTTAATTTCAGCACAGTTGGTCCATAATTAAAAGGTTTTTTGTTTGTTATGAAAATATTTTAATTTTCAGCAGTGCATTTTAATGTGTAAGTAGGGGTTAATTAAAATTTTTTACTCTAAAAATATCAAATTCAGACTTCGAAGAACAATTAAATTAAGTCAAGTTTCATTTAGATCTGTAAAAATCAACAAAATACTTTGATAAATTTTCTGGAAAAACACAAAATATCCAAAAGTTTGACCTTATCTCAGCGGAAAACGAATGATGTTGCCCGAAATTGGTAATATTTTTAGAATTAAATTCTCATTACATTGGACAAAATACTATTATATTTGTTTATTGAATTTTAACAATTTTAAACAAAAATGTTATATATGTCATTATTAAGTACCTGACGAAAAAGGTTTTAACATTTTTCTAAAAACAAATATATAAATATGCTGCAAACAACAAATAATACGTACAGTTTACGTTCCGGTTTCGGTCCGTCATAAACGGAATTCGATTCCGTTTACATATCGTTTTCTTTATCCGTAAACGGACCTGAAAACGGATTTAAAGGAACATCGAAACTGATTCGAATCCGTTAAAAGTCCGTCAATGACGGACCGTTTACGGTCCGATATATCGGATGAAAAATGGAGTTGTCCGTTAAAAGTCCGTCAGTGACGGACCGTTTTCGGTCCGCATTCGTACCGTTTTTTCAACAAAAAACGGATTTGTGTAAAAGCATATTATTTTAATTTTGAATAGCAAATTTTTATTTTTTTTCTTTAAATTTATTTACAAAGATATTTGAAATAAAATATCAAAACTTACAAACTAAACACAACAAATACCAAACAAAATTACAAAAATACCATATTTATCTTCTGCACAATTAGCATCCATCAATCACTGCGATTGTGGCCCATTAAAAATCATGAAAAAGTATATCAAAAATTTAATTTTGGTTTAAATGGTGGTATTTACGATATGATGAAGCAGACAATGCAAATTTTCAAATTTTTTCACAAAATCTATTTAAAACTGTCGGGCAATATTTTTATTTGCAAATCTACATAATTTTGCACACATCATCGTAAAACTTGTTTTCAATTACATAAATAATTACCTGAGAGATATTTAAGTATTCGTTTTTGATAACTAAACAAATCCAAAAGCAACGGAAGAAAAACTGATGAAAAGCAATGATCCGTATTTGACGGTACAGAAACGGATACACCAAAACGGAGTCAAAACGTATTGTTTATGAAAATTCAATTATACGGTCCGTTAATGTTCCGTTTACGTACAAGCTTTGACGGATACGTATTTTTGGACCGAAAACGTACAGTAGAAGCCGGATTCATGAATCCGTACGTGTCGGAGATTCCGTAAAAATGTTTCTTGGGAATGTTAATATCAAAACCCGTAAAATCTAGATCCGTCCCAGGATATAGATTTATTTCAAATCCCTCAACTGCCCAACCAAAACTAAACTATTTTTTTTTTCTTTTAGCATCAGATATATGCTATACTCTTTTTCCAAATTCAACAGAAAATATCATTAGTGTCTTTATGCAAAAGCATTTCCTAAATTCAAAGGATCGCATGGACAAAAGAAACGACTCAAAATCACTTTGGTTACTGAATTCATTTCGATACCCTCTGACACCATCGTTTCTCCAATACAAGACGATAGATTTCTTAGCGTGGTAATTTTTCTGATTCCTCTAGTCAATAGCTTTCATTTGATATGTACTTCTCCTTGGCATTCTTCCTAATTTCACCTTATTACAGACTGGAATCTTGCAAAGATATTTTTTAATAATGAAAATTAATATAACATTTATATTTTTTTATTAATTTTTTTATTTGTCAATCAATTTACATTGCAAATAGTATTTTTCAAATAAATAAGTACAATAAAGCTATTCCCTTGACATAGCGACATAGTTTGCAATCGTTGTGGGAGCAGATACGGCAGTATAAAAATTGTCGCGTTTCCAACCTTTAAAAATATAAATTCAATGCTAACGGCATCGCACGCTCGTTAATTTTTTGTTTTTATTCTTTTTTGTGCATATCTTTTTTACTGTTTTTCTTTTTTTTTCTAATATTCATTGTTAAAATAACAAATTGTATTATTATGTTACTATTTTATTTATTCTCTCAATTAAAATAAAATTAAAAAGCACACACAAATTTTTTTTATCTCCTTGGTGATCAAATATCGATATCTTCTTTTTGTCTTCCAAATGAATACTTAGCGATATCTTCTATTTTTCCTCCAAATGATTATTTGGCAATATCGCCGATTTATCTTCCAAAAGTGTTGCTTTCGCATTATTTGGAAGTATCGCTTAGGATCGGACATTTTTCCCGAAGGAGGGATCTTTCGCAATAAGAAAATTATTATTGCTGCAATAAGTTTTTTCTTCCAGACGATACGATTTCGAAAGAATTTCGTATCGCAATGTTTGCAGGGTATATATTGTTGAATACATATGTAATAATATATATGTGGCTATATAAATTTTGTTCAACGGATTCTTAGTTAAGTGGAATCACCAAGTCTCAATTAGCTATTTGGACAAAAACTGATTACGCCTTTTTTGAGAGGCCAACTGATTTTCAGAATCTTTTGAGACCCGTAAAAAATTGGTCATAAAACTCTCCAAACCGAGTATAGGGTTTTACTGCCCTTTGGCAGTAGAATTGAACCTGAACTGCCAAGTCCTTGTATTTTTCAAAAAGTCTTTATTTATAGCACAGTGTAATGTGAGAATATGCAGACCAAATCTTTATTTTTCTCAAGAATCTGGCAATACTGTTACTTATGATGCTTCTGCTAATTATCCCCCCAAAAATTGATATCCCAGTGAAAAATTCAAAGTGGATTAAGGTCAAGTCCGCTCATTTATCTTCAGTTAAACCCAGAGTCATTGAAAAATAAATCGTGGATTATATTGTTAAATATGCTTAAATGGGGAAAAAATCATATAAATTGATGAAATAAATTTCTAAATGAGCTGAAACAAATTTTTTTAAAAATTAGTATTTCTGCCGAATTCTACAATGAGCTATTCAAATCCTCCTTGTGGCCACATAATGTTACAGGTTGGTTGAAAAGTTCCTGCGCTCGAAACGAAAGAATACTGTTTTTGTTACGAAATATATTTTTTTACAATATAATCTCCTAGAAGCTTAATGCACTTGTTCCAATGATTTTCCAATAATTTCATCCCATCCTTATAATGGTTTTCCGGAAGCTCTGCAAATTAACCGTCTACGGCTGCTATGGCCTCTTCATTTGACGAAGGAATTGTTTGAGATTTCTGAAGAGATAGTAGTCACTGGGAACCAAATCTGGTGAATACGGTGGATGTTCAAGCAATTCGTACTTTAATTCTTTGAATTTAGCCATCGTCAAAACACTTTTGTGAGCAGGTGCATTGTCTTGATGAAAAATGATTTTTTTCTTCTTTAAACCAGGTCTTTTCTCACGAATTTTTTCATCCAGCTGATCCAAAAGGCTACAATAATATCCAGAGTTGATTGATTTACCTTTCTGAAGATAATCAATCAACAAAATTCCTTTTGCATCCCAAAAACTGATGCCATAACCTTCTTTGCTGATCGTTGTGACTTCACCTGCTTTGGAGCTGAACAACCAGCTTCAGTCAACTGTAAACGTTCTTGTTTCAATTTAGGATCATAGTGGTAGATCCAAGTCTCATCCATAGTTATAAAACGACGCAAGAAGTCGGTTTTATTCGGCTTAAAACGCTCCAAATTACGCTGAGAAATTTGTTTTCGATCCAGTTTTTGTTGAATGGTTAATGTGTGCGGCACTAATTTTCAAAACAGTTTTTTCATACGTAATTATTCATGTAAAATATGGAGTACTCGTTCGTCTGAGATGCCTATGGCATTAGCAATTTCACGCTTAGTCAAACTTGGATCTTCAGTAACCATATTATGTACCTACTCAATGATTTCTGCTGTGGTTGCAGTTTTTGGTCGTCCTTCGCGTGGACCGTCTTTAAGACTGGTACGACCACGCTTAAATTCACCAGCCAAAAATCCAATGGTGCGTTTTGAAGGTGAGGACTCCTTATACACTTCTAACAATTGTTCATAAATTTCCTTTGCTTTAAAACCCTTCAAAACAAAGAATCTAATGACTGCACGATATTAAATTTTTTCCATATTAAAAAAAATCAATGACACGTCAACTTTAAATGGCTTGTAAACAAAGAAAGAATCGACAGAATGACTTGCAACTTTGCATGTGTTCTCAGGACAGTTATACCAACTTGAGAAAAAAAAAGTTTGGAGCTAGCAGTGCCATCTCTTGGTGAGCGCAGGAACTTTTCAACCAACCTGTAGAACAGTGGACTTAATCAGAATCGTAATAAGTTGATTATTTATTTTCCCAGTATCAATCATAATGCTCAACAATACTTGAAAATATGCAAAAGGCACCTACTCCCACAGTGATGTGATTTTTTCTCTTCTTGAAACGAAAAGATTGGATCAGTGACGGACTTGGAGCACCAGAGCATTATAGATTTCGTTTCATAATAAAAAAAAAAAACACATTTCTTATCATATTTCCTTAAATATTAGTTTTTCGCAAAAATGACACGTAAAAAATGTTGATTGTATTGATTGCTTCTTTCGATTTACATAACCAAAAATTAAAATTTCGATAAAAAAAAATCGTAAGTTTCTTTTTATTAGATGCGTTCCAGCTTTTTTTTTAATAATAATCATAACTAATATAAATATATATACAATTAATATTGTATTATATCTAATCTGTAAGGAATTTTGTATATTCTTCCATTGACTTAATAAACGAAAGTAAAATAATGGACTTTCGATAAAAACGAAAATTTCTCGTTCTTTATATTTTTGGTTATTTTAAATTCTTTTTTGCAATTTATTACCACATACATACGCTATACGTGCCATGTATGTAAATGCATTTGAAAACAAAGGAATCCTTTGGATTATACGAAATTAACAATACTAACCCATATTTCGAGTTAGTACAAATATATTTAAATCCTTTCGCGTTGTTGGTTTTTTTTTCTGGCTGGCATTTGTTACTTGAATTGTTGAAATGCACGCGATATGAAAACAAAAGTTAAAAAGTTACAATTTTTAACAAAAAACTAAAAAATGAAATTTGTTATTTCTAATGTAAAAATAAAATAAGGAACAAATGAAATTTCATTGTTAAAAAGGATACAAAAGTACACAACACGAGTACATTGAAAAGGAAGTCGACTCAAAACGACACAATAACAAACGTTTTAATATATTACAAGAAAAACTTTTTTTGTTTTTTTTTTCAATGAATAAAATATAATTTTCTCAGTTATGTATCTTTTAAATTGGGTACAAACTAAAATGGAATATAAAAAACCCTAAGTATTGGGAGTAAGTTTACCTTCAGTGTGTTAGGTTAGTGTTTAGTTGTAGGTGTTTTGTGTATATACCCTGTAGGAAGCCTGGGATCAAGTGTCTACAAGTCACCACTTTTGTCGACTATTTTGGGTGACCGTTTTGGGGACATGTCCACAAAGCGTCTATACTTTTTACATTCCTTTTTTGCAGCTACAAACCTGTGCTTGTTCTTGATTTTTTTTTATTGTTTTGTTGAAAATACATGTGCATAACTGCATGCAAAATTAAAGTTTTTAATAAAAAATATAAAGAAACATGAATTTAAAAGGTAAATATACAAATTTGAACAAAATATATAATGAACAAAATAAATTACCAAAAAAATTGTGAACAAAAACAATTAATTTTGTATAAAAATAACAAGAAAGAGGCAACAATTTTTAGTGAAAGTTGATACTCTAGAGATTTTGTGGAGCCTGATGAAGGTTTTATGGAGCCTGTGGATGATTTTGTGCAGTCTTTTGAAGATTTGTCTACTCCAAAATTAAATTTGCACGAACATTTTTTTTTACTTTAATGAAATTTATAAAAAAAATTTTATTAAAAAAATATCTATAAATTTATAAAAAAAATTTTTATTAATAAAATATCTATAAATTTATAAAAAAAAAAAATTATTAATAAAACATCTAATTTAACAAAATAAATGCACCTGTTTAATCTTATTTCCTTTCTAGTGTGGAAATCTAGTAAAAAGTTCCAAAAGTGTAGACTAGAACTATTAAAATGTTTTAGTGAATCTCTAGTTCCAATGTCAACACCTAGTTAGTAGTTGTGTAGATTCGCAATGACACGCACATGTTAAATGTCTACAGCAGAAAGCGTTGACTGTGGCATAATTAGTCAGTAGTACTGGTGACAAAGTCAATAGTTAATCAGTACAGTTTCACTATCAACATTTCCTACAGGGTATATATGTATAGTGTTATTGTATTCGTTTTTTTATAGCTGTAGTTTTATATTCAAAATTTTTTACATCCTGTTGCTATATTTTTTGAAAAGTTACCACAAGTGTAATAAAAGTGTGTATTTTAAATTTTCTTTATATCGTTAATCAAATTAAGCACCTAAAGGAAAAGTTTAGATATTATTATAATTCCATATATGTTATATATCGATATACGTATATATCTTATTTAATCCGAAAAATAGCATTTGATTCTATGGGATCTCATCTGATATAATTGCATCCAAAAAATTGGTTCATTTAATTTAATCCCAATAAATAATGAAAATAGTATATGATGTATAATTATATAAAAACGACGGCTTTCTTAATGCAAATTCATTTTGAAGTACTCATAATTTTATATTTTTTAAATCTGAGCAAACTTTCCTTAGAAAAGTTCTCACAATTTAGAAATCTTCTAAAAAAGTTTCGAAAAGATTTAAGATCAAAAAATATATTTCTTTAAAATTTAGTAGTAATTCCAAATTTTTGTTAGTTTTTTTTATTTAAATCAATGCTTAAACTAACAGCGGTATTCATAAAAAATCTTAATTCAAGTTTCAAATACAAATTTGTTAAAAAAAACATTTTAAGCCTAAAAAAAGTTTATTAAAAATTCGTATTCATATATATTCATATTTTAAGTAATAAACGATTTAGTGTTTTTTTTTTTTACTTGAGGATGGCAACACTCTATTTTTTTATTTGTCACATGAATCGTAATGATGCAAATCAATGATTACTAAACCATACGGTACTCGTTTCTATGTATTTTTTTGTCGTTTTTCAAAAAAACATTGTTTTTATAAAATAAAAAATGTATAAAAACTTGTTTATTAATTAAAAAACGGAAAAGAGCCAAAACAAAATGCCCAGTAAAAGTGTTACATACAGGTTGGTTGAAAAGTTCCTGCGCTCGAAATGAAAGAATACTGTTTTTGTTACGAAATATATTTTTTTATTAAATATAATCTCCTAGAAGCTCAATACACTTGTTCCAATGATCTTCCAATAATTTGATCCCATCCTTATAATGGTTTTCCGGAAGCTCTGCAAAATAACCGTCTACGGCTGCTATGGCCTCTTTATTTGACGAAAAATGCTTTCCACGAAGGAATTGTTTAAGATTTCTGAAGAGATAGGAGTCACTGGGAGCCAAATCTGGTGAATACGGTGGATGTTCAAGCAATTCGTACTTTAATTCTTTGAATTTAGCCATCGTCAAAACACTTTTGTGAGCAGGTGCATTGTCTTGATGAAAAATGATTTTTTTCTTCTTTAAACCAGGTCTTTTATCACGAATTTTTTTATCCAGCTGATCCAAAAGGCTGCAATAATATTCAGAGTTGATTGTTTTACCTTTCTGAAGATAATCAATCAACAAAATTCCTTTTGCATCCCAAAAAACCGATGCCATAACCTTCTTTGCTGATCGTTGTGACTTCACCTGCTTTGGGCTGAACAACCAGCTTCAGTCCACTGAAAACGTTCTTATTTCAATTTAGGATCATGGTGGTAGATCCAAGTCTCATCCATAGTTATAAAACGACGCAAGAAGTCGGTTTTATTCGGCTTAAAACGCTCCAAATTACGCTGAGAAATTTGTTTTCGATCCAGTTCTTGTTGAATGGTTAATGTGTGCGGCACTAACTTTCCAAACAGTTTTCTCATACGTAATTCTTCATGTAAAATATGGAGTACTCGTTCGTCTGAGATGCCTATGGCATTAGCAATTTCACGCTTAGTCTAACTTGGATCTTCACTAACCATCTTATGTACCTGTTCAATGATTTCTGCTGTGGCTGCAGTTTTTGGTCGTCCTTCGCGTGGATCGTCTTTAATGCTCGTACGACCACGATTAAATTCACCAGCCCAAAATTCAACGGTGTGTTTTGAAGGTGAGGACTGCTTATACACTTCTAACAATTGTTCATAAATTTCCTTTGCTTTTAAACTCTTCAAAACAAAGAATCTAATGACTGCACGATATTCAATTTTTTCCATATTAAAAAAAATCAATGACACGTCAACTTCAAATGGCTTGTAAACAAAAAAACTTGACAGAATGACTTGCAACTTTGCATGTGTTCTCAGGACAGTTATACCAACTTGTGGAAAAAAAAGTTTGGAGATAGCAGTGCCATCTCTTGGTGAGCGCAGGAACTTTTCAACCAACCTGTAGATAATGATTTTATTGTAGATAAAAAAGTATTCAAATAACCGGTTTTATTTTGTTTGTTTTGATTAAACAACACACCACTAGTTTACTTTCAATAAATAATATGAAAAATTATTGCTATTTCTGCTTAAATTCTTTATTCCGAATTGAAAACGGAAACGCTCCTCTTATTGTAAATTTTCGTCTGACGATTGTTTGAAATTTGGGCAATAGTTTCTATTATAAACAAAATACAATTAAAAATATCAAATTTTTCAAATAAAAATAGTTTTTTTTTACCAATTCTTTCGATCAAATATAGAGTGTCCATTATTTATTAATTAAATACAAATAACTTCTTTTGATTAAATTATAATTTTTCGCAAAAATGTTTAAAATGAAAATAAACACAAAGCAATTTTAAAATAGGTTTAAAATAGGGTCGAACCAATTTTAAAATTCGTTTATTTACACAAGATTTCAAAAAGTTATTTTAAGCTAAAATTCGTTTATGAATACAATTTTAGCAAATTTTGCTTAAAATTGATTTGATATGTTGTTTAAAATTTGTATGAATACCGCTGTAAATATTTAAATTCATATTTTTTCATAATATTTATACACAAAAAAGTTTTTTTTTTAACCAATATTATACATTAATTTTTCATGCCACTTTACATAATATCTTCAATAAATAATAGTCAATAAATAAATAATATACAGTAAAAGCTCTGACAAAATGATAAATTTTTATTACCGAATTCCGATTAAAAATTAAAAAAAAAATATAAAATAATTACTTATTTTATATTTGAGCATATTTGAAATATAAAAATAAAAAAAATAAATAAATTGTAAAAATTAATTAACCAGATGTGATACGGGGTGGGCCATTTAAAATTTAAAATTTCAATCTGCTATAAAAAAAGTACTGATTATTTTTTCAAATTTCTAGTTTTATTGAAAAGGTTGAAATTTATCATTTAAGAATGGAACACAATATCATTCATATGACTACCACGACAGGCTTGGCAGATCCTCATCCGATCAACCCAACTTTTCAGTAAATTTTCGATTGTTTCGGCTGGAATCTCTTCAATGGAAACTTCGATTTCATGTTTCAAAGCTTCAATTGTCTCTGGATGGTTTGCATAACATTTATCCTTAATGGCTCCCCACAGAAAATAATAAAAAGGGCTCACAGCTCCATGGCGGCCAATTGACATCACAATTTCGGCTGATTATTTCGATTTTTAAAAACAGTGCGTAAAACATCGATGGTTGCGTTGGCTGAGTGACATGTGGCCCCGTTTTGTTGAAATCAAATGTCGTCCATGTCATTCTTTTGAATTTTCGGAAACAAAAATTCGGCTCCTTGCTCATTTTCGAAGAAAAATGGCTCAGTCGTGGTAGTCATATGAATGAGATTGCGTTCCATTCTTAAATGACAAAGTTCAACCTTTCAAATAAAACCAAAAATTTGAAAAAATAATCAATACTTTTTTTTATAGTCGATTCAAATTTAAAATTTTAAATGGCCCACCCTATATACTGTATTCTTTTTGGATACTAATGTAATAAAAATACAATATTTACACTATACACGACATTACATGAATTCGTCTACTATTTTTACTTGTTTGTTTTATATTTTAAATTTCGCATCCATTTATTTGCTTAGTTAGGGCTGTTAAATCTTTTTCATAAAAAATAAAATTTTGGAAAATTTAAATATTTTTAAATATGATTTTATAATGATTTTATTTAATAAAAGATGATTTTTTAACTTAATAAGTGATTTTGGATTATTTCTGTTTTTCTCCAGGAATAATATTTGTTGACAAAGAATTAAACTTTGATATGAGAAAGATAATCAAAATCTAAGGTTTACCTGGTTTAGTTATTAAAAAAGGTGTCAACAATATATTTTTTTTATTTTTTAAATTTTTTTTAAAGGAAGGTCTATAGAATAGCTATTATCTCGTAATAATACAGTTCTACAGTTTTTAATGCATTTACTGTTTTACACCACTGCACTTTGCCCTTATTACATACAAATTTTTCTTTCGTCCTTATCTCGTCCAAATTTTAATGGTTTCAGGTTTCCAAATGCAAATTTTTACGAATGCATTCGAGTACAATGTTAGTACTTCATATGTACATGTGTTTGACGGATGTTGTACAACACAAATGTACAACTGTTTATCTTGTGGATTTATGATGAACTGTTTGTAGTAGTACATCATGAACACAACAAAACACTCTAAAACTCAGTATACATTATACATACTATATTTTTTACCAACATGCTGCTTTCAATTTGTTTTAAGGTGGATTTCCTGCATGGAAATGTGTAGTTAGAGTAGAAAAAGCTTCAAATTGAAACATCCCCCTCCCCCCTACCGATATGACGTATGATGAATATTTCATTTAAAATACAACAAAAAAAAAAAAAAACTTAATCACAATCTCCTTAAAATATGCAATAAATTATTATTATAAAAATGAAATATAAAAAACAATAAAATCAAAATGAATTTTAAACTGTGTGGCTTATGTGTATGCATTTTAAAATTATATAGCGTGTCGATGAATTTAAAAATTCAAATTAAGTGCATACACACAGTGGAAGTTGACCTTTCGCAGGGCACGTCAGTGGAACATTGGAAGAGGGACAGGTCATCGGTCGGTTCTTTTATATGAAACATGGACTTGCCATAGGAGTAAAATAATGCTTTGTGACATGTCACAGGACTAACGGAAAACAAGCTGTCGCAAAGACTAACGCAACAACAGGTTACAGAACTGACGCAAAGGCCAACCAACCAACTAAAAATAATTTTTCATTCAAGTAAAAAAGTAAGAATTAAAAAAAATCTACTACGTGCCAATAGGACTTGATCACACAATGTTCTGTGTAGAAGGGCAAATGCTCCTCTACCGTATAAACCAGCGGTTTCCAATAATTTTTACCTCACGGACCTCTTGAGACATTTTTACTGGCTGACGGATCCCCAAATCTTTAAATATTTTATATTTCTAAATAAAAACATTTGAATACAAAGAATTCCAAAAAAAAATAGTAACAATAAAAAAATGGAAAATCGTTTTCATTAAAGGATTTAATCCAGATGAAAATTTTGCAAGAATTTTTCAATTAAACTTACCTAGAAAAACTATGATTTTGAGGGAAAAAGCTTCTAAGATTCTGTGAGTTTTGATACTTAACATTACTCCAATAATTTTTTCGTATCTGAACGTTTTCTATAGAAAAAAATTGCGGGAGTCTGACAATTCATAAGAATTGGAAAAATCCAACTATTTACCAGAGTTTCTTTTTAAGCAACATATAGTTGTTTTTTCCTTCAATAGTTTTCAAAATTATTGTGGCAAACAGACATTGAACCATTATTTGTTATTAACTACCTTCTTATTTTTGAAGAACTTTTTGCGAACTCTTCTCGAACCCCTTTGGATGCAGATACGGATCCCCAGAGGGTCCATTTGGGAACCTTTGCTCTAAACTATTGTTGTCCATGAATATTGACTAGAAAAGTTATATTGCTTGAATTTTCTGTTCAAGTAAATACAAAAGAGAGAACAAACAAAATGAACATTACAAGACAATAAAAAAAGAAAATGGAAATGGTAAACATTTTGTACCAACCCTATGTGAAAAAAGTATTAGTTAAATTCTAGAACCTTTTCCGTGACCTGTGCGAACAGGACCGGTCTAAAATAACCTATCCTGTGACTGATTAAAACAGGTTCGGTATGAAAAGACCTATTCCGTGTCTGGTGGAAATGGAATCATCTGGGACTTATTCCATGATCGATGAAAACAGGACAGATCCATCATACAATACATCAGTGAAATGGTAAAAATAAACAAACAAAATTTTAATTTTTCTAATCACTTCTCAGTTAATTAATTAATTGAATTAGAAATATAATTATCTGTTTTGTGGTTAGTGGTGATCTTTAATGGTATATGTTGAATTCTAGACAATAATAATAGTTATTTTAAACAGTCAAATTAAAAGAAAATTAGGAACTTTATTTACGTCATCAGAAAGTTTATGTTTCGAAAAGTGTTTATCTAAACGCTTATTAGTAATACAAACTAAAAAAAACTTTGTTATGATTTTTTATTATTAATTACACAGTTCAACACAAAAAAATTTACGGTATACCGACGATTGATTCTTGTGAAGAGACAAAAAAAAAAAACACCAAAAAGCAATCAAATTCAAGACTGCTCATCAGATTTATTTTTGGGATGACCTAAATATTATAAGTCATACTTTGGGATCACCTACATAATATGTAGGTCATCCCAAAATCTGACTAGAAATCTGATGAGCAGTCTTGAATTTGATTGCTTTTTAGTGTTTGTGTTAAGATTTGGGTTTGGGTGTGTTTTGACAAATATACACTCCGCATCATAACTATAGCCGCACCTTTGATTTAGTTGGTATATGAGTTTAAAATAAGAAATCGGACCTATTAAGTTACCATACACAAGAAAATAATAAAAAAAATATATTATTCAACAAAAAAAATTAATTTATTCATTGTAGTTTTAGTAAAATAGTGCATTTTTCTACTTATTGATGTTTCATAACTATAGCCGCACTTTAACAAAATTAACAAAATTCACGTTAAAAACAAAACTTAAATTAAAAAAAAAAGTTAATTAATAATGGGTAGGGCCTCCTTTATTTTGAATAAGTTCAAAAATTCTGTCGGGCATACTCTATACCAAATTTTTCCGTATTTCTTCATTAATTGACCGCCATTCATCGATAACTGCTTCTTTTAAGTCAAATACACTTTGATATTGGCGGTTTTGTGCATAAACACGGCGGGCCAATATTCCCCAAATATTTTCGATTCGGTTTTGATCTGGAGAGCAGGCGGGCCAGTCCATAGTTTTAATATTTTTAGACTCCAACCAGTTTTGCGTATGATGACTTTTATGGACTGAAGCGTTGTCCTGCTGAAAAATTAGGCCCTCAGTGTTCGAACTTTCAATAAATGGCACCAATTTGTCCTCTAGAACTCCAACTCCAAAATGCCAAATCAAGCATACCGTCTCTGCAAAATGCTCCCCAGACCATTAAGGAACCACCGCCGAAATTTCGTTTTGAGAAATATCGTGGTTCCTTCCGTAAATCTCTCCAGTAAGTATTGAAACCATCTGGACCATCAAGATTGAATTTTTTCTCATCGGAAAAAATCACCTAAAATATAAAATATAGAAAAAAACAAAAGATAAGAATAATCGAAAAAAAAGAAATCTTTAAACTTACCTTGTTCCAGTTGGTTTACAAATTTGTTTTTGCAAACTCTAGTCGAGCTTGTTTGTGACGAGGTAGCAGTTTTGGCATTGTCATTAGCTTTTGTCTTGTTGTCGATCCAGACTCCTTTAAGACTCTACTTATTGTAGAATTGGACACATTCAAGCCGCATTCATTACCAATCTGCGAAAGACTTTTCATAGAATTGCTAGCAGCGTTAATAATACGGCGTTGGTCTTTATCAGATAGCTTTTTTTTTGGACCCCCAGTTTTGTTCATCCCGTATCCACTTTTATTTTTTACAAAATTTCGGATAACTTTGTCATATCGCTTAAATTTTCGTCCAATTTCGCGATAACTTAAACCACTTTCTAAAAAGGCTAAAATTTTGCCTTTTTCGACTTCATTTAAAAATTTACCACGTGGCATTTTGTTTAAAAATGAATAAAGAAACGAATTTTACCAAAGAAAACAATTAATTTGGCCACGAAACTTTGTCTTGCACTCATTTCAACTGATTTTATTGAAATGCGGCTATAGTTATGAAACACTGAGAAATACAGTTATAGGTCGCCGTTTTCTCAATTCAAACAGCTGATGGCTTAAATTTTCAAAAACAAAAGAACTGTTATAACACTGATATATACCATAATAGGTTTCATAAAAATACTTCTTGAACATTAAATAAACCGAAAAATGCAATGCGGCTATAGTTATGATGCGGAGTGTAGTAGAATTTTATGGCCAACATTTTTGTAGAACATTTCATCCCCGCCCTTCCCCTTTTTCGAGGTGTTTTTACAATTTGTTAGAATAAAGCCAAAAAATGCCGTTAGGAGGGGGAGTTAGAGGGTTTATATGTTCTACAAAAATATTTGCCATACCATTATCTACAAAGTTTCTGAGAACAGGCTAGAGCTGGTAAACTTTAACCGCCTCTAAAATAAAATTTCGATGTAAACTATCAAAACGCCGACACACGTATATTTTTATTTGGTCTCCTTAACAAGAATCAATCGTCGGAACCCTGTAATTTTGGAAAAAGTTTGAAATTGTTGTATGGTGTTATTATTAATTATTTTTTTTAAATTTTACTTTTTAAGTGGGTTGAGGAGCTTTAAAAAGGGTATTTTTACTGATTTTTTTTAAATATATCTACTGCTACATTTTATTCAAGCAATTTAGCATATCAAAGATACATATTTAACAAGTACTTTTTGAAATTTTTATTTAAAAATTTTGAAAAATCTGACAGAGTTCATTTGCCTTAACCTCTTAAAAAAAATTCTCGCCGTAGCCGGGATAACTCGTGACTGGTTCATCAGAAATTAAAAAAAATACAATTTTTTTCTGTTAGTAGATGTAAAAAGTTCGTGCTTGAACGAAGAAAAATAACAACATTGAAATTAGAATTTTTGGCGGAGTTGTGAACAATATGTCCAATTTTTTGGTAAAATTTTCCCCTCGTA
The DNA here is from genome assembly GCA_949748255.1 of Eustalomyia histrio. NCBI lineage: Eukaryota > Metazoa > Arthropoda > Insecta > Diptera > Anthomyiidae > Eustalomyia > Eustalomyia histrio. Next base: position 10,427,183 of record OX456526.1, read on the forward strand.
TTGCTTCATAAAATAAGTTGTGATAAAAAACTCCTTTGTTAAAGCACTAGATATTGTTATTTTGAGAAATCATAACTACCGACTTCGAAATAAAAAAGTTTCGATATAATAAAGTAAAAAAAAAGCATCAAATTTCTAAGTTTCTCCTCTTTCATTTGGCATCATTTGGCATCATTTGAGGAGTATAAGTACTAAATTTTATCCTTTGCAACTTTGAGGTCCTTTTAAAAGGAAACGGGATCACGAAATGAAAAACTAAAAATGCAGTTTTTATTACTAGTTTCAGACGTTGATAGTCCTGTTCTTATGCTCTTGCCTGTGACGTATACGAATTTTCAAACCCACTTTTATTGTATGTACTTTTTTGTTTTAAATTTTTAAATGTCCCCATTAACACAATGTTCAGTTAGTTACTAACTGGTACTTTAACTGACACATTTGTTGTTTGCTTTTTTGTTTGTCATTTCGTTTGTAACTTATCGAAATATACGTCTAAGACCCATTCTATTCATAATCCTTATGTAAATTTAAGCCGACATAGCCTTGTCCGTCTGTACGTTAAAAGTGCGATCATTGCGTAAATAGGGGAGACATAACCACCTAGAGCCTAGGGACAGTCCTTAAATGCCATTTGCACACTAAATATTACTAATACTCCAGTATTCCTACCAAAACTAAAGCAGAAAAAAATTCAATTTCCCAATGTACGTTATAGTACAGGCTTTTGGGCTATTTCCGGAGATTTCGACTCCTGCCAAAGGGACTGATCAGAAGTTTCAACTCAATGGTTTCGTGGAATATCTTTAGAAACATATAAAATCTCTTGCCTCTCATACAGAGAAAAGATTGGTTGCAATTCGATCAAAACCATTAACATTTCTTCGTAAGAATTTTATTTTATTTGGATTAACCTATAATCCATTATTATAGCAAAAATATGGCATTGGAAATTAAAAAGAGGGCAAAGGAACCAAAAAAGGATACTATTATACAATTATTTATTTTTCCAATCAACTTTACGAATTAAATTCGTTTAGAAATTGCGTATAATAGAAGCAACCATTTATTTAGTGAATCTACTAGAAAGTTAGTACAATCTATCAAATTTATTAAAATAATGTCGATATTCGAAAGTGGTAACTACAAATACGGTTATCCTGATCAAATATATCATTAAATTAGGGTTTCAGTTGAACCAACTGAATTGTGGGTTGTATCGATTATAGAAGATACTAACAATTGGTATTTGTAAACGAATTTTCTGCTATATTTATTTTGCTAAAAAATTATTTAAATTCAAAATTAGTCATTAAAATTTAGATATTGGGTAGAGAGCTAGCATAGTACTCCTAATTTTCTAGTTCAAATTCCGCTAAAGGCAAACTTTTAAAAAAAAATATTTTTGTTTTTTTAATAAAATAAAATATTCAAATAACAAATATATCAAAGAAATTGAATTAAATTGTGGTGCAGCAAGTAAGAGTGTGAACTAAGAATCTGATTGCCCAGGTCCTATACCGGAAAAATCTAAAAATAAAATTTTTTTAAAATAAAATTTTGTGGAACGTAATAATATATATGTGGAATCTAAATATTAAATTAGACAAGTGAATATTGGCTTTTACAATTAAAAATATGAAGATAGTTGTCGTAACTGCCAGAATTCGATTGACAACAAATTCGGTGGCCACAACTGATAATGTTTCCTGGATGTAGAAGAGAAATGTCATTTGAAGATTGCCTCAAGGCGCTTTAAGATGTACGGATATGTCTGAAATGAAGAACGCGAAAATAAGCATATTAAAACATATTTTATTACATTTTGAGTAATAAAATATATTTTGATAATTCAATTTTAGTTCACTTCATATCATTGCCATTTAAAACAAAACCATTCTAAACAACAGCAATTTCAAATATGTATATTCATTGACCTTGAAAACGATGTAGAAAACTTTTCAAATAATTGTAATAAACGCCGCATGCTGCGCGTGAGGATGTACCAAATAACACAGTATATAGTAACAAATATTGAAAAACTTTTTACCAAATTTGAACAAACAGAAACTAAACGAAACATATAAACACATTATTTAAATAATCATGATGATGGTAAATTCAAAAGATTACAAAAGTATTAAATACATGCCATAAAATGATTGCAAATATTTATCTGAAATTCAAGCACAGAGAAAACAGATTCATTGTGATAACCGAATTTTTTGCCAGCCGAATTGTTTGGATAGGGCCACCGATATATTTTTTGGTCGCAACCGAAATTCGGTTAATGCAACAAAGTTTCGGTTGAAATCATATATATCAGTTGTATCAGGAATACATTTGGTTGCGGCAACCAAATAATTAGGTTGCTGCAACCAAAATATTTAAATGGCGAGAAATTCGGTTGTCACTTTAAATCTGTTTTGCCTGTGTACAAATAATATATTTTGCTCAATTTAACATGTTGTTTGGTTTTCTAGTTGGAAAATTACAATATTGCTAATGTTTTGTTTGAAAATGAAAGAAAAAAATCAAAAAGAAAAATTAATATAATTGTGGGATTTTATCATGCAAAAGGACTAAAAAGCTAGATTTCACAATATTATATAGACACATTCACAATTGAGCGGCTACTTTAATTAAGGCTTTCCATACCAGTTGGCCAATTAAAAAAATGTTTAAAGCATCAATGTTAAATATTCACAGCGGTATTCATAAAAATTTTAAACAACATTTCAAATCAATTTTAAGCAAAATTTGCTTAAATTGTATTCATAAACGAATTTTAGCTTAAAATACCTTACTTAAACCTTGTGTTAATAAACGAATTTTAAAATTGGTTCGACCCCATTTTAAACCTAATTTAAAATTGCTTTGTGTTTATTTTCATTTTAAACATTTTTGCGAAAAATTGTAATTTAATCAAAAGAAGTTATTTGTATTTGTTTAATAAATAATGGACATTCTAAAGGGTGGTTAAATTTTAAGGGCCGACGTTGAATGTGAACCAGAACTAAACGTCAAGTTTTTTTCTGCATTTCATTTGACATTTCTCATTTTCAGACTATATCAATTTGAACCATGGAAAGATACACAATCGTGCAACGCGTTAAAGTTATTCTTATTATGAAAATTCGCGTTCAAATCAGCATAATCGACCCAATGTGTCCACAATCGGAATAATTGTGCACATATTTCTGCAAATCGGGTCTGTAGGAAACGAGAAAACACCTGTGCATGCTCGCCAAGTTCGTTCTGCGGAAAACATTGCTTTTGTTCGCGATAGTGTGGCAGAATAGCCCTCAACCTCGACTCGCCATCGGTGTTCGCCATCGCGAGATCATAACGGAATTCTTGAATCCAGAAATTGCGGATATGGATGTGTACGATATGTGGTTTCAACAGGACGGTGCAACTTGCCACACAGCTAACGAAACAATGGCTCTTTTGCGCGACAAATTCAATGGCCGTGTTATCTCATGTGGTGGCGATGTCAATTGGTTGCCAAGATCATGTGATTTGACACCGTTGGACTTCTTTCTTTGGAGTTATTTGAAAGAAAAGGTGTACGTCGGGTGCTGCCGAGGTCGCGGCGGCTATTTGGCCGATATTTTGTTGCAAACATATTTAAACAATATCATATTATCATAATAAAAAGAAATGACAATAATTACCTAAATAATTTGTGTTTTATTCAAAATCAACATTGGCCCATAAAATTTAACCACCATTTATAAAAAGTTTAACGTTTACAGTTACTGCATTACGTCAAACTAAATGTCCTCATATGATAAATTGCTTAACATTTCTGTTTGTATAGTGGAATATACCGTATTAATTTATATTTCTAAGGATGTTTGGTTCCAAACATACATACATACACTTAAAAAAGTATGTATGTTAAAATAACTGAAAATATCATTTAAAAGAAATGATATTTCATTTAAAAACCGGTCTACTTAATTTTCATTTAAATTAAATGCCATTTGTTATTTATTTTTAAATGTTGATTAATCAACTGACACATCCGTAAGAAACAACTGATATAATCAGTTAAAATAAATGTCAAAATTTTACCCACCAATCCTTAAAAAATAAATGTTTTTTTCATTTATTTGAAATTATTTCCGTTTTTGTATTTTTTGTTTTTTTTTAATATACTCGTACAATACAAAATGTATGTATGCATATGGAGCTATAAACACTTTTTGTGTGAATATATTTGTATATGTATGTGTGTTTATGAAGTTCTTTTAAATTATATTGAAAAATTTTGTATATATACAACCAATTTAAATAAAAAAACAAATTGAAATTTTTTGAATATTTTTTTTTGAAACAGACAGCAAACAAAATTTAAATTTGTAATAACTGTTACGGACACAAATAAACCACAAGTTTCTGTTTTGTGGGTAAATTTTTATTAAATTTTAAACAAATGAAAAAAATAAATGAAACTGAAAAAAATCGGTAAATGATAGTAAATTATTTCGAACAAATGTATAAAAAAGTTAATATAGATGTTTCTTTGAAAAATAAATGTATCTTCCTTTAATTTTAAATGGAACGGAATACTTTTTTATTAAACTACAAACAGTTAACTACATAATATTCTGAGTGTACATATGAAAACAGAGAATATTAAAAACGTATTAATATTTTTCATAACACAACAAATAAATTTTAGGTAAAAGTAACCTGTGTCCGCCGGGAAGGTATACTACATTGTTTTGCCGCCATTTTGGTAAACATTAGTCTTGACAGTTCATGTTTGGCAGTCGTGAAGTAGACACGTGGCAAATTTATTATGGAAAAATATTTGATAAACCAACGTCGTTTAATCGTTAAAACATTTTATTTAAATCAATCATCGATTACTGTGACGATGAGAAAGTTACGTGAAATTTTTGGGAGAAACAACGTGCCAACAAAACGCACTATTTATCGTGTAGTGAATGATTTCAAAGAAAGAGTGTCTGTAGGTGATAGACCCAAGCATGGACCACAACGTACTGCAAGATCAGCTGAATTTACATTACTGCTGCTCAAGAAAGTGTTTAAAACAATCCATCAACCTCAATCCGACGCCGTGCTCAGGAGCTTAGTCTTCAAAGAACACCTTTGGCCCTAATTTTGCACAAAGATTTGCATTTGTTACCATTTAAGATTCCAATAGGATGTAACAGCTCGCCCATGACAACCCCGAGGTACATTTTCATTTGAATGGATATGTGAATAAACGGAATAGTCGGTTCTGGGCAGTGGAACCCCCTAAAATTATTCATCAGTCACCTTTGCATCCATTAAAAGTGACAGCCTGGTGTGCAATTTGGCCAGGAGGAATCATTGGACCTTACTTCATTGAAAATGAAAACGGCGTAACGGTAACTGTGAATGGGGAGCAATATCGTGATATGATTGAATACTTTTCAACGCCACAACAGCATGCTTTGGGCTTGATTAACATGTGGTATCAACAAGGCGGTGGCACATCGTATACAGCCAGGATTTCAATGGAATCACTGCGAGACCTCTTTCCACAACAAGTTATTTCAAGTTATCATGTTGATTGGCCTCCACGGTCGCCTGATTTGACTGCTCCGGACTTCTTTTTGTGGGGATATTTGAAAAGCAAGGTTTATGCAAACAAACCAGAAACGCTTGAGCAACTCAAACAAAATATTCGTAATGAAATTAATGAAATACCGCGTGAAATGTGTGAGAATGTAATGAAAAATGTGCTCAAAAGGGCTCGCATTTGTGAGGCTAACAGAGGCGGACATTTATCTGATATTGTATTCCATACATAATTGCCGACATTAAATAAAATATTTATCAATATAAGATCCATTCTCTTTTATTTAATCAAAAATTATAAACAAAGTAGTATGCCTTCCTGGCGGACACCTTGTAGTTAAAATCAACTACAAATGTAGTTAAAAACTACTTTAAACTATTTTATAAAAAGGAAATGAGAATTATTAAGCCAGAAAAAAAATGGAAAAAACTAAAAGTAAAGGCTAACAATAAAATGCTACAACTGCAAATTTCTAATGTTACCAAAATGCAGTAATATAAAAAAAAATATTGAACAAATTTTTTCCTAAGTAAAATTTTTCCTTAGTGCAGTAAATATTAAAAATGGATGTTGAAAAGAAAAACTGACTGACCACATTTCGATTTTGATAGTACAGGCTTAATTTCAAGAGTAACTGTTTCAATATAATATCTACCACACTAATAGATCTCAATTGATTTATTACATTTGTCATCCTGTTCAAATGGTAATGTAAGGATATAAAGAAATCCAAAGAAAACTCAAATAAATAAATAATTGATTTGAAATGTAGTATAGAATATTCTATACATAAATAAATATGTAATACAACCCGCTATTTGGAATATTCTTATTCAATATGTTCATTTGGAACTAATATTTATTGCAAAATGTTGGGGGAAATCATTTATATTGTCAGTTAAAGTCTCTGCAGTAAAATAGATTAGACCAACACAACATTACAAGCCAAAATAAGCTTTGTGAACAAAAAAATTGTATTAAATGTGATTAAAAATTAAAGCTTCATGTATTGCATAATGCACACGATTGGAATACATAATTCAAACAAGGACGAAGACCTTGGTAGTTACATGGATTCTCTTCAATTGTGGATACAATTGCATTGTTGTTGTTACAAAATTTAAGACTTTATCTTTCACCACATATTGTTAAATATTTTACTTTTGAATAGTGGTGGTTTAGTACCTACTACAATACTGTACAACAATAGAGTCCTAACAAAGCCATAATAAAAGATCGATATTTAACCCACATTCTATGAAAAGTAAACAGAATCATACTGAATGAAAACAATCAACAAAAATTATACTAAAAATGTCAACAAGGAAAAGAACACACAAAAAATTTTGAAGGTATTTAAGTTCATTTTTAAAACTTAGGTACGTTAGCGTATATAAGTTTACATTGGATAGCTGTTTAAATTTCAACAACCGAACTACAAGTGCTTAAACATTTTCATAATTTGATTAGATTAAAGGTCTTAACCGTATTGAATTTACTTGTGACCTAATTTTAAAACTCCCTAACGTTAAATGAATTACCATCGCTTTTTAAATTGATATCCAATTAAGGGGTAAGGGTAAATGAGAATAACTTTATATTTACAAATTCAGAGTACTCTGAAGAGTTATTGGTGGCCTAAAGGTCTGACTGGGGTAGTCAAGTCCCCCTCTAGGCTTGAGTGTGTCCACCCCAGAATTAAAAAAAAATATTTACTTAAAATTTCTATTTATTTTTTTGTGAAAAAATGTTCGGATTTCACATGAAAATACTGTAATGGCAACTGAAAATTTTTCTGTTATTAAGGAAAACTTTGCTAATTTAAGCTCTGCGGTATTTTTTGCTAATCCTAATAACACATGTCTGCTGACGTGTAGTGTAGTGAAATTAGTAGAAAAAATTAGTAACCGATACTAAATTTTGGTAAAGTTTTTGAAAAATTAATTTGAAAATTGGTTTGATAAAATCAGCAAAAAAATTCCTAAATATTATTTGTATTAGTACAATTAAATTAGTATAAAAAATTAGTGAGTGCTACTAAATTTTAGTAAATTGCTGGAAATTTAAAATCCATCGGATGAAATGAGCAAACAATTTTACTTAATATTAGTAAAATGGAAATAGCAGGAAAGTTAATTACTGCATCCAGAAAACAGATTCGTGCTGACAACCGAATTTGTTGCCAATCGAATGGTTCAGTTACAGCGATCGAATTTTTTGGTTGTGACTACCAAATTGTTATTGAGGCAACTGAAATACTGTTGTCACAGTCAAATTACTCATGTCTGAATTGGGTTTGAGTTATCACAACCGAAAAATTCGCTAACCACAACCAAACCATTCGATTGGCTACAAATTCGGTTGTCAGCACGAATTTGTTTTCCCAATATTCTACTAATTATTAGTAAAATTTTGTACAAAGTTTATTAAAATAAAAAAGCTCTAATCAATCAATAAAATTTTTTTATCAATATTATTGAACTAAACACAAGGAATTGTAAAGTATAGAAAAATTTAAACGTTGGCAGAGTATATGCATTGCAAATTTTGAGAACGACCTAAATAATAGCCCTAAATTTACTTTACCCATCATTTTAGTAACGATTCAAAAATGGTGGCGAAACAACAAAATAGTTCAGTCCTTGCACGGAAAAAACGGCCAAACCTGGCAATTCTGCCAAATAGCAACAACTTGCACCAAAATTTGGATTTGGGCTCTGCATTGCTTTATTTCTAAGTTGTCAATGTGTCGAGGGTCACTTTTACCCTGGGCGTGGACGCCACCCCTTCTCGAGGATGAAACATTTGTTATTAAAAATACTTATTCAATTATTTTCTACTATTCAATCAATATTCAAAAAAATCAATTCGACCATTGTTGATTTTTTTTAAAAAGAATCAAATAAATTGACAAATCAATCAAAAATGATTGCTTGCGGTTCTTCAACAGTTTTACAACTATCATCTGAACGACCTGATCAGTAAATGCTTAGGTAGCGCTCCAGCAAAACTTTGGTAATGGATGCGATATTCTCATGCATTACCTTGTCATGATAGCTCGTTACCTTTCTCATTATTTGCAAGCATAAAGTAATAAGTTACTGATTATTGATATGATTTATAAATATAAAATAATTATTCAAATATTTTTGAAAATCTATTTTTAGATACATTACTTTGTGTTTTTTTTGTAAGCAAAAGGGTAATGTATATATGTTTTGATAACACTAGCGAAAAAACGAAGCGCAACAATTCATTTAAGTTTAAAGCAATCAAATACTATATGCGTCGATAGCTCAGTGGGTAGAGTTCTTGGCCGGCAACCGGAGTTCCCTGGTTCGATTCCCATCATGACCACATTATTTTTAATTACAAATATTTTAAATAAAATATTTGTAATAATATTTTTTAATAAAAATTCTTCTTTTTGAAAAATCTATTTTTAGACACATTACTTTTTTCATTCTCGTAACCATATAAGTAACCCCTTACATTAGCATCTCTAAAGTAATGCGTATATTCATTACTTTGCGGCTCATCGCCTGTAAAATTCATCAGTAAAGTAAAGTGTAAAGTAATCCATGAGCCCCTATGGCTGCACATTACTTTACACATTATTTGGTAATGTGTGGTTTTGCTGAGGCTGTCATATTTTGTTGGCGTAAAAAATTGTATGCTTTCTACTAAATCCAAAAAATCTATTTTATTTTAATTTTATGCTTTGTAAAGCAGATAGCCTTTATTTCCATGTCAGCAACTTGTACATTTAAAATATTTACACTCACAAAAAAGTGTGTAATGGCAACTGAAAATTTTGCTCTTATATGGTAAGGGTATATATCAGTTTGACTTTTTGTTTGTAACATGTCGAAATATAGTTCTAAGACCCCACAAAGTATATATATTTGTGATCCTTATGCATTTAAAGTCGATTTAGCGATGTCCGTCTGTCTCTCTGTCTGTGTGTCTGTCTTTCCGTCTGTCTGTTTTGTGAAATGGCGATCACGACGCGAAGACGAAATCAGGAGTGCCTATTTTTACCTAGACTATTGCACATTCTTCCGAGCAGTTTGGTATTGAAAATGAGCAAAATCGGTTCAGGGGTTAAAAAGTTATGAGTGAAAATGTGAAGGTACCTCTAAATTTTTCATACAAATTGGTGTATTTTAGAACAATTTCATAGTAGCGACTGGTACATAATATATTTTCTAATATTTTTACACCAGTCGCTTAGAAGTGAATAATATTTTGTATTCACTTCAAAAAATTTTTTTCACCACTAAAATTATTTTCACCATAAAAAATTTTTTTCATCTCAAAATTTTTTTTCACAAAAAAATTTTTTGAGGTGAAATATTTTTTTGGATGCCATAATTTCACCTCAACAAATTTACTTCAAATGTTTTTTTACATTATTTGTAGAGAACATTTGATCAGAATATTGTTGAAGGGTATTCAAACAATCGGCACAGCCGAATTTAAACCTTTTTTTTACTTGTTTTCGATAATTTTAGCAGATCGGTTTTTTAATAAATTTGGAAAATGATTTCTCCAATCAACAACAATAAAATTTAAAAAATCTGTAATTTGTAAAATGTAAATATCAAAAAAAATTACTAAATAATATTTGTTTTTACCAAATATCAACACAAAAATACAAATTGTTATGCTTACCTTTTTCAAAGTGTCAAAGTCATGTTAATGTCGCTAAATGTTTTTGTTTTACTTATTCTAATGTTTACATTTTCTCTTCCAGGAACCAACACAATCACGTTTACCCATGCCTGGACTATCACGTATACCCTTACCCGGTCTGATACGTCCACCAACAAATATAGCTATGGCTAGAACATCCCAACTAAGACCGCCAGCAACATTTGCCAAAGTAAGACCAATAACATACCCAGGCCTAAAGCCACCAGCGCAAGCACCCACAAATATTAAGAAAAGTAATTCGGGTGATCGTATAAACACTCTTAATAGTACGGTAAATATGGTGAGTAAAAAAACCAGCAATGCTTTCAAAAAATTCTTAACCAAAACGGATCAATTGCAAACTACGGCTAGAAAAGAACAAACAATAAATTTACCAAAAATACCACCAATGCAAACTCAAACTCCAACTCTAACAAGATCGGAAACATTTGTGCGCACCAATAGTTTGGATAATGATGATTTAATGGCTACACCTATGCCGGCCACAGGTGCGCCAAATAGAGGCACTTTTTGTGAGAGTACTCCTTATATAACACAAAGTTTAGATTCTCCCTTTAATCCACCCGATGTGACACTTATGCAACGGAAATATAATTTAGAATCGACACGTATGTCTAATATAGGTTTTGGTAATACAGTCGATGTAGATTCTTCACCCACAAATGGCATAAAAAAGTCTAATGATGGTTTTGGTAATACCATTGATTTAGAATCTCCTAGAAATTCTACGCAAATTTTGAGTAAAACTATGAATAAAGAAGAAGCTATAGGTGCTACAATTACTGTAATGCAGACAAATGAAAATCAGACTTTTAACAAAAAACATTCGATTAAGGAAGAATATAAGCCACAAGATGCCACTCACACCATAAATGCTACTAATATCTTGGCACGCACTTTATGTGTCATATCTTCTAATACAGCTAAAGACAATAATCAAAGCAACCAGACTTTGGATAATAGCCAACTTTTGGATAAACTTTCAAATGTAGGCTTGACCCAAACCATTGATGCTGGAACTACGAAATTTATAGAATACACAGATATTTGTTCACCGGCTACCAATGCTACTTATTCTAATCCTGGCTCTAGTGAAAATCTGCTAATGATCGATGATGTTTCTATACCATCGGGCTATGAAGAAGATATAACTATGGATGTTCAAAAACAATTTGGGAAATTTAATGAACAATTTTTGGATATAACCGCCAAAAATATGGATGATACTTTAACGGCGCTGGCGCCCAATAAAGCAAGTATGAAACTGCCTTTAAATTCAACCATGAATACTGAACGTTTGTTAGATTTGTCGGAGCATATGAACACACCGGCGAATCATATGCAATTGCTCAATTTGACCAAAGATTATATGGATACCACAAATACAAAAAATAATACCCAATTACTGTATATGTCTCACACTTCGGCCTCTTGTTCTACCACACCAGATCGTTATGCTTTTAATAAGCTAAATAATCCCATGTATAGTCTGACACCCATACCAAACCATTTGCAATCACCCGTGTTATTAAAATCAGCTCAGAGTGATTTAGTTTTACCAACACGTACGCCCGATGAGGATAATGAACAAGAACCGATGGAAGTTGATGCAACTTTAATAGGAAATGCCGGAAAAACTGATGCGTTCTATCAGCAGGCTCAAACGACACAATCAGCTACTTCCTTACAGGATGTTAACAATCCTACTGGAAAGAAAACACGTTTTTCATTTGGTTTAGATTTAACTGAATCTACCTTAGATTGTTCCATTGATTTGGTAGATATTTCTTTATCATCCACGGTTTTGACACAACCTATGAATTCTAGTGGCTCCAATTCAAATAATATGACTCATTCTCTGTCAACGCAACAATTGCAGCAACAATTTTTAAAGAAACAAAATTCCTTTGATATGGATGAAAGTTTGGGTATTTTGACACCCGATCAAATGAAGGAATTTTTGGATTCTACCAATACGAATAATACTAATAATTTGGATTTACCTTTAGTGCTCAACCATTCGAATAATCCCAATCATTTAAACCCCCTTTATTCCCTAAATCAAATGAGAATTGATCAAACTCCTTCTCCGGAGGAATTACCACTGGATCCAGTGGAAGTCAAAACTGATATTAATGATATGGTTATGCAACATCAACATAATCTTCTGCAGCAGCAACAAAATTCTCAAAATCCAGCGTCATACTCTTCCGAAGATCACGAGCAAATGCAACAACAATGTATGGAATCGTTGTCCATACATACGGACACTGAACCCAGTAAAACGGAGACTATTAATAAATCGATATCATCAAGTGTTTCAAAAATATCTACCAGTTTTATTACAAGTGTAACAAGTGTTACCAGTTTGGATACAGGTTATCAGGGAGACGGTGAAATGTCTCGTCCTGCTTCGCGGGGACCCTGTGATCATTCTCCCTCAAATGGTCCTTTGCGCAAGGGGGTATCCCGACAACCTAGTTTCAATCAACAACAAGGTGGACATTTGCCGGCCGTAAGAAGACAAGATCCTATGACTGATTCTGATTTCTTTACCGAGTCTGATGCTGATGATATTTTTCATCGTGGTGATCGCAGAGCACAAGTTATAGATGGCCAACTATATGGGCCGATGCTACAACCAGCTGCATCGGTATTTATATCAGAAGACCCTCAAATGGAAGATTCTTGCATGGAATCATCGGGAATATTTACAGATGTTGAAAATAGAGGTGATGAAGATTTAGCACAAATGCGAAGACAAGATACTCAGGAAGCTACAAATGATCTATCACCCGATAATGATTTAGATGGTGATGATTCTACTGAAACGGTACGATCAAATCGTGACAGTACAGCTAAACATTTTCATTCACTCTCTCAGTGTAGTGAAAAGTCGACAGGTAATGCTAATGTCTCAGCTACACACTCCTCATCACCACACTCCACTACAAACAATACAACATCATATAATACTGTTCACGGTCAAGGCCATTTAAGTAACAGTCAAACATCATCCACAATTCAAAGTAGCATGAGTACTGATCATCTAGCAGCTGATGCACTCTCTAATCGTACCTCCTACTGTAGTGTAGAAGGCAGTAATAGTGGTAATGGTATTGGTGTGGATTTTATGAGTTTCTCTTCTCCGAATGAAACGTTTGATGGAGAGAATAACGAAGAAGCAACATACATGCCGGTAAAATTAACAAAAAGCTCTACAACATCGACAACTTCGTGGTGTGAACAACCAATGCAAAAACATTTAACAGCAGTACAGAAAATAACATCGCCGCGTAAACACTCATCGTTAACGTCGCTAACAACAGAAAACGGCGTGCACAATAAAAACACACAATCAACACAAAAAAGCTCATTATTGTCGGATTTTGGTAATAATAAAATAAACAAACCATACGATCAAGATTCTGTAAGATCATCGGGTAATAATTCCGGTACGGTTTCGGGTACGGGTTCTAAATCGTCGCTAAATGAAAGTGTTAAATCTAAGATCTCTAATATAACAACAACAACAACAACGACAACCACTATAACCGGTAAACATTCGTCACGTTCAAAATCATCCCTAGCAATTAATAAAAATGCCAAATTACGCACCTCCCCCCACAATCAAATAATAAATAATAAAAATCCAAAATCAAATTCTTCTTCCCCTCCTTCGCTTGTGCGTAAATCACATCATTCAGTTAATAAATGGGATGCCGTCATGAATCAAATTGCTACTAATAAAACCTTAATAAGAAAAAATTACAATGATGTAAAATCTAAAGTGTCCACACGCATGACGTCTGGCACCGGTGCTCCGGGTAGTGGTGCTAGTACTGCGGGTGGTGGAGCATCTGGTTCCTCGACTAGTGTTTCACCCACAGTCCGCCGTTCACCTACAAATAATTTAACCATAAATCGTAATATAAGTCCTAGAATAAATAAAGCAGTGTCCAATAAAATTAATAAATCACCAGAATTGTTTAAGACAACATCGCCGCTAGCTACAACTACAACTAACAACAAAACTGTGGATAATCCTCCTACAAAACGTTTAATTCAAAGTGCTGCTCAAATTAAACGGTAAGTTTGAAAAATATATTTTTAATATATTTAATTGTTTGTTTTGTCATTGTGTTAAGGAAAGAAATGAGATTGTTGGACTTTATTTAGGTTCTAATTAAACGATCAAATCTAGTGTGAAAAAAAGGATATTTGATAGCTACAACTGCAAAATATGTACAAAAATAGTAGAGAACTTTTTTTTAGGATATTGGTGGAGGGTATTCATAGATTCGGCCCAGTATTTTCATTATACTTTAGCTGACAAGTATTATTTAGATTAGATAAAAAATATTGCAGGGCTGAAATTAGGAAAATTTTTCGTAAAAACAGCAAAATTTTTAATTGGCATTAGCAAAAAATTAACTAAGTTATAAATTTTTTTTCTTCAAAACCGGTACAAAATTAGTAAAGTGATATCGAAAACTGTTTACAAATTATTCTACTAGTTTTTTTTCTGAGTGTAGGCCTCTGAAATTTTAAAAAGTTTTACTCAAATTTTTTCTTATATTCTGAGTTGTGATTTCAAAAAGTTTAGAAAGCTTAGAATTTTTTCTTCGTGAATAATGAATGTTGAAATTTTTTGAAAAATTTTATTTTAAGGCGGAGCAAAAAATAATCAGCTGGCGTTCTAAAATTACCTGGCATTTGACTCTGATAAAAAAACCATCCTTTTTATCTCCCTAATCACACACGCGAGCAGTTTTTAATGAACACGGATGAAAACGGACGGTTAAAATCAAGTTGCGACAGATATATTGAACATGTTCAAGTAGGATAGTTTTTTACCACCCGTACGTTTAAACTGCCGCCTTTAGGATAATATTTTAGGGCTAGAAAAAAATTTATAGTCTAAGAAAATAGTTAGAATTAAAAAGGTTACCTTTTAGACAATTTTAATAAAATTGCAGTCAACATTACCCAATTCTTCTACCTAAACATGTTGGAAATTTACAAGTACTCGAGATACCAAAAATATTGCCTTTCGTGAATCTAGAGTTGCCATTTATGGAAAATATTTAAAATATGGATATTAATTCGAATGTTATTATATAAGGTGCGCCAGATCTGCCTAAATTTGATCAGATATAATTATACATCAAACTTGTCCCCAATTTTAAGATCTTATTACATCTTGTACTATTATTATCTGTAATGTTATAGTACAATCAGTCCTAATAAAATCTGATCAGAGTTGATCCTTTTTAAATTGATATTTTATTTGGCGAATTTGAAAACAGCTCAAATAGCCAAAACCTGTTACCAGATCTGACACTAAATCTGAACAAAGAGATTACGAAATTGAGAAAATTTTTTTCAGATTTAAACAGAATTAATATCTGGTATGATTCTATATGATCAGATTTACTCATATCTATCCGTAAAAGTAAGCCGATTTTTGAAAGTCCTTTTAGACATGAACAAATCTGGCTCTAGATCTCTGCAGTTTATGTTTTATAAATTTGCTGGAAAACAAGTCTAAATATCTTTGCGAATCAACAAAATTGAAACATAATGTTACCGATTGGTTAATGCATATTTTTGCATAATTTGCTATAAACATATATATTTTTTTTTCATTATTATGCTATAAATACATATTTTAATGCGTCTTGTATTATTTTTTGCTGCACATTTCTCTTTATATGCAAAATTTTGCATATTAAGATAAACAATCATTTATGTTTTGATATTTTACTAAAAGCTGGAGTTTTACACAATTTATAACTTTTATTAAATAAAAAATAACCTCAAACATTTATAAATATTTTCTTTGATTTTATTTTTTCATTAAATAAAGCATAGTTTTTAAAAGAATATTTAATTTTTTTTTTAAATTTAATACATATTTTATGTACATAAAACACGATACGAACTTCATTATATTTCTTGCCCTGCTTATCATGCATGATTAGGTCTGGCACTAGCTCTAAACGGATAATATCAGTTCTAATTTTTATACTTTCAAAAAGTTAGGAATTAGGTTTTACAACATCCTTCTTGATATAGCAAGACAGTTGTCAAAGGGTGCATTTAAACTTTCGTGAGACTTGCTTATCTTTTTTTTAATCTTTAACTAAATTCTTTGTTTACCTATTTCTGGTAATAATTTTTTATTAGTGTATATTTTAACTTAATCAATTTCTTATCACATAACTACATACCATTCTATCCCAGTTGGAAATATCATAAAGATGTTTAATAAATTTATAAGGCGTCATTTAGACGTCGTTAGGAAATTTCCAACTGGGCTTTGATTTATGCTATCAGACATTTTTGTTAATTTTTTTTGTTAACTTTTTTAGCCTGTTGTCTTTTTTTATTTTAATGATAACAGAAGCCTTCAAGTGATATTCTCATTTATTTAAAAGCGAACTGCTGTGTTTGTTACTATTTTCAACGTTAGCTATTTCTTCATAAATGATGTTTATTCGTTTTGTATTTTAACACTTTTTAAACAATACAAATTAGAATAAACAAATGAAACTCATTTCTTAGATTACGATGACACTTGAATAAATGTTTGCAAACTATAGTATAAATCAGGGTTGGCAGCCAAAAACCTTTCAACTGAATACCGTTACCCTTAAAATTCATAAACACTTTATACAAAATTAAAAGGAGGTTTACAAAAACAAATTTTTCATACAAAATTTGATCCATAGACCTCCTATAACTTTAAAGAGTGATTCTGAATAAGAGCGTATATATTTTCTATTTAATTTTAATGATCAGTTTATTTCGAAGTGAAAGAATTGTTAAAAATTTACTAAATTATTTTGAAAATTCGTTAAGTTTTCTTCGATCTTCTTGATTTATATATTGGGTGACTTCTTCAGGGGAAATTTTTTTGTAGAAAATTATATCAAATTATACAAAAAAATTTTACCTGAAGAAGAGTCACCCAATGTGGTGACAAAATATTGGGATAAATAAATATTTATAATTTATTTTTATAAATAAAAAAAAAACTAATATACTGAGTTATTTTGTTTAAAAGTGATATTTGATTAATTGTGCCTAACTAGCGAGAGATTTTAACAAGTAAAGTTTTAGCAAATAGCGGATGAAAAAAGCCAAGAGAATTTTCTTTAGAAGAAATTGAGCTACCCAGCAAAACCACACATTACCAAATAATGGGTAAAGTAATGTATAGCCATAGGGGCCGATCGATTACTTTACACCTTACTTCATTGATGAATTTTATAGGCGATGAGCCTCAAAGTAATGTATATACCCATTACTTTAGAGGTAATAATGTAAGGGGTTACTTATATGGTTACGAGAATGGAAAAAGTAATGTGTCTAAAAATAGATTTAAAAAAAAGAGGAATTTTCATTTAAAAAAATTATTACAAATATTTTATTTAAAATGTGGTCAAGATGGGAATCGAACCAGGGAAATCTGGTTGCCAGCCAAGAACTCTACCCACTGAGCTATCGACGCATATAGTATTTGATTGCTTTAAACTTAAATGAATTGTTGCGCTTCGTTTTTTCGCTAGTGTTATCAAAACAAACATACATTACCCTTTTGCTTACAAAAAAACACAATGTAATGTATCTAAAAATAGATTTTCAAAAATATTTCAATTATTACTTTACATTTATAAATCATATATAACGTAATCAATAATGAGTAACTTATTACTTTATGCTTGCAAATAATGAAAAAGGTAACGAGCTATCATTACAAGGTAACGCATGAGAATATCGCACCCATTACCAAAGTTTTGCTGGGTAGCAAAAGAGTTTACTTTAGAAAATGTTTGAGATTATGCTTATATTAACGAGAGATTTTAACAAGAACAGTTTGAGCAAAAAGGATAAAAGAAGCTTTTGTACACTCAGAAAAAAAAGTTAGCAGAAAAATTTGTAAACGGTTTTCAATCTCACTTTACTATTTAGGTACTAATTTTTAGTAAAAAATTACTATTTAGTAAATTTTTTTGCTATTTAAATTTTACAAATTTACAGAAAATGTTTCCAAGTTTTTGTTGCTTACTTCAAAAATCATTTTACAAATTTTTCAAAACCGATTGCTAAAATTAGCAAAAAAATTAATGATTTTAAAAAAGTCACTTTTCTATTTAGGTACTAATTTTTAGTACAAAATTACTATTTAGTTTATTTTTTTGCTATTTAAATTTTACAAATTTATAGAAAATGTTTCAAAATTTTTGTTGCTAACTTCAAAAATCATTTTACAAATTTTTCAAAACCGATTGCTAAAATTAGCAAAAAAAATTACTGATTTTAAAAATGTGGATATTGAAAGAAATGTTATTTCTAATAATTGAAACTTGTACATACAAACCTAAATTCCCTTAAAATGTTACATAGGTTGAAAAAAATGAATCAAAAGTGAAGATACTTTTCACAACCGACTCATGTCTGAAAATAGGACACCCTCTTAAAATAGTACTAAAAACTTTTTTAATTCTAAAATTTTACCTTAAAATCCAAAAAATTTACTAAATATATTATTCAAAACAAAAATTAGTAAATAAAAACAAAATGATAAATTTGTTTATGTTTTTACTATTTCTTTAGCCTTTAATTTTTTTTTATTTTTGTCTAAATAAATAAAATAAAAAAATGTTGTTCGATAAAAAAATATATATTTGTATATTTGAATTCGTAAGGAAATTTCAAAAGAAATGATCAGCTTTAAAGTGTAACAAGTGTATCTAAAAATAATGGAGTTAATTTGGGAATTTTAATAATATATTTTTTTTAAATTAAAATTTTTCTATTACAGCAATTTACTAAAATGTAGTAACACTTACTATTTTTTATACTAATTTGGTTGTACTAATATTATTAATATTAAGTAAAGTTTTTTTGATGATTTAAGCAAACCGATTTTAAATTTCACTTTACAAAAAGTTTACTAAAATTTAGTAGCGCCTACTAATTTTTTCTACTTATTTCATTGTACTACACTTCAGCAGACATGTATTGCTAAGATTACGAAAAAATACCGCTGGACTCAAATTAGCAAAATGACCCGTAATAACAGCAACATTTTTAGTTGCCATTACAGACTTTTTTTGTGAGTGTAACCAAAAACAGTCTTCTTTAGTTATTTGTGCAAGCGAAGGAGAGTTGATTTTAGCAAAAAGCTTGAAATAGCGAGAGAATTTATTTTAATAAAGTTTGAGCTTAAGAAAGGGTTTCTAAAAGATGCAGAAAATTTTTAAGCGTTAAACTCAGGGGATTATATTAAGTAGTGTTTGAGATATTTTGAGGTATTTTCAACTTAAGCTAGTACAAAAATTCATCTTACCTAAGTTTAATCCCGTTTCTCAAAGATTTTATGGTTAAAATTCCGTTGTAAAATTTTTATAGAAAACTGACAACTTAACTACCGAATTTTCTCGTTAATAGGTTACGAGGGCGGATCAATAAGTCCGTGACTTTTAGAATGAACAGTTTTTTTTTGCAAAAAAAAATATATTTTTTAACATAATCTCCTTTTAGCTCAAAACACTTAATCCAACGTTTCTCCAATTTTTGTATCCATAAAATAGAGGTCCATAAAATAGGCATTTGTTTGATAAGGTATGACATTGTTTTAGCTAAATCTCTTTCCACCGAGCCATTTCTTTAGGTTTGGAAATAGGATATAGGGACTCGGGGCTAAATCCGGAGAATATGGCGGATGAGGTATAAATTCGTAGCCTAATTCATGGAATTTTGCCAATCCTTTGAAGTTGTCACACGATTACGTTTATGCTCAATTGAGAGCAAACGCGGCACCCATCTTGCGGACAGCTCTCTTAAATCCAACTGATCATTTAAAATCAAAACCACATCAACAATCTCACGCACTTTTTACTCTTCGATCGGCCAACACCATATCGTGGATTTTTTCTACATATTCGGGTGTATTGACCTCAATTGTCCGTCCAGAACGTTCAGCGTCATTTGTATTTGTGCGACCACAACGAAAGACAGTAAACCACTTTTTTACCAATGAAATCGATGGTGCTGACTCCCCATAGTATTGATCAAGCTTTTCCTTGGTTTGATTGACGGGTTTTTTTTCGCAAAAAATAATGTTTAATGAGCACTAGAAATTCACTTTTTTCCATTTTTAAAAAATTTCACGAGGTTGTATGTTTTGAACAGCTGTTAAGCGCAAAGTAAATGATCGAACTTGCTAAAAATTTGACAGTAGTCTATTAACAGGTGGCACTTGATGGGAACAGTGTTGCATTTCATACAACTACGAGGATAGTTCGAAAAGTCACGGACTTATTGATCTGCCCTTGTATATAATCGGACTACAGGGAGCAATTTGACAAGAGGATTCACTTAACAAGTTATAAGTTAAAGTTAAAATTATTCACACTAGAGTCCAATTACTAAAAAATCTTAATTTAAGTAATGATCTTTCATTTTAAATTATATCTTTCATATAAAAATAACAACAAGTTGTTTACTTATTTTATTATGAGATCACAGAACAACCTTTACTCAATTACATTATATGTTATGACACTTATCTAAATCAAACAGAAACAATTGACTCCATTATATGCAACATTTATTTATCAATATTTAATTATCATTACAACTACATACTACGAGTACTTACTTACTAGTAGCAATAATAGTAGTTATTGTGGTAGAGGCAGTTTGTATTTACATAGTAGAGTTTCTATTTATATTTAAGCATCATGTGCAAATTGATAAAAAAACATTTTGCCTAACAAAACCACACAAATAGCTAAAACATATTTTGGAGAGCAAATAATGTGCAAATATTCCACATAGTGCTGACAATTTAACTTAATTTTTTCAAAATTTAAAAAATATTAGCTGATGATTGATAATTCTAAGTTTGAGCTCAACTGGGAGTTAAATTAATTGAATCCTTTGATTGCGAAAAGGTTTGTACTGTGGTAGACTACGCTTGGGAGAATTCGTTTGAGTTATGCTTGACCTAGCGAGAGATTTTTTTAAAATAAATTTTAATTTAGCGAGATTGGTTGCTTCAGGATTAAGTTGTCCTGAAGCAACAAGAGAGTTTGTTACAGTAAAGCTTGAGCAAGCAAGAAGGAGAGTTTACTTAAGTAACGCCTAAGGTAGCAAGAGAATATGCTTTTGTTAAGCTCTAGACAGGCCGAAAAATTGTTTTTATTATTCATTAATTTTGAAAAATTTTTAAACTAAATATAACTCTGCGCTTTTTTCTTCTTCAAAATTGTTATCATCACTAATTGGACTGTGAATAAAAATAAATAGTTCAAAAATGTTCACGTTTTTGTAAACAAATACCAGCTAAGCTAAGCTTTTTTTCCACAATACAATTCAATAACACAAATGTCGTTGATACAATACTTTTCAATTTAAAGGGTTTTGGTGGGGTGTAAGATCTACCAATTGTATTTATGTGATAGATAAGTTAGATTACAATTCTAAACAAGCTTTATACAAAAACTTGTTTTAAACGGTTTTGTGTTGGAAAATATTTTTGTTGATTACTACGATTGTGTTTTTTTGTCTAAATTGCAAAAAATCCCATTTAATGATGACCAAACTCGTGAGTTTTGAAATAAAAAGAGATGACATATTGATGATAGTGTACTTTCCCAGCAAAAAAAAAAAAAAAGGGATTCATGTTCAATTCTTACACGTTAGTGTATTTTTATTGTTTTTTAGAAGTATTTTGGACAATTTCAAAAAATATCTTTTTCATTGCTTCTAAAGTATCCGTTAGTATTTTTTTTACAGCTTTTGAAGCATTATTGCTCAAAAAGTGAATTCTAAAAAGTGTTTTTTATACATTATTTCCAAATATACAATATGATCACGAGTTCGAATCCTGGCGGAACCAATCATTTGTAATTTTAATTTTTTAATATTTAAAAAAAATAGTTAAAATTCAATTTTTTTTTTAAATATAGGTTGGTAGAAAAGTTCCTGCGCTCACCAAGAGATGGCACTTCTAGCTCCAAACTTTTTTCTCTCAAGTTGGTATAACTGTCCTGAGAACACATGCAAAGTTGCAAGTCATTCTGTCAATTCTTTCTTTGTTTATAAGCCATTTGAAGTTGACGTGTCATTGATTTTTTTTAATATGGAATAAATTGAATATCGTGCAGTCATTAGATTCTTTTTTTTGAAGGGTTTAAAAGAAAGGAAATTTATGAACAATTGTTAGAAGTGTATAAGGAGTCCTCACCTTCAAAACACACCGTTGAATTTTGGGCTGGTGAATTTAATCGTGGTCGTACGAGCATTAAAGACGACCAAAAACTGCAACCACAGCAGAAATCATTGAGCAGGCACATAATATGGTTAGTGAAGATCCAAGTTTGACTAAGCGTGAAATTGCTAATCTAATAGGGATCTCAGACGAACGAGTACTCCAAACAATTCCTTTGTGGAAAGTATTTTTCGTCGAATGAAGAGGCTATAGCAGCCCTAGACGGTTATTTTGCAGAGCTTCCGGAAAACCATTATAAGGATGGGATAAAATTATTGGAAGATCATTGGAACAAGTGTATTGAGCTTCTAGGAGATTATATTGAATAAAAAAAATATATTTCGTAACAAAAACAGTATTCTTTCATTTCGAGCGCAGGAACTTTTCACCCAACCTGTAAAATTACTAAATATTGCTACTAAAAAAAATATTGAATTGCACTGCACCTTTTGCACTTGTTTAATAAGAATTTTTCTTGAGTAATGAGGTGTTTTCAAACCAATATTTTTATCAAGGAATATCTCAGCGGCAGACCTTTTAAAAGCACAATTAAATTTTCAAGAAAGCGATTTCCAAATTTGTTTTTATTATTTGAACAATTTTTCACTTTATTCAATCAATATCAAATTCAAAAACTTAATTTGTATTTTGTTAATTCTTTTAATAGATTTTTGTTAATTATTATGCCAATTCATTTCATTTGGGAATAAAGTCATAAAACAAATTTTACAACCCAATTAAAATCAAATTAGTATAATTGATTTGTACAATAATTTTTTCAATACCAAATTTGTACAATATTAAATCATTGAAACTTGTGGTCGCAAGTTCGATACCCAATGGCGAAACTATTTTTTTGTTTTTTAAAATATGCATTTCTTTATTTTTAATCGAGGTTGGCAACCGAAACGATTAACGGTATTTGTATCGGTATTGGTATCGGTAATGGTATTTTAACATCAATACCGGTACGTACCGGTATTATTAAAAAGTTGCATTTTCACACTAAATTATGTGTTGTTGCAAAATTTTAATAAAAATTTGCATTAAGTTAATAAAGTATTGCTAGAATTTGTGCATTGAAACTTTTCATTAAAATAATGCAGTTTTTCATAATATTAAAAACAAACTTTATTAAAAATTCCATACAATAGTTATATCGATTTGAAAATTGCGTAGTTTATACGCTGTACAAAATAAGTTTGCAGCCAAAAAAATCAGCTAATCATGTTTTCTCTCGACGTAATACCCAGCAAATTCTTTAGAACAGGTTACCTTAGAATTTATTCCTGAACAGGTTCTTTCACCACCGGTTTTATTGAATGGGTTCCAGAACTGATTCCCGGGAGTCGAAATTTAAGGTTTCACTGCCTAAAAACCAGTTATATAACTGATTCTAGAACCGGTTCTAAAGCAACCTGTTCAAGCTTGGATGAAACGAACCTATTGCCTATTGGTCAAACTTCATACAAAAATAACTGGTTGTAGAACATTAATTGCATCCTATCGTACTTTTAAACTCATCACGTGATGGAGGCTTTTAAACTGAGCATGTGGTAAGTTTTTTGGGAACCAGTACTGTTTTTACCTAACACGGGACTTGTACTTTTAGACCCAATACGTTATAGAGATGTAATAGGTACACTCACCAAAAAAAGTCTGTAATGGCAACTGAAAATTTTGCTGTTATTACGGAAAATTTTGCTTATATGAGCCCAGCGTTGTTTTTTGCTAATCTTAGCGACACATGTCTGCTGACATGTAGTACAATGAAATTAGTAGAAAAATTAGTAGTTCGAATATACAAATTTATATTTTTTTTATCGAGCAACATTTTTTATTTTATTTTTTTTCAAAAAAAAAAAAAAAAATTTAGACCAAATTAAAAAAAAATCAACGGCGTACAAAATAGTAAAAACCAACGAATTTATCATTTTGTTTTAATATGCTAATTTTTGTTTGCTAATATTTTTAGTAATTTTTTTGGGTTTTAAGGTCAAATTTTAATTGTTTTAAGAGCTAATTGTTAGAACTAAAAAAAGTTTTTTAGTGCTATTTAAAGTGGATGTATTATTTTTGGACATGAGTCAGTTGTGAAAAGTATCTTCACTTTCGAACTTTTTTTTCAACCTATGTAACATTTTAAGGCAATTTATGTTTGTATCTATAAGTTTTAATTATTAGAAATAAAATTTCCTTCAATATCCACTTTTTTAAAATTAGTAATTATTTTTTGCTATTTTTAGCAAAACGGTTTTTAAAAATTTGTAAAATGATTTCTGAAGATAGCAACAAAAATTTGCAAGTGTTTTGTTAAAATTCTGTAATTTGTAAAATGTAAATTACAAAAGAGTTTACTAAATAATAATTTTGTTACTAAAAATCTGTACAAAAATTGTAAAGTGCAATGGAAAACTGTTTACAAATTTTTTTACTAACTTTTTTTCTAAGTGTGCTTTAGAAACCAATCCTCTTTTCATCTACCACAGGACTCGTAATTTCAGTCCCATCACGTGATACAGACTTTTAAATCGTTCACATGATAAGCACTTTAGGAACCGGTCCTCTGTTCTCCTGTCCTGTTGTCACCTATTCCCAACTGACCCTTTTTTCCATCAGAGATGCTAATGATAACTGTTATTTAGACTTTTACTTTTTATTGGGTACAATTGCTTTAATATTAAAATTGATATTTACCTAAAAAATGCTTTGGGCAATAAAGGTTTAAAAATTACGAATTTTTATTAACAAAAATCGATCAAATTAAATTTCAGATATTTTATATTGAAAAATTATATTTTTTTCTAAAAACATAAAAAACTGATTTTGCTAAATACCGTTTGAATACCGGTATGATACCGATATTGAAGCAATACCGGTATTTTGGTTATCAGTTTGAAAGGGTTTTGAAACGGATAAAGGTAAAGGGTGTCCCAAGAAGAACGCAATTTTTTAATCTGGCAACATTCGAAGTGTCATTATTTGACATTTGAACAATTGTTATTGTTTGCTAGTAGAAGGTACGAGGTTAGTAAAAATAGAGCGCTACACGAATGAACAACGCATTCTCATTGTGAAATTGTTTTACCAAAATTGTGAAAGTTTTGCGGCTACAGTTCGCAAATTGCGATCAATTTGGGGTCACAATAATGCTCCAAAAGAGTCAACTGTAAAGAGATTAATAGATAAATTTGCCGAAACTGGGTCTGTTAGTGATGTAAAGACAACAACGCGCCATCGACCAGGTCGATCGACCGAAAATGTCGCAGCTTGCGTGATGATGTCGCTCAAACTCCATCCACCTCAATTCGACACCGAGCTCAGCAAATTGGTGTCTCCAAATCCACTTTGCAGCGAATTTTGACGAAATATTTGCATCTTCATGCATACAAAGTTCAATTGACTCAGGAACTGAAGCCAGCTGACCATGGACAGCGAGGGAGTTCGTTAATTGGGTATTGGAGAGACAACATGAAAATGCTGATTTTGCCGATAAAATCATCTTCAGTGACGAGGCCCATTTTCATCTTGATGGCTTCGTCAATAGGCAGAATTGTCGCATTTGGGGTGAGGAAAATCCTCGAGTGATTCACGAGAAGCAAATGCATCCTCAACGTGTCACTGTGTGGTGTGGTTTTTGGGCTGGAGGAATCATTGGACCTTTTTTTATGAAAATGAGGCAGGTCAAGCGCAAACAGTCAATGGTGTTCGGTATCGTGAAATGATAACCAGTTTTTTCTTGCCTAGAATTGAAGAAATGAATGTGGAGGGCATGTGGTTCCAACAAGACGGCGCCACATGTCATACAGCCAGAGAAACAATTCAATTGCTGCATCATTCATTTCCCGGTCGTGTTATTTCGTTGTTTTTATCGGCAAGAAGTTCACATAATCTTTTGTGTGAGTGTGAGAAAAACACCCAAACATGTTGGTTACTTATTATGACGCTTTGAAAACAAGAATCGCATTTGCAAAATTTTATTTATAAGATTTTTTTTTATTATTTTATTCTAACAGAAATATTCAATGAAGGTTTAAGGTTATATTAAATATTAAAATATTTACATAAATTTAATTAATAATAAAACTTAACAACGTCAGAATATTAATTTATTATTTAGTTAGAAAAGCTTAGAATATTTATATACTTAAAAAAAAGAATGGCAAAAAATTAATTTGAATGAAAATTCATTTAACAAAACTCCATCTTTAAAACGACTTTATAAAGCTTGAACTAGCTTGATAGAGTTTTATTTAGAGCTTGAAGCTTTAGTATTTCGTTAGCTTTTTTTAAATAAACTGTAGACGGGTTTTGAATCCAACTTTCTAATTAGGAAATGCAGGATCTAAATCCATTTTAATATCATTAAAACGCTTAAAATATTTCGAAAAGCAAAAGTATTTGATGGAGTTAATTTTCGAAAAGCTGGAAGTGTTAACGAATTTGATAATTAAGGCATTCTAAAAAGGGGGTTAAATCTTAAATTCTTCTTAATGCAATTATAACTAAATATTTCTCATTAAACACTTTCAAGAACAATTTTTGTATTAAATTAAATTTCAAAATTAAATCACTTGCAATTGAAATTCAAAACTCTGTTATGTATTTGCAAATCTCCAATGCAATACACGCATACAAAATCATTATCATAATATCTACTAATTTAAAGGTAAATTCACATACAATTCTAAATAATTTGTAATAATATGCTGCTGTATTTTATACATTCACTTCAGTTCAGAAACAATACTATATATGACAGATATTTTAAACTATGCATGTGAATTAGGGTGATAATGAAAACTCAACTTTGGATTTTTGCTGTTATGCAGGTGGATTTTTTTGCCACTTGGTCTAAAACTGCTATGGTAAAAATTACAAACTCTAAGCGCTATGGACAGATTTTAGAATTTTCATTAAATATTTAATAATTAAATATTATAAATATTTAATAAAAATTTTGTAATACGAGGGCGGATCAATAAGTCAGTGAATTTTCGAACTCCCCTCGTTGTTATATGAAATGCAACACTGCTACTATCAAGTACCATCTGTTAATAGACTAATGCCAATTTTTGAGCAAGTTCCGTCATTTACTTTGCGTTTAACAGCTGTTCAAAACATACAACCTCGTGGATTTTTTTAGAAATGGAAAAAAGTGAATTTCGAGTGCTCATTAAACATTATTTTTTGGAATCATACTAGGAAAAGCTTGATAAATACTATGGGGACTCTGCACCATCGATTTCAATGGTAAAAAAGTGGTTTACTGACTTTCGTTGTGGCCGCACAAGTACAAATGACGCTGAACGTTCTGACCGGCCAATTAAGGTCAATACACCCAAAAATGTCGAAAAAATCCACGATATGGTGTTGGCCGATCAAAGAGTAAAAGTGCATGAGATTGTTGATGCCACAGGCATTTCATATGGCAGTGTGATTTCGGTTTTAAATGATCAGTTGGATTTAAGAAAGGTGTCTGCAAGATGGGTGCCGCGTTTGCTCTCAATTGGCTATAATCATGTGACAACTTCAAAGGATTGGCAAAATTCCATTAATTGGACGATTTCCTATTTCCAAAGCTAAAGAAATGGCTCGGTGGAAAGAAATTTAGCTCCAACGATGAAATTATTGATGAAACAAATGCCTATTTTATGGACCTCGAAAAATCCTTTTTTTTTGGAAGGGATACAAAAATTGGAGAAACGTTGGACTAAGTGTATTAAGCTAAAAGGAGATTATGTTGAAAAATATATTTTTTTATGCGAAAAAACTGTGTTTCATTCAAATAGACACGGACTTATTGATCCGCCCTCGTACATCTTTTCTAATATGTTTTAGTATGCTGAACACGAAAATAAATAAAAAATGATCTTCCAATAATTTTATCCCATCCTTATAATGGTTTTTCGGAAGCTCTGAAAAATAACCGTCTACGGCTGCTATGGCCTCTTCAGTTGACGAAAAATGCTTTCCACGAAGCAATTGTTTGAGATTCCTGAAGAGATAGTAGTCACTGGGAGCCAAATCTGGTGAATACGGTGGATGTTCAAGCAATTTGTACTTTAATTCTTTGAATTTAGCCATCGTCAAAACACTTTTGTGAGCAGGTGCATTGTCTTGATGAAAAATGATTTTTTTCTTCTTTAAACCAGGTCTTTTCTCACGAATTTTTTCATCCAGCTGATCCAAAGGCTGCAATAATATCGAGAGTTGATTGTTTTACCTTTCTGAATATAATCAATCAACAAAATTCCTTTTGCATCCCAAAAAACTGATGCCATAACCGTCTTTGCTGATCGTTGTGACTTCACCTGCTTTGGAGCTGAACAACCAGCTTCAGTCCACTGTAAACGTTCTTGTTTCAATTTAGGATCATGGTGGTAGATCCAAGTCTCATCCATAGTTATAAAACGACGCAAGAAGTCGGTTTTATTTGGCTTAAAACGCTCCAAACTACGCTAAGAAATTTGTTTTCGGTCCAGTTTTTGTTGAATTGTTAATGTGTGCGACACTAACTTTCCAAACAGTTTTTTCATACGTAATTCTTCATGTAAAATATGGAGTACTCGTTCGTCTGAGATGCCCATGGCATTAGCAATTTCACGCTTAGTCAAACTTGGATCTTCACTAACCATATTATGTACCTGCTCAATTATTTCTGCTGTGGTTGCAGTTTTTGGTCGTCCTTCGCGTGGATCGTCTTTAAGGCTGGTACGACCACGTTTAAATTCACCAGCCCAAAATTCAATGGTGCGTTTTGAAGGTGAGGACCCATTATACACTTCTAACAATTGTTCATAAATTTCCTTTGCTTTTAAGCCCTTCAAAACAAAGAATCTAATGACTGCACGATATTCAATTTTTTCCATATTAAAAAAAATCAATGACACGTCAACTTCAAATGGCTTGTAAACAAAGAAAGAATTGACAGAATGACTTGCAACTTTGCATGTGTTTTCAGGACAGTTATACCAACTTGAGAAAAAAAAAGTTTGGAGCTAGCAGTGTCATCTCTTGGTGAGCGCAGGAACTTTTCAACCAACCTGTATACCCTGAAGGACTGTTAAATTCACATATAATTTTCATGAGAAGCATTCTCGTTAAATTTAGTCAAACACGATTTTTTTATTTTTTCGCTATTCGTGGTATATCGGATTTTAAAAGTACATGCTGCTGAAGCAAAAGTTCCTAAAAAATTGCCTTGTATCTTCCCTCATTTTTACTCTTTAATCATCAGAGATGGATCAAAAAATATGAGATTAAAATTGAAGTTGGAAAAATTGAGTTTGGATTTTCTGTAACATTTCATCTTTGCCAGCGAGTTCAACTATGTCGGCGAGTAAGATGTGGGACGATTCCCTTTTAAGTGGCACAATAATCCGCTCGAATTTCATTAAAATTCAGCAAAAAATGTTTTCTTATTTGTCACCCTAAATACTATGTTGACAAGTACATGACACTTGTCATAATAATGATGTTGTTGCTGTATTTGTTTGTAGTTATGGTGCAGTACAGTCTACATAAAATGTTTATTTAAAATTATCTACAACAAGTACGTATTGTATACACTCGTTCAATATTTATTACCCTTATTTTGTGGTTTAACTAAACATTGATATTTACCAATATTTAGTACATTGTATTTGCCTTTTGTAATAAATATTTAATTGCATTAATATTAAACATATTCTACACCATTTTTAGCATTTTTCCAGAGAAATTTAATTTGGAAAAAAGTTTTTTTTAAGTAAAACTTAAGAGTTTGCTTGAGTAAAGCTTGAGCTAGCGCAAAAGCTTGTATTAGTTAAAATCAGCGATGCCAAGTTAGCCCTTTTCTATATTTCGCCCTTTTTAATTGCTTCCAACGCGTATTTTTTCACTTAGCCCTTTTATTTTTTAAGGGCTAACATAGCTCTTTGTTATCTTTTTTAGCCCTTTTAGCTCTTTTCGATTCATTTATTAATTTTGTCCATAATCTGGCAACTTTTTTTGGTACTTTACATTATGTTTTCGCCAATCGTTTGAATTTTTTTTTTGAATTTCTAGTGAAACTTATATATTTTTTTCACAGCAACTCGTTAAAAACTATTTAAACAGAAATCTTCTTTAAATTTACAACAAAAATATAGAAAAGCTTGGGGAATTAATCCGACGAGGCATTGAGGTTGTACAAAAAATTATATCGTTTGTGTGCAAAACGCCCAACTTGATTACCAAGCGAGTTGTACCAACAGTTGTAACGTGTATGTCTTGCATTAAATACATCAAATTGTTTAATCCATGTCAAATAGGCTTAGTTCAAACCAAACTTAGTTTAAACCAAACTTACGAAAAGTGCAAGTTTATATAAAGACAATTTAATGGCCCGATGATGAAGAAGGAAATTCAATTTTGTTGGAAAGCGATAATTTTTCATTTTTTCTTTTAAATTCTACATTTTTATTTTAAAATTTCAATAATATTTTTTTTAAATATGTATTTTATACATTAAAACGTAAGATCGATCTTTTAAAAGTATAAATTTTTAAATAAAATAAACTGAAAAACACAAACTGGTAAATTTTTTAATTTAGCCCTTTTTAGCCCTTTTTAACTGCCCGTCCGACGCTTTTTGCTTTTAAAAAGTTGGCATCGCTGCTTGCATTAGTTGAAATTAAGCTAGGGAGAGTTTGGTTTAGTGAAGCTTCTGATAGAGAGAAAATTTAATTCAAGGTACATTTAAAGCCGCGAGAAAATTGCTATAGATAGAGCAAAAACACCATTAAATATATCGGTTTTAAATGATTTTAACTATTTGGGGTGTTACTCAATTCCTAATACGATAAGTTTTGTCTTAAATGTAAATATGACTTTTGGGAGCTTAAATAATTAACTTTTATAAGGTATTAGCTTAAAGCTGTAACTAAAATTGACTAACCTTTTGCTAATTCTTTATCGAAAGTTTTCCTAATTTTGTAAAAGTTTAGAAAACTTACAGACTTCCGCATAATTTACTTAAAAAATGTCATTAACTTTTTCTAAAATATATTTACATATAATTTTAGAAATTTGAATTGTGGTTTAAATATTTTCTAAATTTTGTTACTTTTGCTTGGTTTTAAAATTTTTATGTTTCTTAATGTTTTTGTTTCCTTAAGTGGACAACGATGAGTTTCGAATGGACATTAACAAAATAATAGAAATGAAAAAGTGGACTCATATTTAGCCTATATGGGTGCCTCAATACATTTGTATGCTGTTGTTTTTTCTCTTAATTCAACTTCACTAAATATAGTTGGGCTTTAATCTAGGTTTAGCGAAAAAGTTTATTTTCCTTAAGCATTAAGTGCACGCAAAGAAAAAACATGGTTGGGTTAATCATATTCGATGATCATCATATATTTTTGAGTTTATGGTTGTGCCAACCATAGTCTTACATTATTATGGTTATCATATTATTATAATAAAATAACCATATTTTTGCCATAATATGGTCCCTACAGTTATATTATGATTAAAAAATTACCATATTATGGTCCAAAATAAACATGTTATAAAAAATTTATCATAATATGAATGCACGTAATCATAGTATGCTAAAAATGTTATCATATAATTAGTCTCTCATAACTATATTATGATCCATTATCTAAGAAAATTTCTTAAAGGAAAAGTTCTTAGAAACTATGAAAAAGCTCTTTAAATTTAGGAATATTTCCTTAAGAAGTGTTTTTTCTAAAAAAATTAATATTAAGGACTTTTTGAATAAAAATTATTAAGAAAGAAATCATAGACATTAAGAACTTTTCTTTCAAGAAAACTTTGATTCTGTGGACTTTTTTTTAAGAAAAATACTTAAAACTTTTTTTTTTAATTTTAATGAATTTTTTAATAAAAAAATCTTAAGACATTTTTAAGATTTTTTTCGAAAATTTTTAGAAATTTTTCTTTAAAAAAAAGTTTTTAGAATCAAAGAATATTTTAATTATAAAATGTCCTTAGAATCCAAGTATTTTCTTCTATGAATTTGTCCTGAACTCTTATCTAAGAAACAGTTCTTAGAATTTTAGTTTAAGCAAAAGTTCGTAGAATCAGATAAATTTATAAATATCTATTATTTGTGTAAGAAACCTTTTCGTACAAAAAATAAAATAAAAATCATGGGTTTTACAGACTTTTTCTTATAAAAAAATATTTTATTAATATTTTGAGAACATTTTACAAGAAATTAATTAATAAACATATATCTTCAAAAAAAAAATCTAATTGTTTTTATTGAAAAGAATAAAAAAATATAAAAATAATATTATATGTATAAGGAATTTTCGAAAAAAACCCCTTTAAAAAAATCTTCTAAAGTTAAAAAAAAAAATTAACTGGATCTTAATGTTTTAATGCCACATGAAAGGTATTTTCAACACATCTGATATTTGTCCAGTTTTAGTAAACAATATATGATTGTTTTTTTAAGACATTTTGTAGTAAAAACAAACAAACTGACTGAACTGATTTTCATCAGTTCAGTGGTTTTTATAAAAACAAGACAATATTATGACTGTAAATGTTAAAGTCATGTTTTATTTGAAGTATAATTTTTTATTGATTGTTGCCAGCATTTTATCGTTACATAATTATCATATTTTTTTCATAGTCAGAATTTTTGTTTCCACAGTATAGTTACAGCCAATCATGATATAAAATAGAAGGTAACAATCATAAAATAGTAAAATATTTACTTAATAATGATGATAGCGACCATGTTGATGGTTAGAAAACCAATTACTTGGTTGTGACAACCACACCCGTTTGCAGCAAGCACAATATAGTAGCAGTGTTGTTTCTCCGAAATAATTCATAATATTATTACGTAAATTTTTAAAAATAACACATTTAGATCAACAAAATAAAAAAGAACCCCCCTTTTTTTAAATAAGAAGGGATGACCTTGTAAAAGTCTTATTATTTATTTAACTCTATGTAGTTTTTTTTTTGCTGTATGTTTTTTTATTTAATGTATTTTTATTTGTGTGTTTATCTTTTAAAAAATATTGCCGACTTTTGTTGTGAAAACTTTTTTTTTTGTTTACAAAAGTGACTTTACATGTGTTTTTCTAACAATAAATTTTTGTTTTTTAGCCAACTTAAAAGAAGTATTGTGGTGGTTTTTATTATTCTAAAGATGAAGATTTGTTTTACGTTTCATCAGATAGTGCCTCTTGTATTGTTTTTTTCCGCTAAAGTATTAATGTTTGGCAAAACATCATGTTAAATTATCCCAGCAAACATGGCAATGCGAAAAAGATTCCCCTATTATATTGCCAAAAACTAACATAGATTGCCTCAATAATAATTTTCTTAATGCAGAAATATCTCCGAAATCCCCGGTATCGTCCGAAAGATACAAAATATATTGCCTAAATATTAGCTTGAGTTTTTTAGAGACCGACCAAATTTTCAGTTTCATAAAAAACAGCATGCGGCAACTATTCTATATTCAGTAAAATTTTGGCCGTCGTGAGACAAATGAGTGACTGCATGTATTTTTGTATTATATTGTTACGATTTTACCCTTAATAAAATCGTTGATATATTTACCTCTTAAATAAATCGAGTTCTTTCTATATTGCAAATAATAAACACAAATAATAAGCACTAAAAATTACAGAAAACACTTTAATAGCACACTTTATTTACACGGTGTAGATAGACTAAACGTTAGTCACACTTTAGTTCTTGACACTCAGCGTTTTATTTATAAACTGCACTTGCTTTGCCTCGTTGCTGGCGTTTTTTATATATGCGAGTTAAAATACCTAGAATATGGCAGCACCGTCTGGAAGCTGCATACTGGCAACTTTGAGAATGTTCTTTTACAGTTTGACATAAGAAACATTAGTTATGGTGAAGGGCTGCCATTTAATTGTTTTATATATCAGGGCTATCATATGGGGATTTGTGTTTCTACGAGAAAATGTAATTTCTGTAACAATATGTATTTTGTTATTGGATTTTCGTTCGTCTAAAGCAAAACGTGTTTTTTAAACCCCCTAAATTTGACGTTAAATTACTTCTTACATTTAAGAATGATTCCAGAATAATAAATTAGCAAAAAGCTTAGTCTTTCTTAATGAATTTTATCTTCCAAAGAAAAGACTTTAAGTGCTGTAAAGAAAAATGTCGAATATTTTTAGTGGCCCAATCGTTTCAAAATTATTTAAAATAATTTAACTCATTCGGACTGGTTTAAACTAAACTGATATCTGTTTTAATACATCACCATTATAAATGTCACCTATTTAAAACTTTAATCAAATTTACAAATTGTTTTCCACAAAAAGAAAAAAAATCTTTCAGCTGATTTTATAAATGATGTACACAAAATACAACTTTAATATATTTTAATGCAATTAAAAAAATTTTTTTTTTTATTTCTGACAAATTATCTTTCAAATGTTTGTAGGGACATATCATAAATTTCGGTAGTATTTATTTAAAATATTTTGCTGTATTTGTGTAATATTTAAATGAATATATAAAATTCAAAATATATATTTTTGAAGAACACTTTAGAATTGTGCAATTTTCAATTTAGTTGCTGAATACAGAGCTTCGAAGGAATTAAGTGAATTTTAAAAAATATATTTTTTTAATCATTACTTAAGAATTAATTCAAAAGCTCTTAAATAAAGCACCCAAAATAATGACTATTGGTTTAATCACAAAATTTGGTTATATGAAAAAATTATTGTTTTTTTTTTGCTAAAAATAAGATTTATTAATTTTAACTAAATTTTTTGTTAAATGTAACAAAATTAATTACAGCATTGCTGTCGTCAGCTTAAAAAACTTGATTTAAGTTGCACTTTAACAAACGGAAATAAAATAGTGGTTAGAGAACTACTACTTCTGTCTGTTGTAATTTAAAAAGCTACATATTCAAATCAAGTTGAAATAAAATGATATTGAAATTCCACCGTTGATTGTATTCGAGAGAAATGTGAAAGTATGTATGATATGGAAATTCTCAATATCTATGTATTTTAACAAATTTAATTTTTTTACTCTTCAAAATATCAAAATTATAGAATTAATAATAAAAAAAGTAAATTTAACACAAAAGAAGTAAGACCAGTTTTATTTTCAATTATACAAAGGTGTAAAATTTTTTCAAATTATGTGGTCTTTGGACCGTCCTCAGACCAGATCCATATGCACTATTTAAATATTAAAAAAAATTCCTAGTATAAATAATTAAAAAAACAGTATGATGGTAATATCCATCACCACGCAAAGTCACATGATTAGCTCAGTACTAAATAAATCAAAAATTAATAATAATTATCGCTTTTCTATTCCAAAAACTTTTAGATTAGCTTCCTACAAATACACACTAAACATCGGAGCGACAAGTTAAACCTGTTAATTGATAGTGATACTTGTTCTTTTTTGACAGCTGTGCTCCGATTATTCAATAGTCATGTAAAATGTTGCCAAACAATATCTTTTGTGTGCAATTATTGTTATGATGGAAATTTCCATCATCATGCAAAGAAGGGTTAAGATATGAACCATTTTCAAAAATCGCGAGAGTACGATATAGCTCCAAGTTTAAAACTTCGTTTTCACAAGTAGCGCCATTTATCGAGTATTAGCAGACATGATGAAAAAATTATTTTAACAATAAAATGTGTAAAATTTAACAAGTGCATTTTTTAAAATAAGGAATAAATAAGCCAACCAAAAAAACTACAAAAAATATTTTAAGCTAATTGTAATCTTTTATTTAACCTTTTTCCTTTTTAATAACTAATTTATTTTTTGAGCTTAAGGTTTGTTTTTTTATAAAAATATTATTTATTTTTCAATATTTCGCTACTCCATTGTGTAGCATCTGCAGGAAATAATAAATATGATAAATTATAAAACAAAAAGAGTTTTTGGAGTAGCGAAATATTGAAAATAAATAATATTTTTATAAAAAAACAAACCTTAAGCTCAAAAAACAACAGTAAAAGAGTTGTTTAAATGAAATAAAAAGCAGTTGAATTTAATTAAATGTTCATTACTTTCATTAAAACTCTTAAAAATAAGAAATATTACATTAAGCTTCTATTAAGCTATTGCAATTCGCAACGATAAAATCAAAAGGTTTTTTGTTTGAAAGAGTTATTTTTCAATTAAAACAATTTAAATTTAAAAAAAGGCTAAATGAGAAAGTTTTGAAAAAATTCCAAAAATAAGCCAATATTAGCAAAAAAAGCAAAAAACACACAAAAAATATATTATTCAACATAATCTCCCTTTAGCTCAATACACTTAGTCGAACGTTTCTCCAATTTTTGTATCCCTTCCAAAAAATAGGATTTTTCGAGGTCCATAAACTAGGAGTTTGTTTGATCAATAATTTCATTGTTGGAGCAAAATCTCTTTCCACCGAGCCATTTCTTTAGGTTTGGAAATAGGAAATAGTCACTGGGGACTAAATCCGGAAAATATGGCGGATGAGGTACCAATTCGTAGCCCAATTCATGGAATTTTGCATTGAGACTATACACGTGTGCACCCGTGGTCAATTGAGAGCAAACGCGGCACCCATCTTGCAGACAGCTTTCTTAAATCCAACTGATCATTTAAAATCGAAACCGCACTGCCATATGAAATGCCTATGGCATCAGCACTTTTACTCTTCGCTCGACCAACACCATATCGTGGATTTTCTCGACATTTTTGGCCGTCCAGAACGTTCAGCGTCATTTGACCACAACAAAAGTCAGTAAACCACTTTTTTACCATTGAAATTGATGGTGCAGAGTTCTCATAGTATTTATTAAGGTTTTCCTTGGTTTGATTGACGGTTTTTTTTTCCGAAAAAAATAATGTTTAATGAACACTCGAAATTTTCTTTTTTCCATTTTTAAAAAAATCCACGAGGTTGTATGTTTTGAACAGCTGTTAGAGGCAAAGTAAATGACGGAACTTGCTCAAAATTTGATAGTAGTCTATTAACAGGTGGTACTTGAGTTGCCAAATTAAAATTAATCAAACTAAAATACATTTTCATACATATATGTATTAAAAATATCAACTATTAAATATAAACTTTACAAAACTTGGGACGGTTAAAAAAACATATGTAAATTTTGAAAAATTGTCTAAAAATGGCAGAATTTTAAAAAAAATTTTAAAAATCGTGAAAGGCAGACAGATACAATTTTGTAAATTAGTTTGATAGTATTTTGTAAAAGCAACAAATAAATATTAAAATTTTGATAAAATCTTAAACCATTAAGTGCTCACGAAGTATTAAAATTTAAACTTTAATTGTGTATACCACAACTAGAGGGCGCAAAAGTTAAAAAGAAAATGTTAAACGGGAAACCAATAAATCTTTCTACCAAAAAAATCTTACGTAATCGATGAGTGATATAAAATGGGTTAAAGGCCCAATTACAATTTCTTTAGTATGAAAAGAAATTTCAAAAGTACAATTTTTTAATTTTAAAAAATTTAAAATTTTTGAATTCTGTTTCTGCCTTACAAAAATAGTTCTGACTAGTTTTTGGTTGGTCCGGTGTTAAATATTTTTAATTGGTCCGGTGTTAAATATTTTTGATTGGTTTAGTATTAATAAATCGGCGTTTCAACAAAAAATTTGTTAAAAAAAAGTTAAATCGATTTGAAACACGTGTGAGAGGTTTTTATTTCAGTGTACTCTAGTTTTAAGTATTGGGCTTCATTTCAGTTAATTGCGATATGAGGACATGCTATTTTTTAAACATTAAACAGAATTTACATGTTTAACTCAATTAAATATTTATTTTTCAAGTGCTTTTGTAAAAAAAATAACTTAAAATTCCATAAATAATGAAAATAAAAACAAACTATTTTTTGCGAAAAACTATTGTTTGATGAAAGTTTCCAAAAAAGGGAAAACAAAATTTTTTAAATTTTTTTTTTAATTTATTAGACTTAATTTTTTGCACCTAAATTTGTGAATTAGACCGTAAACTAAACCGCTGGAGCCAAAGCAAATGCGTTTAACAATAATGATTTCAATTAAGTATATTTAAACAAACAAAATGGATACAATAAGATATTTATTCCGGTTTCCTAAATATGACTAATTTTTATTATTATTTTCATTTACTTCGATGATTTTGCTGATGATCTAACAAAAAAATAAAATAACAAGCAACAAAAGAAAGTCGTGAGAAATAAAAAAATTCACAAACTTAATTGCAATTTCATTGTATTTAAATTTTTGTTAATATCATAATAAATGTTCTAAACTCAATTTGACGTTAAGGCTAAATTTCAAATGAAAACCTAATTATAAGGCGCCAAGAAGTTAAATTTTGGTAAAAAAAACTGGTGTCAAAAAAAAAAATTTCCTTCTAAATACTTATAGTATTTAAATATCATATTAAACGAGTTTTAGTAGAGATTCAGTCAATGTTGTCAATTTAGAGATTTTCTTGTCGGATCTAGGAATTTTTATTTGTCTCTTAAGGGAAAAAATTGTCGATTAGCTATTAACCAAAAATCTAGCGATTTTTTTTTCGTTTGTAATTTTATTTAAAAAAGCGATGGTTTGTTCAAAAAAACACTATCATATTTTTGCTTTTTTTTTTTTTAAAAAAAAGAAACATAACCTCTATAACATTTTTTATTGTATAAAACTTTCTTTGTTAAATAAATTCTTTAAGAATTAAAGTTCAAAGCAAAAACTGTAATAATAATGGATAAATATAGAATTGTTAAATTTCGTTGATGTTAGTCTAATTGTGTGTTGTTTCGGATTTGCTAATTTGTTTCCAACACTCAATATAATTAGACAATTAACCCAAAGGAAACATGGATACTAAGGATGGTTTTGTATCGTTATTCTATGTTGCTGGCTCTTATCGAATTTTTTGAATTTTCTTATCTATAATTTACTAATATTTTATCACCGTTCTTTATATTTGTAAAATTTAGAAAATAATATGATTATATGATCTAAAATCGAACTTAAAATTATTCTTATACCACTTAAAAGGTTAACTATACAAAGAGTTCTTCACTTTCTAAAAACTTTATTTCGATAATAAATATTGTAGTTTTTTTTCGTATAAGGTTTAAATCTATGAATTCATATTTTCTTACGGAAAATTGTAAAAGTTTTTCATTGTTTTAAAATTTAGAACTTTTTTGTGAGTACTGTAACATATTTAAAAGAAAAAATTTTTAGAGAATCTAATAAAATGTTTGCGCTGTCTATAAATCCTGTGATTTTCTAGCGATTTTTGGTTCTGATCTAAGTATTTTTTTTTTTTAAGAAAAAGTTGACCTCAGTGGCTGGGGTATAATTAAACAACATATAGTAATTTATTATAAACTCCACCAACAACCCAACCTAACAAGTAGTTTTTTAACCAAAAATATTACGTATGATAAACTGAATAAACAAATCGAATTCTAAAATAGTAAATAAAATTCCATAAATATTCATTAGAGATGTTTTCTTGAATAAGAAACAAATTATGTGTACAGTATTTACAAAAATTAACCGTACATTTAATGGATTTTTATAAAAATATATGAAGATTTTAATATAACTTAAAGTTTAATAGTCAATTTACACTACAGAGTTACTCTAGTAAAAATTGGATTAGCTGCTAATAGTTGTACTGAAATTAAGCAGTAATCCACTTATATTAGATTAATTTTCCAGTCTAAATGCTGCACCCGTTTTTTAACATTGGGTCATCCCCTTTTAAAATATTATTATACTTCGCTTATATGTTCATCCAGCGCAATAATTATTTACTCCCCATCAATATCCTTAATTTATTGCGCAGATTCAGATAAAAATTTCCCACACGAATTTTTATATTTTAAATTGATTTTTTTTTATAGAAAAGTTTTAAGATTTTGAAAAGATTTTATATATTTTAGGATTGTTTATCAATCACCTTTATAATACTTTTTCTGAGATTTTTGTTAATGGAAAAATCAAGTCACTATAGTGGCGTTCACATATGATTGTTACTGTATATTAGAGTGGGACGAAGTTTAAAGTTTTGTGAATCTTGTCTTGTACCAAGGTTGTGGAAGAACATTTTAAGTCGGGGAGAAATTAAATTTTGAAAATTTGTTAATATCTTCCGCCTCCGACAAGACGTCAAAACACTTAAGATCTATTCCTGAAGTGAATATCCAAGACGACAAAGCCTGGAGTGCCGCTCTGCTATCAGAAAAGATAGAAATATATGCGCCCTTTAGACCCTTACCAATATTCAGTATAGCGCATATGTGTATAGCCTGTAGTTTAGCTTGGAATACCGTTGGCCACTTGCCTATTGACTCCGATATCCTCGTGTTGGGTCCAAAGACCCCCGCTCCCACACCGGAGTCCATTTTCGACCCGTCAGTGTACCACTTTAGACTGTGAGTGTCTACTATCGGAACACCCGCTGTCCATTCTGACCTGCTTGGGATGACAACCCCGAATTTCTCAATTCAGTGTTAATACGGTCTGTCGGCATACCTAAGAATTCCTTGTTCCCTTAAGAATTCAAGATATTCGTAACATAAAAAGAACCATCATGTTCAAAGTTCAATCTGCGTGCAGCCAATGATGCCGAGGTTCTAATCAAAATACTTAAGGGGATTAGACCAACAATGGCTTCCATAGCCAATGTTGGGCACGTCCGCATTGCCCCCGTGATGAGTAAACAAGCTAAGCCTTGTACCTTCGCAAACTTAGTTAAAGCCGTTGGTTGAAGTGTTTCCCTAAATATTTAACCTCCTTAG
Organism: Eustalomyia histrio; assembly: GCA_949748255.1. NCBI lineage: Eukaryota > Metazoa > Arthropoda > Insecta > Diptera > Anthomyiidae > Eustalomyia > Eustalomyia histrio. The sequence goes on from OX456526.1 coordinate 10,468,540, forward strand.
AATACAGGATATTGTTATCATTGATGGAAACAGAACAAAGGTTCAGTTGTCTTCTCAATGTGAAGGGTACCAAAATTGTCTTACTAGGATTAATAGAGAGACCATGTTCTCTACACCAATTCGTTATCAACTTAAGAGCATTATTCATAATATCCGATATGATATTATCAAATTTACCAGTTACTATAACTACTAAATAGTCCGCATAACCAATTGCATCACAACCAAGCCTACCTTACTTTTGAAGCAGGTCGTCTATAACCAAATACCAAAGAAGTGGAGACAAAACTCCTCCTTGTGGACAGCCTTTAACTGCGTTAACCGTCACAGAGGTATTGCCTAACGTAGCAGTTATTTCCCTACATCCCAGCATGCTCCTGATCCATTTACTAGTGGTAGAATCAATATCAAGCACAAAGTGCGATTTCCCCAACACTAATAGCCTTCTCTATCCTCGCCACAAGACGATGTAAGGCCTATTCAGTCGACTTTCCCCTCACATATGCAGACTGAGTATCATGCAGGGAAGCGAGTTTTAAAGCAGTAGACCTAATATGAAGATCCAGTAATCTTTCCATAGTCTTCAAAAGAAAAGATGTAAGACTAAAAGGTCTATATGATTTCGGCAGCTCGTTGGATCTATTCCTAGTCTTTGGAATGAGAGCAATATTTACCTTTCTCCAGGAGAGAGGTATGTGTCCCATAATAAAACAAGATCTAAATACAGAAATGAGTGCCGTTAGTAGAGTATCAGAAATTTAGAGTAAATTGAATAATTTTAAATTGTAAAAATGAATAATTTTTATATTTTCTAAACATCAAAATGCTACTTTTCACTAGAAAAATAATAATGTTGTTTATTAAATTTGCGTGAAAACAAATTGTACTAAATTTTCGCGTGACATACATTATCGTGAAAAACAATTTTTTTTTTATATGGGTTACATTAGAATTATCACGTGAAACCCGAGCAACTTACTGTTTTTAACGATAAAAAACGCATTTCCATCAAAAAGGGGTTGCCATATTTTAAAAGCTTTTTAACCCTAATTTTGGTATATTCATTTTAAGATTATTAAAATTAATTAAAAGGTGTATCAGAAGATATAAATAAACTGTTAGAAATTTTAGTGATTTTTTGAAAGTCGAAAACTTCGATTGCTTGTTGGGGACGAAAGACATTAACCGTTTTTCATAACTTCGATCGCTTGCCGGAGATTTAAAAATTTTATTTTTCTCCTATTTGAAATATTTTCCGCAATGATACAATATTCCAATTGAAAAATTTTCAACTACGGCCCACTCTACTGTAAATAAGTAGCTTTTTAAAGTAGTTTGTAATTTTGCCAAAATGTATTAAAAATACAAACTCAAAAACAAACAATACTTAATTAGAACATAATATAAACATTTCAATAATATAGCAACTACCGCATTACAGAACAAAAAGTACAAATTTTTATTTTGGCAAAAATTGTTTATAAACTTTTGTTTGTACTTTGAAACGAAATTAAAGCTTTTTTACGCAAATTATAGAAAATGAGTTGATACAAGGGGATTTAAAAGCCGAAACTTGTGCTTTTTTTATTTTCGTTGAGCTGTTAATGAATTGAAATTCCTCATTAAGGTGTTAAATTGTGTGTTACACATTAATTGTATTCCAAAAAAAAAAATAAAAAAATTAAGTCAATTTAATGATGATTGGAATACTAAAATGTTAACCGTTGAACCTTTATTTGCGAAATACACAAAAAGTTTAGAAAATAGTACACACAATTTCACTTGTTTCTATTTTAACTTTAGAATAAACAATTCTAAAGTGAAACAATTTAAGCATTTTAATTTATTTGGTTTACTTGCATTTATTTCGTCTAAAAAACACACCCAGAAAGCAGTATCAGTTGTAACCAACGAATTTGTTGCCAATCGAATTCTGGCGGTTACGACAACTGTCTTCATATTAAATTATATTTTTAGTTGTGAAAGCCAATATTCAGTTGACTCATTTAATATTTATATTCCACAGAAATATTAATACGTTCCACAAAATTTCATTTAAAATAAAATTATTTTTAGATTTTTCCGGTATCGAACCTGGCAATCAGATTCATAGTTCACACTCTTGTTTACTGCACCACAACTTATTTTAATTTTCTTTGATATATTTGCCATTTAAACTTTTAAATATTTTATTTTAAGTAAAAAAATAATTTTTTAAATGTTTGCCTTTTCCAGGATTTGAACTCGGAAATTTGGAGTACTCTCTACCCACCACACCACAAACACTTTTAAATTTTAAATGGATAATTTTTCATTTTAACAATATTATTATAAAATTTGTTTATCAATACCAACATTACCCAGCAAAGAAAAAAAAAGTGGCAGAAGAAGAGAAAAAAGCAGTGATTTTGATTCCGGTGTTGTGAAAAATTGGATCGGGTGTCATAGGGTGGAAGTCTCATTTTATGATTATTTTTCATTGCATCTAAAGCAGTTCTTATGGTTTAGTAAATAATGAGATCTTTTGTTCTTTTCAAATAAATTTTGAATTTTTATTTAAACGGGACATTCAGTAATCATTTTCCCAATGTTCCGTTATTTATGCCAGTAAATTTTACTGACACATTTGTTGTTGTTTCCCATGTAAAGTTTAAGTTTGACTGCTAGTTAAATTATAACGAGATATTCAGAGCCTTATTTTTTAAATTACTTTATTTGAAATTCGAAGTTAAAAATTGATACAAATAACTTAAACTTGATAACTTGTTTTGAAATAACCAAAGTTACGTACTTAACCATATTTATGAATATCAAATTTACATGAAAATATCTGTGGTTAACGTTAAACTTTGATTGTTTTTTTAAAATAAGTTAGCCGTCATAGTTTTGAAAACAGCTAAATTTTACATGGAAGTTGTGAAAAAGAACTCCTTTAGAAGAGAAAAATAAGAACTAAGTGATGCTTTGGAATCAATGAAAAATTGATTCCTTAAGAATCACTTGCATTTATTTTTGCAGGGTAGTGACGTCTATTATTAATACCATCCATAATTCGGTTTCTTCTACTGAAACCCTATTTAAATGATATATTTGATCAGAATAACCGTACTTGTAGTTACCACTTTTGAATATCGGAATTTTGTTAATAAATTTGATAGATTGTACCACTTTTCTAATATATTCACTAAATAAACTGTCGCTTCCACCGCACACAAATACTAAACGAATTTTATTATTTTTTCCCTTTTTTTTAATTCCCAATACAAAATTTTTGCTTTATTAATGAATTTTAGGTTATTCCAAACAAAATAAAATCCTCACAAATAAATGTTAAATGTTTTAATCGATTTGCAACCAATCTTTTCTCTGGGTGTATCAAAATAGGAAAATGTCTCCATTTTTTTTAAACTTCTTCTTTGCAAATTGGAATTCAAAAATATGCACTAAAAAGCACAAAAAATTAATTTTATGTCAAAATATGAAATTTATGTCAAATTATCAATTGTTGTTGCGATGATATTTTGTTCTAAATTTTCTGATTCGGATACATTTTAGTCCAGAAAAATATGCATTTGCATAGAATTGCTTGCCCTAGCTGTTAGTGGCTGATGTTTTCTATATTTGATAACCATCATTTTTTAATTCGGGGTGGCAAAACAACAAATTTATGTTAAAAATTTAAATTTTAAAACAGTACTTCAAATATGTTACTTTTTGCGAAAATTGTTGTATTTCGACAATAAAAAAAACCCAAAAAACTCACACGGGTGGGGTAAAAATCACATCTGATTTTCTTTCGCTATAACTTTTGTTTAGAGTGAATACTCATTTCGTTTTTAACTGATTATGTATATTCGCACTTATAAATTTTGTTTCAATCAATTGTGATCTTATATATCTGGAAAATGGTCGCCGTCGGCATTGTTTCAAATTTAGGTTCTTTTGCTTACATTTTGCATAACTGTGCGCGTAGCATTTGTGGTGTTATGTTGATAATTTCGGTTCGAAAGCTTTTGTTTAACTTGCGAGCCATATCCGCACCCCAACGACTTCAAATATCCCCAGAGGAAGAAATCCAGGACAGTAAAATCGGGTGTTCTGGAGGGCCAAGCGAAATCAACAAACGCGATGGCATCCTTTAAAATACGCATTGTGTTGCGTGCAGTATAACAAGTGGTTCCGTCTTGTAGGAAAAACATGTCGTCCAAATCCAGATCGTCATCTTCTGGTAAGAAAAATTAAGTCGGAATGGCTCTATAATTGTTGTCGTAACAGCCTTACCATTAGCTCCATCGAAATAAATAAGGTCTGCTCGCCTTTCCCAACGTAACTGCACTCCACACGGTGACTTTGAGAGGGAGTAATGGTACTTAATGAGATATGCGTGGATTTTCCTTCACCCACAACCGAAAAATTTGCTTATTGACGTCGCCGATGAGATAAAAATGAGGTTTGTCGCTAATGATCAATTTTTATGGAAAATAATCATATTTAAAACAGGCGACACATTAATTTGGTAACAATTGTTGGACCATCTGATTTTTGACCTTTTTAAACGCAGCGAATGTGCAATTGCTGAGCGCGTTTTTTTGTGGATGTTTCGGGCTCTCCTACCATATTTTCACGCACCACTTCGATGTTTTCAGCCGAACCGCCGGTTCGGGGCCTTTAGTGCTCTGGCTATCCCGTATTGTTCCGATTGTTTACGATGTAGGCGCTACACGATTGGTATATTTTTCCCTAAATTCCCGTTGCATTAACACTACTGACGAACCACCACTATAAATTCCGGATCTGTCTTGGAGTAATACTTATTGTCCCGCCTTGTATTTCCTTTTTATCTCAACTCCATATCTAACGAAAATTGCTATGGCCAAAGACTTATGGCGAAGTCGGATTGTATATTTTCCTACCATGTCCTTTGGTAGAGAAATTTGCAACCAAAGTTTACCAATATGTGGAAACCCTGGCATAATAAGTTATTTTTATGATTTTTCATATATAAATTACTGAATTACTGAACATATCGCTTCTATAAACCAGGATAAACAAACAACCAAATTTTTAGCCACCCAAGATGCCAAATGGTGCGACTACAAAAATATTCTTAGTCGAGACCACGAAATTCTTAGCCGATTTACAGTAAAACTTAGCTTTGAGCAAGGGTTGTACCAATTCAAAGATGTATACATTCTCATCAAAATCACTGTACTTGCGCTACAACCCTTGCTAGCGGCTAAATGTTACTGCAAATCGGCTAAGAATTTCGTGGTCTCGACTAAGAATATTTTTGTAGTCGCACCATTTGGCATCTTGGGTGGTTAAAATTTTTTATAGGGTCCTTGCTTAAAGTAGTATCGTTATATGACGTCGCTAGGATAATGGGGGTTAGATTGTACTTCAAAATATAAGCCGCTTCTTATTGTGAATAAATTACTACATTTAGTTAACATTTAAATAAATCATATGATATTGGGACGCTAAAAAATACGCGTGTATTACTTTTGTTTCTAACACAATCCGAATTTCGGCAAAATAGGAATTCTTACTTGGTAGAGTCTCCTCGCCAGATTCTTTGGTTTTGGAAAAATTGAAGACGCTGCTAAAGGAATCTGATCAAAAACTCATTGTTTCAATTTCTTTTCGTTAACATTTAAATATTTAACTAAAAACAGAAGAATATGTAAATTTATTTATTTAACAGCTATGGCAAATTAGCTGTTAAATAATTTATTACAAAAATGTTAAATGTTCAATATGTCATATCAACTTCAATTTAGGGGCGTTTCAAACAACTATCATAAATTTTCTATGAGTTTTTTTTTCAAGAATGCATGTGTGAGGTGGTTTCTTTAGTCATAATTAGTTTGACATTAGTAGAATACCACAGGTCAAATATTAAAAATTATAAAAATATTCCATGATTTTTTTCAGAGATGATCTCTTTAAGAATTATGAACATAATGATTTAGAATTCAAACAATTTATTGGTATTTAAGAAAATAGAAAGATTACCCAAAGTTGTAGTTTTCCCTTTCTAAAAGTGTGCAAACGTATGCGAGATCCATGAACTTTTTTTTCAAATCATAAAAACAGCGTATGTGTGATATACACTTTGAGAAAATTGTGTGCCAACAAATCACAAAATTGTCACATTTATTTATTGTTTTTGTTTGCTCTGCATTGGATGAAACTATACAAACAATGTAATATTTTAACCCTCAAATATTACAGATACAAAATTTTATTTCTATGCATAACAGTCGAGATTAAAAAGAAATTTTAATATTTTAGAAATGTTTCTAAAAAATCCTAAACAGTAATTGATTTACTTAAATGAAAACATATTTTAAAACTATAAAAAGGTCCCTGTTATTTTAAGATTGCTGATAACTGGCTAAATGAAATCTAAACTAAATTCAGGTTTCCAAATTTCTATGAAATTTGAAAAATTTTTCAAATAAATTATAAAACTTTTTATCAATTTGTGTTCGGTTTAGAATTTATTTAGCAAAACCGCACAGGGTCTTTGTGCCTAATACTCTAATTTTATGAGTTCAGCATACGTACTAAAATTTATTAGATATTTATATTAAAGAGAATGTATTTTAAGCTATTAAATAAAATGTTTTTTTTTGACAACACTAGCGAAAGAACGAAACGCAACAATTCATTTAAGTTTAAAGCAACCAAATACTATATGCATCGATAGATCAGTGGGTAGAGTTCTTGGCTGGCAACCAGAGTTCCCTGGTTCGATTCCAATCATGACCACATTATTTTTAAAAACGTTTAAAATATTTGTAATATTTTTTTTTTAATAAAAATTCCTCTTTTTTAAAATCTATTTTTAGTCACATTACTTTTCCCATTCTCGTAACCATATAAATAACCCCTTACATTATCACCTCTAAAGTAATGGTTGTATACATTACTTTGAGGCTCATCGCCTTTAAAATTCATCAGTGAAGTAAAGTGTAAAGTAATCCATTAGCCCCTATGGCTATGGTTTTGCTGGGTAGTAGCGACTGCAAAAAAAATATTTTCACTTGTGTTTTCATCAGTCGCTTAAAATGAAATAATATTTTATATTCACCTCAAAAAGTTTTTTTCACCATAAAATTTATTTCACCACAAACAATTTTTTTACCTCAAAAAATTTTTTTTGCCTAAAAATTTTTTACCACAAAATTTATTTTCACATCCAAAAAAGTTTTTCACCTCAAAAAATTTTTTTCACCATAATTTTTCTTCTAAAGTTTTCTACATTATTTGTATCAAAAAGTAGAGAACATTTTTTTGGGATATTTGTGGAGGGTATTCAAAGATTCGGCACAGTCGAATATTTTAATTTTAATTTTAATTTATTTTTACTCATTTTTAAATGACAAAACAAAAATTAAAGTGCTGACATATTAATTTTAATGCGAAGGGGTTTATTTTAACTAAAATTATATTTACTTAAATCAGATTCAGTTTTTATTTCCCAGCAAAACCACACATTACCAAATAATGTGTAAAGTAATGTGTAGCCATAGGGGCTCATGGATTACTTTACACCTTACTTCAAAGTAATGTATCTAAAAATAGATTTTCAAAAATATTTTAATTGTTACTTTATATTTATAAATCATATATTACGTAATCAATAATAAGTAACTTATTACTTTATGCTTGCAAATAATGAAAAAGGTAACGAGCTATCTTTACAAGGTAACGCATGAAAATATCGCACCTATTACCAAAGTTTTGCTGGGCTTCTTAAAAAATAGGATGTCAATTCAAATATAATATAGTAAATATGAATTTTTCTTTCTGTGTAGTATTACAAATATTATATAAATGCTCATAACGAAAAAAAATTCACGTTTGAGGGTTAATAAAAAGCATGATATTTATTTGATGTTACTGCTACTTTGCAGCATAATATTTTTACGCAATTTCCCTGATGTGATCATATGTATTGTGTTTGATTTTTATTTTTGTTATAAAATTTATTGAGTCATTTTTCTTTTGGTTTGTTTCCCAAAAAAAAAAAAAAAGAAAATGCTGCTCTATGTAATTCGTCTCCCATGATTGTGTTGTATTGATGTTTTATTCTAAAAGATGCAGAAAATTCAGTAATTTCAGCATTTTGTTGATTATATTAAGAAGACAGAATAGTAAAAGAAAACGCCAGTTTGTCTTTGGATTTGTGACAAAGTGTATCTTTGTTCTGCCTTGCGTACATTTGTCCGGTCACCCATACATATATAGTATGTCGCGTCATATTATGTGCAGTGTGTTAATTTTTGTTTTCGCTATTAATTTCATGTGTTGAAATCATTTGTTGTCATGATTATGTTGAAATACTTTCTAATCCATAAAGATTTATTTTCAATATCGGTAAAGTGAAAATATGAAAATGTGATTAGTTGGCGATATTGTTGTTTTTATTAATAACATAATTATCAGAAAAGTCAATTGAAATATTAAATCATGTTTAACAGCAAGTAAGTGTCATTTAATTCAAGACAAATGAATGCGATACATATTTAGTTTTAAATTATGGTATAATTAAATAAAAATGAATTGTTATCTTAACGAAAGAGAGTGTTCAGTAGTTCATGTTCAAAGTTAATACAATATCACAATTAGAGTGGCTACCTTCGTAGCTTCAAAAAGAAAATTATATTTTATTTGCAACATCAACTTTTAATTTAAAATTATTTCTGTTATGTGGTCTTAATTTAGAAACGAAAGTACTTTAGTATTGTATAGTGCTACCAATTCGGTTAATCGATTAACCGATTTCTGGATTAATTACCCTTATTTCGGTTAATGGCGAAACAAATTATTTTAAATTAATATAATTATTCGACTCAAATAATCGGTTAAAATAGGCCGATTCAAGTTTTTATATAGATTTTCCCCTATTTTTTTGTTTAAACTTCCTAATTTTGTAACTTTGGGTAAAGAAATGGCAATAATAACTTGAAGAAAAAACACAGACAAAAATACACTTCATTTTTTTTTTAAATCGAATGAAAAAGTTCCTTAACTCCTCATCTATATAAGCAATAAAAATCTTAGCAAAAACATGGTATCAACGTTTTCATTTTAAAGAGTCCTCACATGCCTCCCAAAACCCCCAAGATTTTAAGGCATGATTCTTTAAAAAGTCTTAGGATTTTGTGAATGACTCTAAACAAACTTTTGGAAGTAGTGTTAACTTGATATTTTATACAAACCAGTAGCTTATTGTGTTGTTAGTTTGTAATAAATAATTATTCGATTAATCGGCAATTTAATCGACCCGAATAACCGATTAATAAATTTTCATAATTTTTTGAATAATTGGAAACACTAGTAATGGGGGGTTCAACCATAATGCACGATGTTAATTGTGTATAAAACAACAAATTTTTAGAGAATTATATTAATATTTTTAAAAAAAAAAAATATCGGCCCAATGCTTGCCACGGCTTCGGTGGCATACCTCTATCCGATGGTGGTCCATATTTTCAATGACTCTGAGACATAATTGAGGTTCAATGTCGTTAATGTGCCGAATTATCTAATCCTTTAGCTCTTGAATTGTTCTTGGCTTATTGACGTACACTTTTTCTTTTAAATATCCCCAAAGAAAGAAGTCGAACGGTGTCAAATCACATGATCGTGGCGGCCAATTAACATCGCCACGACGTGATATCACACGGTCATTGAATTTCTCACGCAAAATAGCCATTGTTTCCTTGGCTGTGTGGCAAGAGGAACCACATAACGTCCAGGTCCAGATCCTCAATTTCTGGCCACGAGATGTCCGTTATTATCTCGCAATAGCGAACACCGACAACGAGTCGAGGTTGACGTTTCTTCTGGCTCAATATCGCGGACAACAACAATGTTTTCCGCAGAACGAACTGGGCGATCATGCACAGGTGTTTTCACATTTCATACAGACCCGGTTTGCTGATGTTTGCGCACAATTCTCCCGATTGTGGATACATTTGGTCGATTATGCTGAAGTGCATTTTGATTTGAACGCCCATTTTCGTAAAAGGCTTCAACAATCTTAACACGCTGCTCAATTGTGTACCTCTCCATGGTTGAATTTGTCAAACATTGAAACAAAGAAATGTAAAATTAAGTTGGGCAAACAACTTGACGTTAAGGTGTGACTCACAATTAACATCGTGTGTTATGGTTGGACCACCCTTTATTTTAATATACGAATTAATTTTCAAATTTTTGCAAGACCCGATTGATCGTTTGTCCGAAATTTTACAATTTTATTAATGCGAAAGTCTGCCAATTACATTAAAAATAATAGTGACAGGTCATAGCCCTTAGAGAACATAATCTCTATTTCCAGCCAGAAGTTCTATTTGTTGTGGGGATTATGAATAAAAATTTGTTGGCCTTCATCCTCAATTTCTAATCAAAGAGAATAAAACCCCTAAGCCCAACCTCAGCGAAGCCAATTTTGAACAAACAACAAACTAAACAATCCCTTAGCCCTAGCTAGGGCAGCCCAGCTATACAGAAAAGCTTTACTCGGCGAAGTCGGCTTCTGGCATACAACAGAGTAGAAAACCCTGAAGCCCGACCGTTGGTCGAATTAACTGTTTTCTTTGTTTTGTTAAGTGATTCCTTAATATTTTTGGTTCAAACTTTATTTAGATTACTAATTGATAAAAAATCAATGAGTCAGAATATTGCTTTAAGCTGAAAATAAAACATTTTCTTATTGACACTCAACGTTGGGGGCCATTAGGGAGTTTAATATTAAAACTGTTTATGTTCTTATTTTTTGTTGCTGTGGCACTTCTGTTGGAATGGTAGGTGTTAGTTAGTATGTAAGAATCCATTTGGCACCATCAAGAATTATTTTTTCAATTCTTGTATTTTATTGGTAACTTTGTAATTCCTGATATGAATATATGAATCACGAACATTTTGATTTTTAATCAAAATTCCTATATACATTTTTTTTATCAAAATATAAAATTTTTCTTTAACAATCCTCATCATTTCATTCCCAGTAAAAAATATTGTTAATCTTGTTCTTAAAATACACCTTTAAAAAAATTATTTCAAAGTTAAGTACATTTTTTTTTGCATTCAAGGGTAGTCAACAAGCTTCCTCTTAAAAGTAAGAAAACTTTTTAACAACTACTGCCCCTTCTCATTATTTTCACAATAATAAAAAACAAAGGAAAAGTATTGATTTTACTGCACGTTAAGTGCAAAAAAAAAAAAAAGAAAACAACATTTTTACAGCAACACTCACATTGGAACAATTCATGCGAACACAATCCACCTACAAAAAATAATAAAAAAAAAACAACACAAATCAACAATAATTTTGTAAAAAATACGCCTACCTTGCACTTTTTTTCCTGTTGTCGAGAAGGCTACAACACTTTGTTTGTTCTTCATTTTACTGCAACATAATAATGTATAAATGGTTGTAAAAATATAAAAACTATGTAGTCATTATTATGATGCGTGTTTTATTCATTTTCCTCAGGAGATAAGAATTGGAAAAACAAGTGTTTTTTGTTTATGTTTTTAGCTGTTAATGCTTATGCTTCTCTGTAGATTTCAGCATATTTCTTTGGATGCACTTCGTTGCCGCCGCAATATTTTTAAATATAGAATTTGAACTAAATTTTGGTTGTTCGCTTCTTATTTATTTTTTGCACTGCAAACAAATAAATAATGTGGATAGACGTCCCAGCAAAACTTTGATAATGGGAGCGATATACTCATGCATAACCCTGAACCCAGATAAAAAGTGGTTGCAATTTGATCAAATCCATTAACATTTATTTGTAAGGATTTAATTTTATTTGGAATAACCTAAAATCCATTAATAAAGCAAATATGTTGTTTAAAAATAGAATTCGTTTAGAATTTGTGTGCGTTGGAAGCAACCACTTATTTAGTGAATATATTAGAAATTTGGTACAATCTATCGAAATTTATTAAAAAATTGTCGAAATATATCATCAAATATATCATTTAATTAGGGTTTCTGTAGTAGCAACCGAATTGTGGATTGTATTGATAATAGACGCCACAAATGTTTGGTATTGATAAAAAATTTTTATACTATATTTGTTTTCCTAAGAAATTTTTAAACTCAAAATTAGCCATCGAAATTTATAAGTGTTTGTGGTGTGGTGGGTAGAGAGGTAGTTCAGTACTGCAAATTTCTGAGTTCAAATCCCGGAAAAGGCAAACATTTTAAAAATAATTTTTTTAAATTAAAATAAAATATTCAATTGTTTAAATGGCAAATTTAACAATTTTTTTTTAAAATGAAATTTTGTGGAACGTGACAATAATTATGTGGAATAAAAATATTAAATTGAACAACTGAATATTGGCTTTCATAACTAAAAATATAATTTAATATGAAAACAGTTGTCGATTGGCAACAAATTCGGTGGCCACAACTGATACTGTTTTCTGGGTGTATGGAGGTCAAAACACATGAATTCAATTATCTTTCGGATCAACCATCTCCAATTTCAATGAAATTCACCATAACTGTCTTACTATACAAGTTCACGACGAAGAGTCCAGACCCTTTCGGTTTCCGAAATATGTAGTCATGAAAATGGCAAAAAACGTTAAAATTTGAAATTGTAGGTTGTATAGTTTAGAAGTTATGGGCGACTTTGTATGGACACTTTTTCGATATTTTGACGTGTTTGCCAATTTTCATGACATCATATTTCGAAAACCGAAACAGCTTGGTATCGAAAGGTTAATGATTTGATAAACACTAATCATTTACAATATTTGTGGCGAATTTCATTAAAATCGGAGATAACAAATCTGAATGCAGTGCGGTTTGAGCTGGAATTACCCTAAAGTATCGTCAGATAACTTTAAAACTACATGAGATAAAAAAATCGTATATCATTTTTTCGCTGGAAGGTTCAAAGGTATTTTTTGGGGGTCTAGGATTCAAATCCATATTTCTCAAAATGCTTATCTTTTGTTTTTTCTTAAAAAAATATATGTTTAATATTTTTTTCTCCTCGTAACTATATAAGTAACTACTTACTTTATCACCTTCAAGGTAATGTATCCATGCGTTACATTGAAGTTCCATCGTTTATAAAATTCCTTACTTTATTTATTATTTGGTAATGAATGATTTTGCTGGGTTAGAGGAGAAATTTACACATGTTCAAAAATAGGACGTATTTGTCATCAGTTGGAGCGAGAGTGAATGCATATTTATAGTAAGAAGGGAATAAAATGTGCATTAAATTTAAAACAAAAGATCTTTGGTCGTTTAAAGTCTATTGGATTTATTTATAACAGTTTATACTAAAAGATTGACCGCTGCAATTTTTTTAAATTGCAACATTTAAAGAATTACATTGCTGCGAAGGATTCGTTATAACAAACGTTACCAAAAAGTACCAAAAATGTCTTTTACCAAGTAATAGCCTCTAAAAATCCCTTTCCAATGATACATGGACAAAATGGATAAAATGCCATAAGAAGGAAATAATCGAAATGAGTCGATTTTAACCACTTAAATATTCGAGGTGGCCCAAAAGCTGAGATATTTTGATATTAGATTTTTTTTTATTTATAATATGTATAAATTTCATCAAAATCCTTCTTGTTTGTTAATTAGGATCTCGCTCGGATGCCATGTGACATATCAATATTACCCTTAGACCTACACAAAGACGTTAACTCCAATAATAAGTCCTTTAAAAAGTTTTCGTGGCAGTTAAATCAAATGTCTAAGTAGTCGCAGTAAAATATTTGGACGACCACAAAGAAGAGACGGCGCAATATTCTGCTCGGCCCTACAGTTAATATTGGAATCCATGCGTGAATACTTTCTGCATATATAAATGACCCATCATGCAATTGCCAGTGAGAATTTCTCTAAGAATACTATAAATAGTTTTCGTTTTTCATAGATAAAGTATCGGCTTTCTTTCGAATGATATGTTTAGTTTACAGATGCGAAAACCCTCTTGATAACGACATTGATGCCAAATTTGGTAGAAAACTTTCAATTAAAAGTGCTACTGCATATTTTAACCTAAATTACTCCCGGAGACCTGCTGGGTATAACATTTGACATCAGTTTTATTTCGACCTTCTTTTAGATTTCCTTAAGCTGCTTTTTATGAGTCTAAAATCACTGAGGTCAAGAGAATTAGGTAGAATTTGATTCACTCAAATCCCAAATGTAGTGGTTTGGTTTAAAGGACTGTGAAATCAATACTTTCAATGAAAATTGGTTACTCTTATTTATATACGCTTGATATTTTAAGAATGAAAGTTAACTGCGGCGTCCGCTGGAATAAAGACGATTTTCAAGTGTCTTATGAAACATGCTTACTTACTAAATTTCCCGAAGATGAAATCCAACTCCCATATATGAAAAGATGCTTAAGAGATTTTTCATCTTGTATTCAGGAGGAGGGTCTTGATGAGCATAAGTAACTTTTTGACTCATCCATCGAGCATCATCCGTATGTGTTTTTTTTAAACACTATTTAATAAATGTATTTGTGGAAGGGTACCGTCAAGATAAGCGAACTAATCTGTAAATCTATAAATCCAAAGAAATTTTTTTTATTACATACCGACAAAAATTTAGTCTGTTTTTAAATATAATTTGATGACTTCGACTAACATCAGTTGGTAAAACTTAATATTGGTGCTTACAACAAAATTCAGTTAATTTAACTAAATTTGGGTTTCAATATTGAAAAAAAAAATGGCGAATTGAATTTGAGTATGACTGTTTCGATTTGAGTATGACTGTGTCGATTCGGTTGGCATTTTTTTTCTCTGTGTGCTGACAAACTATATACACAGAGAAAAACATATTCATTGTGGCAAACGAATTTTTTGCCAACCGAATGATTTAGTTGGAGCCACCCATATATTTGTTTGTGACAATAAATTCGGTTGTCATGAAGAATCTGTTTTCTCTGTGTATTCATAAGGAATAATGACATTAAGTCGATCGGAACTTTTGTGGAGTTTCTATGGAAATGAGAAAAGTTCAATAAAAACTCAACTAAATTCATCATTTATATTCCATTCAGTCTGAACATGCGCGGATGGATATTACCAAGGAATGTCAGACAATCACTTATAAAGGGTGGTTAAATTTTAAGGGCCGATGTTGATTTTGAACATAACACAAATTATTTGGGGAATTATTGTCCTTTCTTTTTATTATGAGGTTCTATGCTTATCGACGTACACCTTTTCTTTCAAATAACCCCAAAGAAAGAAGTCCAACGGTGTCAAATCACATGATCTTGGCGGCCAATTGATATCGCCACCACGTGAGATAACACGGCCATTGAATTTGTGGCAAGTGGCACCGTCTTGTTGAAACCACATATCGTCCAGGGTCACATCTTCAATTCCTGGCCACAATAAGTTCGTTATCATCTCGCGATAGCGAACACCATTCACGATAAATGCTTGGCCGACCTCATGACACACTATCGCGAACAACAGCAATGTTTTCCGCAGAACGAACTGGGCGAGCATGTACAGGTGTTTTCACAGACCCGGTTTGCTGAAATTTGCCCACAATTTGGTCGATTATGCTGACCAAAAAAAAACACGAAGTGCACGAAATGCATTTTGATTTGAACTCCCATTTTCATAATAAGCCTGAATAACTTTAAGTCGTTGCTCAACTGTGTATCTCTCCATGGTTCAAATTGAGTAAGTCTGAAATTGAGAAATGTCAAATGAAACGCAGAAAAAAACTTTACGTTTAGGTGTGGTCACATACAACATCGGCCCTTAAAATTTAACCACCCCACTATGGGTAAAATGTTAATATTTTTGGCATAAATTCATTTTTTTTTCTGGTTAAAATTTAATATCTGCTTTCGTTTTTTGAATTCGTATACTCTAACGGGTATATAAACGTTTTTTTATAATTTTTATGTTGCAACCTGTTATTTTATGAAAGGAAAAAGTCAGCTGTTTCACGGTTGCAGTATGAACAAAAAATGCGCGCGAAATTGTTACTAATTTTGATCGTGAGTAAAACATTAATTGTAAACACTGTGAAAAAGTTTAAATATGGAAGAAGTTAGACATGGTATGTAAAACAATTTGTGATATAGTTTAAAAAATAGTTGCGTGTTATTGTCTAGTAATTCAGTGTGTTGTTGGTGTGTTATTATAGGTCAAAACTAACAAAAATACGTGTGTTGTGTGGAATATAACTTCTGTGTATAGAAAGGTATTTGCAATATTTCTGAAAAAAGTTATTAATCAAACTGTATATAATCAAACATCATTAACACTTTTTGCCCCTTTTTGTTCCTTTTTGGAAAAAACTTAATTTTGTAGTTTCATACGAGTTTTGCCATTCAACACTGCTTGAAGTTTGGAGCAGCAAAAATCGACAAGCAGATGGTGTAAAAGAGTTTATTTTGGAGAATATTACACAACAAAACTTATCAGATGAGCAACATCAGTTAATTACACAAAAAGACAAGCAATTTATTGCTTTCATAAATTTAAATTTGCCAAAATGCAATCGAATGCTTGAACGATTTAAAAAAAAAAAAACACTACCATTGGCTTGCATCCAATATAACTATTGAAATAAGTGATTGTGGCTTGCCCGGTAATAAACGAGGTCGGAGGCATTTAGACTATACTGATGCAGGGCCTCGTTTGAAAAGAAAGTTAGCATCTGAGCTTGCCGCAAAACAAAAACATTCAACACCTCTTTTATTGCACGCTGCTTCCGTTTCAGCTAAAAAATCAAACGAAAAACAAACTGCATTTGTGTTGAAAAAAGCTATTAACAACGAGAACATAACAGGAATTATAAGGAAACTGGAAAGGAGTGATCCGTTGCCAATAAGTGCTGATGAGGCATTAGCGTTTTTAATTAAAAATGGCTTTACAAAGCAGCAATACATTAACATCAAAGTATTAAATAAGCAGCACGGATGCTACGTTTATCCCCCTTACTCCGAGATTGTAAAATCAAAATTGAAATGCAGACCTAAGGAAATCAGCTATTGTGATACTAAAACAGAAGTAACAATGCAAAATTTACTGGACCATACAGCTGATCGCATACTTGAAATGCAGAAGGACGTTCTTGATGTTGCTGCACCAACACATTGCAAATTAATTGTAAGTTATGGGTTCGATGGTTCGACAGGACAGAGTTCATACGGAAATGGGTCTCAATGTAGACAAACCCAAACAAAATGGCAGTGGAAATAGCAACGATGGAAATACTGCAAGAAGAGCATTTAGTAATGTTGAGCTCTTATCTTCCATTTTAAATTGCTATTTAAATATTCTCAAACACTTTTATATTATATTGATTCCCATGTCTTGTGAATATACGATTGATACAGAAAAATTCAAAAACTTTTGTGCCCAAACATTCAATATGTATTTTGAAAAGTATTCTTGGTATCCAATGTATCCAACTGTGCACAAAATTTTGGTACATGGGCACCAAATAATGGATACTTGCATACTTCCTGTTGGAGTTCTAGGAGAAAATGCATCAGAAGCGAGAAACAAGCTGTATAAAAGCGACAGGAGATCGCATGCAAGGAAATGTAGCCGATTGGATAACATGACAGACGTTTTTAATAGAGCATTGGATTCTTCAGACCCACTAATGTCCACCCTAAGTTTAACAAAACGAAAAAAAGAAATCAATAAAAAGAAGAGCCTGCCCAGAGAAGTCATTTTCAAAACACCTGGTATTGACTTTTCAGACACATTAGAAGGTTATGAAAATAAATCAGAAGACGATGGGGCCGACAAAATTGACAGTTTTGGACTAGAGAATATTGAGTTCGAAGAAGAAAATGAAGACGATTAAGTTAGAAAATCTATATTCATATATGGTTTGTAAAATGACAAAGGCATATTAGAATTTGTCTCATATGATTTTTTTTCAGGGATCCGGTTGAGCCAACCTTACTTTTATTCAATTAACCTTTATTCAACTTATCTTTTTCAATAACTTAAGCTTTAAAAAAGTTTGTGGAAAATAAAATGTAAGCATAATTAAATATATCCGGTCTTTGAAGGGTTAATGAGCAGTTGTATACCTTAACAAAAAGACTGAAGCCTTGTCTATCATCTGAGTTTACCAAAAAAATATAAACACATTAAACTTAAGTGGTTTTATCCAAAAAGTGAGGTTAAGAATTTTGTTTTAGTACTGGCCCCTAATGGGTTAATAAAATAAAATATTTTTAGATGCAAACTTACAGATTCTTTAAACAGCTTTCTAGTGACATATATTTCAAATAACGAAAATAAAAAAAGCTGAGGTGCACCCATGCCGAATTTATTCCAAAACTTGACCGAATGTTTTAATGGGGAGGTGGAAGTAGGCGTGGTCCAAAAAAAAACCAAAATTCCATTTTGGTGTTAGTTAAATTTGTGCAAAATTTTAAGTGTGTAGCTTTAAAACTACAATTAATGCCAAAAATATCTCTTTTTTGCCCATAGTGCACCCTTAACATTTTAATATTATCAAATTCTGATACCTTCAAGCATACTAAGGGATGTTGAATCCAGAAGCAGATCCTAAGAAAAGTTTTGTGGAAGGAAGTAAAAGTAGTTTTTATTATTAACTTTTTTATTTCTATTTTCTTTCAAATATATTTTTGTATTAAAAAAAATTAATTTTGTTAGAGGAAATGTTTTAATTTTACTCTTATTTTTTTCTTATATACACAGAGAGTACTTATTATAGTTAAATCAATTTTGTTATCATATTTGAATGAACCTTTTATTTTCTTTAGAACATTTTTAAATTAACTATGAATCTTATCTTAAAAAAATGTGATTCTTGTTAAAAAAAAAACTTTATCGTATTAAATTTAAAATGTTAAAATTTTAAATATTTTTTTCGCATTTTAAAAATAAGCAGAATCATATTTGTATTAAAAAAGAAAACAAACTTAGTTTGATATGAAAGCTGTTTCTATTAAATTATTTTTTTCTGTGTGTAGAACATTTTAGACACCCATAACGTTGAATCAACTTGCTAAAGTGGAGCGTTAACAATCCTCTTCAAAAGCGAGGATTTTTATCGCTTTCCTCAGAATCTGCTCCCATCCGTGAGTTATTTTGGTTAAATAAATTTTATCTGAAAAACAATAAAATCTTCACAAATCTTTTAGAGATCCATTATCAAGTTCCTTTTTATACTAACGGTAAGAAACAATTTTTGATAACTTTACCCTGCGGAAAAAAGGTATCAGTTGGGAATTGGGGCCTGTCCCGTGATAGGTGAAAACTGGACCGGTTTCGAAAATACATTTCACTAGATAGGTGAAAAGAGGACTGATTCCTAAAGTACCTACTACGCGACTGGTTAAAAAGTCATGACATGTTCTTTTATACCAGTAATGTGACATGTCACGGAGGGTAATTGAACCCCTCCTAGGACAAACCCACGTTAAAGTGAACGGTCCCGTAAACAATCCCTATGAAACTGTCACTTGACGTGTTCTGGGATAGGTCCTTTTCCCGCAGGGTTACTATGCTCTGTACAAGACTCAAAATTTGCCTAAATCTGTTAAGTACAGTTCTTTATATGTGGAGCCAATTTTTTCTAAAAAAAAAAAACATTCTTAGATTATAGATTTAAAAATTTAACCTGCTGTTCGTTAGCCTTGTACATTTAAGAGTTAATCTCATTGTCTGGATCTTTATCCCTTTAGTTTTCTTGGAAAAAAAAATACATTTGAAAGGACTTAAGTTTAAATATTATCATATTAAATTATGCATATTTTTGTATTCCTTGCCAAAACATTAAAAAAAAAAACAATTTATGCATTATGCAATTTCATTTGTTCGCCTAGCAACAGTAGCAGCAGCAATATTTCTATTTTACTTAAAATTTATGTATTTATATACGACAATATAATATGAATTTCCTGCTGTGTTTTAGGGTTTACAATAGACACCCACTGTTGTGACCCCTACTAACTACTCTACTTAAGTATGTTTGTATATTAACAGACAAACAAACTCTATATAAATCTGAAAATACACAATGGATGATATGAAATATTGGGAGGCATTTATTTTTGAATAATATTGAAAATTTCTTTCATTGTGTTATACTGGGTGTCTTCTTTTAATTCTTTACGTATGAGTTATATATAATTTTACAATACAAAATATTAATCATACGCACCGCTATTGCTATGGTAGCAGGGATGGAAAACATGGTACTACCGCGGCTCATTTAGTACAATTTGAAATTATTTAAAATTTTCAATTTATAACTTGATAAAACAACATAACATAAAGTCAACTTTTTTTAAAAGCAACTTTAAATTAAAAACCTGTTTTTATTTATTTAGCTACTATAGTAAAAATAAAGTCAGTTTTAAGTTGAGCCGGCTCTAAATTGGTGTCACAGCAAATGTACCAAATGTTTCCATACACATTGTACTAAAATGTTCGGAAGTGGCAACATTGAACAGCTGTTTTTAAATTACCTCTCAAAACAAAAAAAAAAAAAAAAAAAAAACTAAGAAAAAGTGTATTATTGTTAAAAAGCTAATAAATGCCTTTAAATTTTTTAATAGAAAATCCTGAAAAGGTTAAATTGCCCTCCAAGGAAGGCGGACAACCAGAGAAAAGGTGCATAAAAATTAGAGTAAAATTTTACAAAGTTTTGTGGGAATTATACGACTACATAAAATTAACAATAAATTTTGTTTCACCCGGTCAATTTAAATTTTTTTAAGTTTTTTTAGTGTCTAAGCAAATCTGACTCAATACGATAAAATTGTTAAAAAAAAGCGGAAAATATTTTGGTACCGTGAGGATCGAAAAGGTACAATTGTCTGGTTGGTACAATAACAGAAAACATATTTTCCATCCCTGTATGGTAGTTTGAAATAGAGCAATGCAATTTGTCTTCCTCATATTTCCTTGTTGAATTTTTGTTGAAAAATACAAAATTGAGATTAAAAAATTTCTTCGTGCTTGAAGCGAAAAAATAATTGAGGTCACAAAAATAATTTACTATTCTGAATACAAGTGCCTCCTTTATGACCATACAAATAAATAAGTTTCCATTAAAACTTTAATTGCAATTTGCTGTCTCGATGTATATTTATTTGCCCACACTCAATAGGATGTTATAGACCGAAAGAACATTGGTCAGGGACTGGTGCTGTTAGTAAAATATTTATGCATATATTTAATAATTCATAAAGAAAAAAAAAAATATGAAGAAAGTTCTTTCGCGTAATACAATATGCTCCAAAACAGAAGAAGTCATCCAAGTCATTTGCATTTGATTTAAAAATTTAAAGAATATTGCAATTACCTAGAAGTAGTCAGTCTTTAGAGAAGGAAATAAACTGCAATTAATTTATTTTTTTATTAAATGTTAAGATTGTTTTTTTTTTGAAATTTAAGGTTTTTTTGTTCTTCTCATTTATGCTGAATGTATATTAGGTATGAATCCATTGAATCTTACATAATTGTTGGTAGTTCCATAGGTCTTTTTTTTTGTTTTTCACAGCTAACAAACAGTTAATTTATGATTACTAACCTCATTACAGAATATTATCGCCGCTGTTTTTGTTGTTGTTACTGGTTGGTATTGTTTTTGTTGTTGATAAATGATACGTTTAAAGAAAAACTTAGTTATTGTTACACCGATAGAAATAAACCTGTAAAAATATTGTAGCAGAAAAAGCTTATAAGAATTCGTTAAAAAAGAATTCGCAGAAAAAAAACTACTGAACTTAGCAGATGCGATTTTGCAAAGTTAGTAAAGCAAAGATAAAACTGTTACATACTCAAACATACATGAGAACTTCCCGGCCTGACACATAGATGGCGCTACAAGACTTAAATCGATATGATTTTTAGTTAGCCTTAACCTTCAAAAGACACGTGTATAAATTTGACATCATTAGTTTGTGAATTATAGCATTTTGAGTGAAGCAACTTTTGTTATTGTGAAAAAAACGGATAAAAAGGAATTTCGCGTGTTGATAAAATATTGCTTTTTGAAGGGAAAAAATACAGTTGAAGCAAAAACTTGGCTTGATGACGAGTTTTCGGACAATGCCCCAGGAAAATCAACCATCAAGGATTGGTATGCTAAGCTTAGACATGGTGAAATGAGCACCGAAGACGGTGAACGCAGTGGACGCCCAAAAAGAGGTTGTTACGGACGAAAACATCAAAAAAATCCACCAAATGATTTCGAATGACCGTAAATTGAAATTGAATGAAATAACAGGTACTCCAAAGATATCAACTAAACGTGTACATTATATCATTCACGAATATTTGGGTATGAGAAAGCTCTGTGCAAAGTGGATGCCGCGCGAGCATACTTTTGACCAAAAACAAGTAAGTGAAAACGAAGGCGAAAATCCATGAATTGGGCTTCGATTTACTTCCGAATCCACCGAATTCTCCGGCTGTGGCCCCCAGATCTCAAAAGAATGCTCGCTGGGAAGAAATTTTCGTCGAATGAAGAGGTGATCGCCGAAACTGAGGCCTATTTGGAAGCAAAGGACAAATCGTACTACAAAAATGGTATCGAAAAGTTGGAGGGTCGCTATAATCACCCTTGAAGGGAACTATGTTGAATAAAAAAAAAAACGAATTTTGCCAAAAAAAATGTGTTTTAGTATGGTAGGCCGGGAACTTTTCAATTGACCTGTTAGTTATATTTAAGTTGAATTTTAGTTAAAAAATAGGACAATTTGTAGTTATTTTTTTTTGAATTTCGAATTTATTCAAATGCAAAGTCCTGCTAAAATAAACAGAAATATTTGCTAAAAATAGTAAACTGATGATTTCAGTGGGGAAAATATTTTTTCGTATTAAACCCTCTTAGCAGAGTTAATTCTTATTTTCGATTTATTAAAATTTAATTAAAATGATATATATTTGGCCTCATTTTCACAATTTTCAGTTAGCTACTAACTTGGATATTAATAGACACATTTGCTGTTGTGTGCCATGTAAAATTTGGATTTAACTGAACATTCAGTAATCAGTTTATTTTTGCTGTTCTTATCTTACTAATATCTACATAATAAAATCTGCTAATTTCCGTAGTTTTTTTTTAGAAAATTTAGTAAAAAAATTTGCAGAGTTTTCTATTAGTGTAGTGGAAACCAAAGTGAAGAAAAATTAAATAAAACCAAACAAAACAAAACCTGACACAATGAGGCAACTTATGTATGTAAGTATTTTGTACTTATACCTCATTATTAGGGAGGTTCAATTACTTAAGAATATTAAAAAAATAAAATTTGAGGCTTTCCAAACCAACGGCCCCGTTACAGAAAAAAGTATGTCGTTTTAATGACAAACTTTAGTATTGTTCTATATCAGAGCCAGGAAAAACCACTACGCGGCGTTTTTCGCTCACACCTACATTCGCTCACGCATTCAACAAAAATAATGAGTTCGTTATGGACATATTATTTAACGAAAATTTTTTTCAAAGTTTTATAATAAGGGATTATTATGTACACTCAGAAAAAAAGTTAGTAGAAAAATTTGTAAACGGTTGTCAATCCCACTTTAATATTTTTGTACTGATTTTTAGAAAATAGCAAATCTTTTTGCTATTTACATTTTACAAATTACAGAGTTTTTACAGAATATTTAAAAAATTTTGTTGCTAATTTCAGAAATCATTTTACAAATTTTTTAAAACCGATTTGCTAAAATTAGCAAAAAATTTACTAATTTTAAAAACTTAAATTGCCTTAAAATGTTACATAGAGTAAAAACGGGATCGGAAGTGAATATACCGACTCATGTCTGAAAATAGGACATCCACTTTAAATAGCACTAAAAATTTTTTAGTTCTAAAAATCAGCTCTAAAAACAATTAAAATTTGATCCTAAAAGTAAAAAAAAAATTTACTAAAATATTTTTCAAAACAGAAATTACCAAATAAAAACAAAACGATCAATGTTTATGTTTTAACAATTTTTAAGATTTTTAAGCCTTTGATTTTGTTTTTAATTTTGTATAAAATATTTTTTGAAAAAAATAAATAAAATAATAAAAATTTATTGCTCGATAAAAAAAATTAATTTAAAATTTTGTACTAATATTTGGTAATTTTTTTTTGCTGATTTTAAACAGATTTTAAATTCCACTTTACAAAAAGTATACTAAAATTAAGTAGCGGCTACTAATTTTTCTACTAATTTCATTGTACTACACGTCAGCAGACATGTGTTGCTAAGATTAGCAAAAAATACCGCTAGGCTCAAATTAGCAAAATTTCCTGTAATAACAACAAAATTTTCAGTTGTCATTACAGACTTATTTTGTTTTTTTTTTCGAATTTTATATCTATATTTATAACTACTTCTAAAGAAAACGACTATCCCTACTTACCTGGCTTTTCTTTATTTTTTGTTAACAAATACAATTTGAACATTTGGGGCCGCATTTGCAAAAAAGCTGTTTTCGCATATGGACTTTGCGGAAACTCAAATAAAGCAATTATATTGTTTGCCCTGTTCTACCTTTACTTATAAATAAATAATTTGTTTGTTAGCTTTTGTTGTTTTTAATATTTTAAACAAATATTTTTGTTTAAATTTAAACGAGAAAAGCTAATAATTTCTATGACTTGGCAACATTTTTATACCTTCCTAACTTTAAAGTAGTTATATCTTTAACTACTTAGCAAGTCTATATCTACTTAAATTTGTATAGAATATTTATATAAAATTCGAAAAAAACAAACCTATTATTATAATCTTATTTTCTTTTTTGTATTTATAAAATCACAAAAACTTTTCTCAATAAACTTTTAAGTAAATTAATATATAAATTTAATTTTCTTTTGGTTTAACAATTCCTGTAGTTTAAAATTTTATCCTTGAATTGCGTTATTAATGTTTTAATTATTTTTGTAAAATTATTCTCCTAACATTTTTTTATCTCAAATACTTTATAATATTTTCAATATTTATTCTTATTTTTACTACAAGTTTCGCTAAATGCATTGAGTAAGAGAAAACTGCAACTTACTTATACAAAGACAAAATATGATTGTTTGTGTTTGCCTGGCTCTGTTCCATATAATGCCGATATTGTCTTGTATGATATGGATTAACTTTTTTAATTTTTCCAAATAGAGAGCGAGTAGGTGCGTTTGAACCACTATTGACAAATTTAGGATTTTTTAAATATAATAAATATTTTATTTTATAATTTTTCGGGTTTGAGATCATAATTAATATAAGATGGTACAAATTGTGAGGATCAGCGCTAGAGGGAGTGCTACACCAGAGTGACCAGTACCCCGTTTCTGTATCTAATGCGAGAAGTTTTTGCATCGAGAAATTCATGGTCACCCTACTTTATACAGGGTGACTTAATAAGTGATAAAGTTGTTTGCATTTTTACTGGAAATTATTTAGAGCTTTTAACTTCTTAAGCTGTGAACACATTTAATATTGTGAAATTTCTTACTACATAGAGATATAACTTGAATAAAGCGCATTATTATCTTCTTTAGATTAATATACATTTAATTACCTGTGACTCACCCTATGGAAATCAGAACAAGGTTGCATTTTACATGTATTTTGCGAAAACTTTATCGATGCGAGAAATACAGAAACAAGGCCCAGGTTAACGTCAGCCTCATTCCAAATTACTATCCACAACAAGTCATTCTTTAAACAAGCTTATATGTTATATCCACCACTTAAAGGAAAAGGGATATGCGAAATTATGAGGGCGGGTCAATAAGTTCGTGACTTTTTAAATGAAACACAGGCAATTTCATAAAAACTAATTTTATTTTTCAACATAGTCTCCTTTGAGCTTTATACACTTTGTCCAACGTTTCTCCATTTTTTTCCCTTCCAAAAACTAAGATTCTTCGAAATCATCAAAATGAGTTTGTTTGTGAGATGATTTCATCTTTGGAGTCAAATCTCTTTCCGCCTAGGGAGAAATTCGTAGCATTTTTGCCATGGAAACCGCCATTTTCTCCTAAATCCTCAAATCAAATCACGCCTTAGTGTGCTATCAATGACTGTCAAACACAAACTAACTGAAGCAGCTGATGCCCGTTGCCAAGAGCAGAATTGCCCTTTACGTTAGGTGGCGGGAAATTTAAAAAGTCACGGGCTTACTGACCCGCCCTCGTTCTTTAATGAATGATTACCCAAACAAATAAGCTTTTTATACCCTCCACCATATATGGTGAGGGTATATATCAGTTTGTCATTCCGTTTGTAACATGTCGAAATATAGGTTTAAGACCCCATAAAGTATATATATTCGTGATCCTTATGCAATTTTAAGTCGATTTAGCGATGTCCGTCTGTCTGTCTGTCTGTCTGTCTGTTGAAATGGCGATCACGACGCGGAGTCGCAAGCTGGGGTGCCTATTTTTACCCAGATTATTGAACATCCTCCCGAGCAGTTTGGTATTTAAAATGAGCAAAATTGGTTAAGCGGTTCAAAAGTTATGAGTGAAAATGTGAAGGTACCTCTAAATTTTCCATACAAATTTGTACAATTTTTCTGTATCTATTTTTTTTCTGTTAAGTAAGTAAAAATGTTATTAAGTCTTCTTAATGTTCGATTACATTTATTGTCTTACATACATACTATGAGAATTATAACATTCTTAGAGCTATATGTGTGTTACTCTGATAACTAAGTTAACGTAAAAATCAACAATGTTAAAGTCGCTAACAGAGCAGACCTCTGTAAATAACATTGCTAAAACTAAATAAATAACATTACTAAAACTAAATAACAAAAGTTCGTTACATAAATTGACAAAACATATTCATATTACAGTTCATGCAAAATTTAGTATATACGTATATCATCTTCAGCTCCTATGGTGGAGGGTATTAAAAGATTCGGCACAGCCGAATTTAGCCCTTTTTTACTTGTTTCCATCTATTTTTGGAATTTACTCTTTTAACCAGATGTGATTTTAAATGCACAAATTGACAGGGTTGCCATTCCAACTGCTAATGTTTCCATTTCTGGAAACTAGGTGTTGATTTTTTTGCGTAACCTAATTTATTTAAAAATCTGACATTTTTAAAACATTTTTTAATTTCTAAAAAAATTTCGATATTTTTCTATCGATTCAAAAAGTTTTAGCGTGTTACTCGGCTTCGTTTTAGAGAAAATATTTGCTGAATATTTTTATTATTCGACTTATAATTAAAAAAACAGATTTTCGTTCAAGGTCCCAATTCGCGAATTAAGTTTTTATAAAATTGTATAATTTTTAGTTTCAGTGTTAAGTTAATTTCTGAGCCGATATTAACAAGAAAGGTCTGCGTCTGCGTTCACTTTGATTTTGATAAAATTTCGACATGTTGTAGAGAAGATAAAATTAATGACGCCTTTATTTATTGATCCAATTTTATATGTATATTGAGGGTAAAATGGAAGGGCAAAATTGTTTGATGTTTTTTAAAGGAAACATGTCTGAAAATTTATTATTCACTTAACATGAGATTGGGACACTTAAAAATAACAGGTGCTCAATAATTTTATCTCTGATCTAATTTTATCAAATCTGAGTTAACTAACCACCCCGCAGACATTCCTTGTACTTTTCAAATATTATGTATGTACTTTTAATTTGTTACTAAACAATTTGCACCAAAGTCATTTCAAAATGACATAAATTTTTTTTAAATAATCCTGAGGTTATTTTTCAGAATTTATTACAAATTTGTAAATTTGCGTGCCAGTAAAATCTCTTGCGTTTCATAGTTTTGCAGCCGATCGGTACTTTAATATCAGCACTAAGAAATCCATAAAACACTTTTTAAAGCGACTTTTGAGTTTAGCAGGCCAAAGAAAATTATAATTACTTAATTCGGTTATGTAATCACACATGAGTTTGAGTTTTCCTGATTCCTTTCTAAGAATCGAATGAATTTATTGAATTTTTTTCAATAATTTCAACCAAAAACTGCTGATTTGTAATTAGCGAATTCAATCATATCGGAATACATAATATTTTACCGAATTAACAATAATATAAACTAAATTATTTAAATCCTAATTTATTCAATATAATATTATTAATCGAAAATGATTATGAATTATTCACTGATTCACAAAATGAATTAATGTTTTTATGTGAATTGATTCGAAAAAGGATTAACTTTAGTCTAAGATCTCTATATTATAACATATTAAAGATATTTGTAATGACGATCGGTGCTTTGAAACATCATTTCTATAAAAATTTTCTAATTTCACTTACTTCGTAGTGAACGGCCTTATTATGTTTACAGTGTTTAGCTGTAAAATGTTAGTTTTTACACATATTTGGACATTAACTTAATTTTTTTCTGCATTGTTTTATTTTTTAATGTTTTTTTTTCATTTGTCTATAACACTCATGCAACAGGCCCAATAACACTTTTCCGCCATTACTATATGTAGTCATTGTTGCCTTTTTGTTTTTGCCATAAGTTGCAGTTACAATTGTTAATGTTGCTGTTGATGGTTGTTGATTTTTTGTTTGTTTGCCGTGAGTTAAATCAACAAACAATCAAACATATAGGCACAGACAATATCACTTGCTGTCAGTGTTGCCATTTTATTGAGGGTAAAAAGCGCAACAGAAATTGTAAAATGTTTAAAAATGGGTTTCTTTTAGTTGAATATAAAATTTTCAAACAAATGCTTACAAAGTTTCTGAAGTATAAAGGGTGATTTTTTTAACCGTTTGGGTTTTGAAAATTGAAAAAAAAATCAGAAAATTTTCAAAAGTGAATGAAATATTTGTTTGGGGCGATAAATGAATGTCTGCTATTTACTTTTTAAACATTATTTCATATAAATGTTGCCGTAGGTGGTCCGTGAGCTCCAATTTCGGCATACTTTTTCCAGTATTTCGGCCGGCATCTCTCCAATGGCAGCTGTTATGTTGTATTCCAGAGCTGAAATTGTGGTTGGCTTGTCCCTGTAAACGAGAGACTTCACGTATCCCTAGAAAAAATAGTCTAGTGGGGTCAAATCGTGGCAAACAGACTGCTCTAAAATGTGAGATTAATTGCTTTCCAAACTCGCCTCTCAATAGGTTCATGGTATCACGTGGCGTGTGGCATGTAACACCGTCTTGTTGAAACCACATGTCAACCAAGTCAACTCTTTAGTTTTGGCCAAAAAAAGTCGGTAATCATCGCATGGTACATTGATCCATTGACTGTAACGTTACAATTTTCATCGTTCTTAAAGAAGTACGGTCCAATGATGCTGTCGGTACAAAAACCTTACCAAACATTGCATCTCTCGAGCTGCATCTGGCTGCTCTTCACACCAAATTCGGCAATTTTGTTTGTTAACGTACCCATTGAGTCAAAAATAAGCTTCGTCGCTGAAGACAATTTTTCTCACACAGCACGAATTTTTATTTATTTATTTTATTTATATTAATCATATAATTACAAATTATATCCTAATACCCTAACCGAGCACAAGCAACAAAGGCCATCGGCTCGTTGTAGCGAAAACAGACCAGAGCCTCTGGTGGGAATCGAACCCCTACAGGGGCGCTCAGCACGAATTTTGATAATAAAGTTAAATTATTTGCAAACGTTGTTCGCTTGTAAGTCTATGTATTCATGGTGAAATGGCAAACCTTACTGAGCATTTTCCAAATAGCAAAAAAAAATCACCCTATATAAATATTACTAATTTTTTGTTTGATAATTTAAAATATATGTAAGTTAACATTTAACTCAAAAAATTACAAAATATGTTAAAAAGTCCCTATAGCCGTTTAAAAATAGATTTTGACTTCTTAAGTTTTATGCCTTTTTCGGTTTAAAACTGATTTTTCAGTATTAAAAGCAAAAATGCTTGAACAGCTTTTAAGGAAATTAGAAAATTGTGTTTTTTCATATTTTGGCACTAATTAATATTTTGGTGTTTTGGGTCATCAAAAAAAAGCACCATTAAATATATACCAAAAGTAGCAAGTTAGCATTACTGCTTTCCATAAGACCAAAAGATAGACAAACTGACTGGTTACAACCTGTTTGCACTTATCGTTAAGACATATACTAAATACATAAAAAATTAAAAACCTTTGGGAAAATTAGGTTTAGACATTATTTTCATAAATACAGTTACTAACAAAATTTTAATTATTTAAAATTTAAAAGATAATTCTTATAAAACTTAAAAGACAATTTGTTAAAATTTAGAGATTTTAAATTTGTTTTCTTAAAATTGAGAATTTTGTTTGTAAAAATGTTGTTATTTTCAAAATTTGATTGATATTGTAAGTTAAATTTTGTTGGTAACTATTTACCACTAATATTATTGTTTGTTTTTATTTTGTTTTTTATTTTTCCACTTGTGTATTTTACCAAAGCTAATTAAGTAAATTACATAAATATGATCTTAATATTTATTACCTCCAATAATGAGGTCGATATTAATATTAATCTAGGTTATGTATACAACATGCGATTTCAGTTAATATATTTTTTTCTAATAAAAAAAAAGTTTGCAAAAAAAGTCATATAAAAGTTCATTAGTTTATTTACGTTGTTTTAGTTTTAGTTTTTTTTTACTTTGTAATCTAGCATTAATATTTCAATACTTGGGCATGAACATTAAGAACTACTTTCATGCTTTTTTGACGGCATTTCATCAAAGGGTGGCATGAACTAGAAATACATACGTTGAACAAATAAATGTAAACATGCTAGATAGATAAAACAAAAACTTAGATATTTAGCACTTTAGCATGACAATATAAACAGTGCCTGACAAAACTTGAATTGGAATCTACACTTTAACTTCATTGTTACTTTGGACAAAATTGAAATAAATCTAAAATTTTCTGTTTTCTGTTTTTAAAAATGAATATCCCAGCAAAAACAGACATTACCAAGTAATTAGGAGAGTAAGTAGCACAGAAAGGGTTTCACTAGTTACTAGGCTATTTACTTGCTTAATTACTTTTTTTTCGCGATGTCCCAAAATTAATGGGTGGTCATTACCCGTCATTACCAGTATGGTTACTCATAGTAAAGAAATAAGTGGTTGCCTACAATAATAAAGTTAGTAGTTATTCTTTATAAAATAATAGTGTAAATTAATCAAGTTGAATTTTCTTACTTAAAGAAATCGACAAGAAAATCTTTAAAATATCTACTTTTTGAACTCTAAAATTTTAATTTATAATTCAATGCTATTACTCATACGAAGGCTTTAAATATTAAAATTAAAAAAAAAATTAATTTTACAGCAGATAATTTTCTTGTAGTATTTCTCAGCAAATTAATCAATATAATGGTAAACAAAACAACTAACAGTAAATCATTATTTTTAGTGTACATATATGTACATACTTCTTTCTCCCATTATCAGTAGGTCATTATTTTGTTATTTAAAGAATTGAACAAAGAACATGTTTTTGCTGGGATATAATTCCTTTTTTTTACTAAAATAAATTGTTTACATACAAAATCATTTCAATAAAAATTACAAGAAATTACTCAAATATGGATACACACATAGAAAAAAAAAATATATACATCTTTGTGTGTTTTGAAAAATTACATACAAATAAAAAAACTTTCAATCTGAAAAATAAACCACAAAAATCGTTTTTCTACGTTTTGTCTGTTAAAATTTTTACTTTAGTGCGCGGCTCAAACACATGAGTTGAATCGGATATCCTTCCCCCTTGATCGTTTCCCTTGGTTTGAGCGGCTCGTAGTAGATCACGACGCGCTAGTCTCACTGAAAACATAACATGCCATGAATATTCGGATTTGCGAAGGATGTTGATGGCTGTACGTGCAAAACCCATGACTTTTTGCACTTGGGATAGTTACAATATGATGCAAAAACCCCTTCCGTTTTTTGGCGTTTAAGGAGCTGTTCACAAGCGGAAAATCCCCCTTCGATGTCCCACGGCTTCAACTCATATGGCCCTCAGTTTTCTTGCTTTTGAATCAATCCCATGGCTTTTAGGCATTTGTCGACTGTCGACTCATCCACTCTCAATGATTTTGACAACTCCTAAAGCGTTTGGCCTTCATACACATAGAGCAATTATTCCAATTCTTGGTCTTCAATCTTTTCGGGTTGACACGGCCGTTCCTTGTCTTAGAGCTAAAAATCACCACCTTTAAAGCGACTAAATGCAACTCCGACATAATTGTTCAGATAGAGCGTGCTTGCCGTAAACTTCCACTAAGATGCGACGACCATCGGCAGCACTTTTCTTAATGTTAAAGTTATGAATAAGAACTCTCCGCAAAATCACTTCATCTGGTACGAAATCCGACATTTTCGAAGCAATATTTACACAGAGAAAACTGATTCATTGTGGCAATTGAATTCCTTGCCAACTGATTGATTTGGTTGCAGAAACTGAATTATTTGGTTGTGGTAATTAAATGTATTCCTTTCACAATTGAAATATTTCGTTTTAACATAGATTTTGTTGTATTAAAAGAATTTCTGTTCTGTTTACCGAATATATGTTACCAAACAAAGCATGCGGTTGGCAAAAAATTTGGATGACACATTGAATTGTTTTCTTTGTGTAGTATTGTTGTTTAAGTTTTAATCAAATGGCACGAGCTACCAAAGACACTCACTCAGAATAGGTTTTTGCGGCAAGACATTGAAAACTGGAATACTCGTATACTAGTAGCAACCTTTTACGTAAACCTCTCATACGAGGGGGGATCAATAAGTCCGTGACTTTTCAAACTTCCCTCGTAGTTATTTGAAATGCAACACTGCTCCCGTCAAGTACCACCTGTTAATAGACTATTGTCAAATTTTGAGCTCCGTCATATACTTTGCGCTTAACAGCAGGATTTTTCGAGATCCATAAAATATGCATTTTAGGTTTGAATATAGGAAATAGTCACTGGGGGCTAAATCCGGAGAATAAGGAGAATGAAGGGGAAATTCGTAGTCATGGAAACTAAGCTGTCACACGATTCCATTGGTGGTCGATTGTGGGCAAACGCGGCAGCCATCTTGCGGAAAGCTTTCTCATACCCAAATGATTGTTCAAAATTGAAACACATGAGCCATGTGAGATGCCTATGTCTTCCACAAGCTATCGCACATTCAATCTCCGATCGGCCAACACCATATCGTTAATTTTTCAATTGTTTTGAGTGTAGAGCCTCAACTGGACGTCCAGATCGTTCGGCATCTTCCGTGCTTGTAAGGCCACAACGAAAGTCAGTAAACGACATTTTTACCATTGAATTCGATGGTGCAGAGTCCCCATAGTATTTATCCAACGTTTCCTTGGTTTGATTAAGGGTTTTTTTCGCAAAAATAAATGTTTAATGAGCACTCGAAATTTACTTTTTTCCATATTTGAAAAAACCACGAGGTTGTATGTTTTGAAGAGCTGTTAAATGGTCTATT
This sequence comes from Eustalomyia histrio, assembly GCA_949748255.1. Lineage (NCBI taxonomy): Eukaryota > Metazoa > Arthropoda > Insecta > Diptera > Anthomyiidae > Eustalomyia > Eustalomyia histrio. Next base: position 10,501,982 of record OX456526.1, read on the forward strand.
AACAGGTGGTACTTGATGGGAGCAGTGTTGCATTTCATATAAATACGAGGGAAGTTCGAAAAGTCACGGACTTATTGATCCGCCCTCGTTTTTTTTAAGCCCGGACGTATTAAATTTATTGAATGAATGGATATGGCAATAGAAAAGTCCTGTTATCTTTATAGTGGATGATTATTTTGGAAAAACCGCTTACGATTAGAATCAAGTTTTGTTAAAGCTTTTGTTTTTCCAACAAGTACTTGCGCTTGTTTTTTTTTTTCTAATTTTTACATTAATGTATGTTCTACAGTATTGTTTTTTGTAACCAGAGTGAGTACATTTTTGTTAGATACATAGCAACGATAATAATACAACAACAAAAAAAACTTCATGGAAATAACGTGCCTGTAGTTCATTAGCGTTATTGAAAAATAGTATTTATAGCAAAAAAAAAAAAAAAACAAACAAATTTCTATAGAATTGTTGTTTTTTCTCAAATACAACAAGGTGTATACGACTATTTACTGACAAAGATGTTATTTTTAACATTAGTGTTGTCTGTGATTTAGAAACTTACTTTTTGCATTCACGTGCCGCCTTCAAAGAAAATAGTACTGAGAAAAAATTTTCAAAGGAATTTTTACTTTTACTCCCTCTAATTAGATGCGGATAATATAATTAATACTTTCTACTTTCTAAAAGAGGTTTTATTAGGAAATTGTTTAGATTTTTAACAACTTGATAAGAAAAATGAAAATCGAAAAATTAAATCTAAGAAATTGTTTAGATTTTAAGAAATTGATTAGAAATTATACCTTTCGGCTTTTCTTTTGATATGTAATAAAAATTAATTGCATAACTCAATCATCAATCACAAATCAATATCAATAACTAGCTGCTCCCTAAATCAATATCAATTGATTTCTAAATGATTTTTTTTAACCTGCTAAACAAATCATCTCATGTTACGTACAACAATGTTTGCACACCTTAACGTATGAGTGATGTAAATTAACGAATTTCTATTGATATTCTAATGATATGCCACAAAAAAAAAATCAGAATCAGAAACTGAAACGGGTAAACAAATAATATTTAAATAATAGTCATTAAATCATCAAGTCTAATTTAAATTTATTTTCGAATATATCAAATGCATTTAGTGAATTCAAAACAAACTGATTGATGGTTAGAGATTGATGTATTATTAAATTGTGTGAGTACCTGCAATTTTAATTATATTTTCATGATGATGCAACCATTAACCATAAACACTAGCAATTAAATTAAATCAATAAACGTTTCTCTAATTAGTTTACAAATTACACTATTAGTGGCATGAATACAAATAATTTTTTATAATAATAATGTACACTAATGTGAAAATCTTTACCTACATTACGTTAGAGTTTTTAATAAAAATTCATTCAGTTTTTCTTCACACATTAATTAGAGTGCAACCAACATCTATCTTAGATTAGAGTAGTAACACCGGCATCTTATAGCCACAATCATCATAAATATCGTCCTCATTATAATTATTATTATCAAATAAAAATATGAAAAGAAATTGTATAAAAACAAATATTGTATTGCATGCATTTAAAGTTTTATTCTCCCTATATTATTTTTATTTTACTTCTGGGGATTATGAAATAAATATTCATATAATACATGGTTAATAATATGAAAAAGTTGGAGGCGAGAAGGTACTTAAATTTATTCATATAATTGAAATGTTAAGCCATGTGATAATGACTATAATCTTTTGCAATGATGTGAAATTTCAATTATAGAACTTCTATTGTGGTGGTTTAAGATTAAATTGTAACATCATCAAGGTGATGCATTAAGGTGAGATCATAAAAAGTGAATAATTCTATTGATACCAAAGAGTATGAGTGAAACACGGTTTTAAACATTCCTTTTTTATACCCTCCATCATATATGGTGAAAGTATATATCAGTTTGTCATTCAGATTGCAACATGTCAAATTATATATCTTATCCTTATGCGATTTTAACCCGATTTAGCGATTTTCGTCTGTATGTCTTTCTGTCCGTGTTTCTGTCTTTTGAAATGACGATCACGGTGCGAAGAAACAAGCATGGATTAGTGGACATCCTCCCTGAAGGTTTAGCATTAAAAATTAACAAAATTAATCCGGCGGTTAAAAAGTTGTGAGAGAAAAAGAGAAGGCACCTCTAAATTAGTACAATAGTAGCGACTGGTCAATAAAATATTTTTTCATATTTTTTTTACCAGTTGCTAAGAAGTGGTGAATATTTTTTATTCACCTTAATTTTTTTTCACCTCAAAAATTTTTTTCACCACTAAAATTTTTTTTCACCACATAATTTTCTTTCCACCACAAAAATTGTTTCCACATCCAAAAAAGTTTTTCACCTCAAACAGTTTTTTTCACCTCCATTATATCACTTCTAAATTTTTTTACATTACGAGGGCGGTTTAATAAGTCCGTGACTTTTTGAATGACACAGTTTTTTTTTGCAAAAAAAATATTTTTCAACATAATCTTCTGTTAGCTCAATACACTTTGTCCAACATTTCTCGAATTTTTGTATCCCTTCCAAAAAAAAGGATTTTTCGAGGTCCATAAAATAGGCATTTGTTTGATCAATAATTTCATCGTTGGAGCTAAATCTCTTTCCGCCGAGCCATTTCTTTAGCTTTGGATATAGGAAATAGTCACTGGGGGCTAAATCCGGGGAATATGGCGAATGAGGGGGCAATTCATGGAATTTTGGCAATCCTTTGAATAAGTCACACGATTACATTTATGAGCAAACGCGGCACCCATCTTGCAGACAGCTTTCTAAAATCCAACTGATCATTTAAAATCGAAACCACACTGCCATATGAAATCCCTATGGCATCAATAATCTCAGGAATTTTTACACTTCGATCGGCCAACACCATATCGTTAATTGGCCGTCCAGAACGTTCATTGTCGTTTGTACTTGTGCGACCACAACGAAAGACAGTAAACCACTTTTTTACCATTGAAATCGATGGTGCAGAGTCCCCATAGTATTTATCAAGTTTTTCCTTGGTTTGATTGACGGTTTTTTTTTTCGCAAAAAATAATTTACTTTTTTCCATTTTTAAAAAAATCCACGAGATTGTATGTTTTGAACAGCTGTTAAAAGCAAAGTAAATGACGGAACTTGTTAAAAATTTGACAGTAGTCTATTAACAGGTGGCACTTGATGGGAGTGTGTTCGATTTCATATAACTACGAGGGAAGTTTGAAAAGTCACAGACTTATTGATCCGCCCTCGTATTTGTATCAAAATTACTGTACAGGACAGGTATGATAAATTTTTTATTTTCTTTTTAATTTTGTTTTTTAGCGTTTAATTGACTTCTTTTGGGTTAACTAATTTTCAACGTAGACATATGTTTGCTTTTTAGAAAGATTTTTAATTTATTCTTTTGGATAAATTTTTCTTTCCTTTTTAGAGATGTGTGGAGTTAGCAAACATGTTCAACATTGTTGTTGGTAAAAACTTGTACTTTGGATTTTGGGCAAAAGTCGGGCAAAAAAAAATGAAAGTGCTCCAGAGTCCCATCGTTTTCCCAGCAGGCGGTACACATCACAACAGAGTCACTCCTTCCCAATTTCGAAAGGTGTGAGCGCAGTGTAAAGTGGCATGTGAGAAAACCAGTTCCATTTTTCCTTAAAATCCATCCCTGGCCAGCTCATTAGCTCTCTCATTCCCCTCCACCCCACAGTGTCCGGATACCGATATCAACCACAGACGTCTCGTGCCAGAATAAATGTTCATCAGCCTATTGCAGTTCAAAACCGTCTTCGAATTAACAGACTCCACTCCGCAGCCTGACTATCAGTGAAGATGACAGCATCCTCAGAATAATCAGTCGCAGTTAAAAACCGAATGCACTCTGTAAAAGCTGCAACCTCCGCCCGAAAAACGGTGTTGTAGAATTTCTGATAGCAACGTAGTATAAATGGGTTTTCGATAGGGGAAAAGGCTCCTCCTATACGACCTGTGCAAAGCTCTTTGGTCTCATTTTCTGATAAGGTACTTTTTTTTATAATTTTCGCTAGGAGCGTAAAATGGGAAACAAAAAGGGAAAAGTATCTCCGTTTATGGATGCCCAAACTGCTTTGGTTAAAAAGCTGAAATTTAAAATATTTGTTTCCTAAAGTTTGGATACTTTTTGCAACTTACGCTAGGGACCTGATAAAAACAGTGAATGAAAAGGGAAAAAGTCTCTTTATTAACGGTCTGCCCAAAACCTTTTTACTAGAAATTGGAAATTTAAATATAAATCTGTTGTTTGGAATATGTCCCAAATTCTTTGATAAATTTTTTTGAGATTTTTTCTAGGATGTGGCAAAAATGGGTGCTCCAATGTGAAAAAGTCTTTTTGGAATATGGACTAATTTACTTAAGAGATACTTTTGGAATTTCCAATACCAATGTGGTAAAAATGGGAAAGAGGAGGTCCCTAAACTGCTGCAACTAAGAATTTAAAATATTCAATAAAGTGTGATTTTTGAAGATTTTAACGATGAGGAGCAAAATGGGAAAAGTCTCCACCTTAATTTTCTATCCAAACCCCTTTCGTTTTGAAATTTAAAATGCATATAATTTATTAAATATAATATTTTTGAAATTTCCAATAATAAAAAAATGGCGTTCAATACAAAAATATAGCCCCATTAATTATCTATCTCAAGCGACTCTGGAATTGACGTCCTTTAATTCGAAATTTTTGGAAATTTTTATGGGGAGGAACAAAAAAGGGAAAAGTCTTCCCGTTTAGTAACCTTTAAAAACTCTTTACACTCAGAAAAAAAGTTAGTAGAAATATTTGTAAACGGTTTTCAATCCCACTATACTATTTTTGTACTGATTTTTATTAAAAAAATTATTTTCTAGCAAATCTTTTTGCTGTTTACATTTTACAAATTACAGAATTTTTAAAAAATATTTACAGATTTTTGTTGCTAATTTCATAAATCATTTAACAAAATTTTGAAAACCGATTTGCTAAAATTAGCAAAAAAATTTACTAATTTTAAAAAAGTGGATATTGAAGGAAATGTTATATCTAATTAAAACTTACAGCTACAAAATTTAATTGACTTACAATGTTACATAGATTAAAAAAATGGATCAGAAGTGAATATACCGACTCATGTCTAAAAATAGGACATCCACTTGAAATAGCACTAAAAAGTTTTTTTAGTTTTAAAAATCAGCCCTAAAAACAATTAAAATTTGACCTTAAAAGTAAAGACACGTGTTGCTTAGGTTAGCAAAAAATACTGCTGGGCTCAAATAAGCAAAATTTCGCGTAATAACAGCAAAATTTTCAGTTGTCATTACATACTTTTTTTTTTGTGAGTGTAAGAAATCTGAGATTTGAAATTAAAACATCCACATAAAAATGTAAATAAAAATTTTGTTCAAAGAGAAAAATCTGTAGAAAAAAAATTTTAATTTTTTTAAATATATTCCGAATATAATACTACTGGTAACGAAGTACCGGGAGTTTAGGCTAGTTTTTATTAAAAAAAATTTAGTTTTCATGCATAGGTTCCAGATTTATAAAAAACAACTGTTATTAAAGCACAAATTCGAAAGTTCTGGTTCATACTGAAAAAATGTTTCATAAAAATTCAGTCGCTTAAACTTTTAATAACTAAAGGAATTTTTTTCGTAGCATCAATATAAAATTGTTTATAACATGCTATAAAAAAATCAATTGATTTATATAATAAAAAGTTTCTTTTGTTATTTTACAAAACGATTCATTAATATAATGAAGTTAATTCTTTCAGTATTAAATTTCATGCTATTGCTAAAATTATTAAAGCTCCATTTATGGTTTAATTATCCAGAATGATGTTACAAGTTTTTACAACTTCTTTATTGTACAGAGTCAATCATCTGTAAAGTGGCTACTGCCCCTTAGTTCTCGCATCCATATTACAAAATAAATTAACTTTTTGAACAACTAAGGCTAACAATAAGTATTTAATCGGTTTTTAACCTTGGCAATGTAATCGTTTAAACATAAATGCACGCACATTTTGAATGTGTTTGTTCATTACCAATGCATTTGGTATAGAGTAGGGTTTCCAATTTGCCCTGACTTTTTAAATACCGGTAATAATGTAAATGTACGCTAAACAACCTATAAAAACTAACATAAAAGTCACATTTTATTAAAAATAAAACTTTAGGGGTAAGAGGTGGAAGATGATATTTTCGCAAATTCAAAAAAATTTTAAATCATAAAAGGATTACAAAAAATGTAGGCTCTGTTGAACACTTTTTTATAAGAATGTTAATGGTAGCGAATTTAAAGACAAGTCGTAGTTCTCATGGACAATATTGTAATTGGTTTTTTTTTTAATTGTTTTCTTGACAAAATATTTTAATTTTTTTGCTTTCACTTCACACAAATAAATTCCTATTATATGTTCCATATTTCTCGGGTATTCCCTTATAGGAACCCCTTCATGAAGTCGTATATTAATTTACGTATCCACAACACATTTCTCAGATTTGCGGTGCTTTTATTAAATGCGTTGTAAAGTCATGCCAACCAATTGTAAATGTACACCTTTAGGTGATTTCTCATTGCAAATATTTATTTATTTGTATGCAACTTGTAATGCAATTAGTCCGAATACAAGTTTGATATGCAACAGCTAGTATAACTAACTGTTCATAATTTATTTCAAAATTCAAATGAAATTATGACTTTCGTTTTTTTATACTTTGTAAAGGGTGGTTAAATTTTAAGGGCCGATGTTGATTTTGAATAAAACACAAATAATTTACGAAATTATTATCATTTTTTTTTATTATGATAATATGGCATGGTTCAATTATGTATGGAACAAAATATCGGCCAAATTGCCGCGGCGACCTTGGCGGCTCATCTTCATCCGATGGTCAAAATTTTCGATGACGCTGAGGCATAATTGAGGTTCTATGCCGTTAATGTGAAGAATTATCTCATCCTTTAGCTCTTGAATTGTTATGGCTTATCGACGTACAACTTTTCTTTCAAATAACCCCAAAGAAAGAAGTCCAACGGTGTCAAATCACGTGATCTTGGCGGCCAATTGACATCGCCACCACGTGAGATAACACGGCCATTGAATTTGTCGCGCAAAAGAGTCATTATTTTGTTAGATGTGTGGAAAGTGGCACCGTCCTGTTTAAACCACATATCGTCCAGGGTTGTATGCTCAATTCCTGGCCACAATAAGTTCGTTATCATTTCGCGATAGCGAACACCATTCACGATAAATGCTTGGCCGACCTCATGACACACTATCGCGAAGAACAGCAATGTTTACCGCAGAACGAACTGGGCGAGCATGCACAGGTGTTTTCACAGACCCGATTTGCTGAAATTTGCCCACAATTCTCCCGATTGTGGACACATTTGGTCGATTATGCTGACCAAAAAAATCACGAAGTGCACGAACTGCATTTTGATTTGAAAGCCCATTTTCATTATAAGCCTGAATAACTTTAACGCGTTGCTCGATTGTGTATCTTTCCATGGTTCAAATTGAGTAAGTCTGAAATTGAGAAATGTCAAATGAAATGCAGAAAAAAACTTGACGTTTAGGTGTGGTTCAAATTCAACATCGGCCCTTAAAATTTAACCACTCTTTATGAGTACCAGTACAAAATCAAGCAAGAGTTAAAGAATATAAATTTTTAATAAATAAAATTTGTTCTAACATCAATAGTTTTTATTGGACGAATTCTAGATTTTATGTAATATTATTAAAATTCTCTCAGTGTAGATTTATTTACAATTTTTAAATTATCTGGTAACCCCTTTGGTTATTGTCGTGTTAATATTTATCTATCATTGTAGTTGCAAAATTGTGTTCAACCCAGTTTCCGTTTCCTATCATTTCGGTTTTATTTTTCATTTTCTACTTCTTCTTGTGAAAAACTACTGCCACAGCAGCCTGTTAACATTTCATTTCTCTGCAATTATTTTCACTTCACTTTTATTTCTTTTATTTCTTTTAATTACTTTTATTTACCCAAAAGTTATTTGCAAAAATATTTATGTTGTATCTTAAAAAAATTTTATTATATGAGGTGGAATTTTCTACTTTTGAATTGTAAACAATTCGTTCCACCAGGTAGTATTTTTTTCCGTTCTATCTTAATCTTTGTTTTTTTTTCTTTGTTTGTTTATAGTTTTCCGCTGTAAGAGATTATAGTAGTGGAATGGCTGTTGGAAGTCAGTTCTTGTTTTTTGGTCTTTTTTCGTTTGTTCTTGGTGGGTAGTAGAGCATATACCGGTAGAAGTTTAATTTTTTTTTGTGTTTTTAGCTTAAAATGATGATGGTTAATAAATTTAATTTTTTCCTTTGTTTTTTTTTTACTGACATTTAAGATGGTTAAAGATGCCTGCGTTTTAGCGGTAAAGTTTGCTTAAGTGAAACTGTTATAAGTTTTTGTTGTTTTAAAGTAAATATAAATTATAGAATTTATGAATATTCATAAAAACGATAATAAATTTTGCAAAGTCGAGAGGGAAAATAGCGAATTATTCCATAACATATAATAACATGAATAAATTATTTTATACAATAATATTTTAAACTTTTTCATCAGCAACATTGGTCGAGTTTTGTGTACCTCCTAAAAAATTACTTTAAAATTTTTTTTAACGAAACGGCATTATATTAAGATTGAAAATAAAGAATTGGTGCCTAATGGACATTAAACTAAACCCAAAAAGCTTCAACATTTTCGCCAACTCTCTTGTTCTACACTCTTGTTCTACACTCACAATATATTTTCCGTTACCGCCTGTAGTTTACTTAAAAATTAATACTTAGAGTTTGTTTTTAAACGCAGAATCAATTGAAATTTATAGAAATATATTTTTTAACTATTTGTATCAGTCATTCAAAAACAAACTATAAAAATTTACAGACATTTAGTAGGAGTTGATATTTTCTGTTAAATGAAAATTTTCTGTTTTCTGTTTCTAAAAATAAAAATTCATATAATTCCGTTTCATATAATTCCGTTTTTTTTTTACCAAATTAATTTGTTTATGCACAAAATTATTTCAATAAAAATTACAAGAAATTATTCAAATATGGATACACACATAAAAAATAAAAATATATACATCTGTGTGTGTTGTGTTTTGTAAAATTACATACAAATAAAAAAATTTTCAATTTGAAAAACTAATCACAAAAATTGTTTTTTTCTACGTTTTGTCAGTTAAAAATCGATTGCTTTCACTACTTTTGACGATTATTAAACAATGATTAAAAGTAAACACGAAAATGGGCTGAATATAAAAAATCAGTAGTTATCTTTTTGATTGTATTTTCGAATAATTTAATATGTATTTTAGATTATTTTTAAGGAAATAATATTGTGAGTGTAGGAATTATCAAGTCGCGCAATTACAGTGCTCCATATTTGAAGCCCTTTATCCTTTACTACCTTTCACCTTTTATCTCTCCTCTTTCCAATGAAAGCAATGCCTTAATTATTAGGAAGAATTTGTTAAGTGGTGCTTTTCTTAAAAAAAAAAACATAAAAAATTGTACTTGTGCAAATTATAATATTTTTACCCCTACTGCCTACATCCGAGCTGTCACCTTTGGGAGAAATATAATGAAGCAGGAAATCACAAAAGAAAACGGCCCCATATGAAGAAGATACAACTGTTCTTTCACCAAGACTATGCGCCAAGTCACAAGTCGTTGGCTACCAGGTCTAAATTGCAAAAATTACACCTTTAATTGCTTCTGCACCCACCATTTTCGTCAGATTTAGCTCCCAGCGATTTTTACCTGTTTTCAGACCTTAAGAAAATGCTCGCTGCAAAGAGATTTGGTACAAATGAAGAGATAATTGCCGAAACAGATGCCTATTTTGGGGCTAAAGACATATTTGTTCCGTCGGATATTATTATAAAAAATATTAGGAACACAAATCTCATATTTAGTTGTTTGTGGTCATTTTTGAGGTTCGATTTAGGCAAGCGGAATTCTTGGATTTTTTCGATATTCGTAATAGCTCTTCAGAAAAAGTCTCCTAAAATCCAAACAAAATAGAGTGGATTATAATGCACAGAAGACCCAATGTTGTATGATGACTCATAGGAATGTGAGTCGTCAGCGTCAACTGTTCAATATTGAGGAGTTGGAAACTCTTGATGTACTGGGCATGAAAATCCAGTGTGAAGTCCATTGTTATAAACACGTTTTTGAAAGAAGCATTCAAGGGTTCAAGTTTTTTGAAACGGTGCAAGAAGTACTTCAGTAATTTTTGGAGCGTGTACAATGGAGGGCTTCAGTGTTTATCAATGACAGTAGGATATCCAGTTCTATTGATTCATTGGAGTATAGATAATGTGGGCTATGTGGCACTGTTCTATCGATACTACCATGAGATGTGTTCTGCTGAAATAAGTGAACTTATCCCTCGGGGGTTTTTGTCCGGAATACTCGCCTGTCCAACAGAGATCATGCCTTTGTGCTCGATTGTCCAGTGAATCGCTCAAAACATTACAGGGAGAATTCGTTCATAAGTCGGACTAGCCGTGTGTGATATAAACTCCCAACAGGGCTCTCCCGTGACTACTATAATATAGAGAAATTTACGTCTAATATCCAAAAAACACTACACGCTCTATCCTCCTTCTCATAACCTTTTTTCCTGACATTAACACAATACACTGCATTTATAGCAGGCAACCTCTTAGTGTTGATACAATTAAAATATAAAACTATTACGAATAGCGAAAAAATCCAAGAATTCCGCTTGCCTAAATCGAACCTCAAAAATGACCACAAACAACTAAATATGAGATTTGTGTTCCTAATATCTTTTATATGATATCTGGCGGAACAAATACGTCTTTAGACCCAAAATATGCATCTGTTTCGTCAATTATCTCTTCATTTGTACCAAATCTCTTTGCAGCGAGCATTTTCTTAAGGTCTGAAAACAGGTAAAAATCGCTGGGAGCTAAATCTGACGAAAATGGTGGGTGCGGAAGCAATTGAAGGTGTAATTTGTGCAATTTGGACCTGGTAGCCAACGACTTGTGACTTGGCGCATAGTCTTGGTGAAAGAACAGTTGTATCTTCTTCATATGGGGCCATTTTTTTTTGTGATTTCCTGCTTCAAATGCACCAGTTGGGCCATCTAGCGATCGTTATTGATGGTCTGGCCTTTTTCAAGGTAATTATTGTACAAAACTTCAGCCGCATCCCAAAATACTGATGCCGTAACTTTATCTGATTCGATCCTGGAGTGAAGTGTAACATCAAAGTTTCGTCCTTTTTATCTCGCTGAAACAGCTCCAACAAACTCTCAGAATCATCGAAACGTTGGTGTTTTTCGTGCACTGTGAGTGAACGCGGCTGCCATTTCGAAAATAGCTTTCTCATGGACTAATGTTCATACAAAATACAGCCGACACATTCCTTCGATATCTTTAGGGTATCAGCAACTTCACTTTACGGTCTGCCTACTCTTTTGGAGCGTTCAGCGTCATCGGTGTTTGTTCCACTACGTTTAAAGTCAGCAAATAACTTTTCTATCAATTGTCACGATGAAGCAGAGACCGATTAACACTTATCAAGCCAAGATTTGGCTTAAATGGTGCTTTTTCCATTAAAAAGCAATGATAAATCAACATACAAAATTGTTATGAGTCCATTATTTTCAAAATCTCAAAAGTAGCGTCACTAAAACAGCTGTAACTTATTTAATAATGAACGAATTGTCATTGGCAGGTATCATCTAAAGGTTGGTAGTTCCAAAAGTCCTATGAATTTTTCTTTGGTGGCGCCGCCTATGTGTAATCCTACGGATTTTTTAGCCGATATGTTACAGTAAAGGCTTATTGGTTAATGGTTGAAAGAAAATCTGTAAAATTGTTTTCATTAGAATAAATAGTGACAAAGAAATATATTTTTTTATATTTGTCCACCCAGTATTTTCAAAATAGAATTTCATAGCCCCAATACTGGAAAATTGAAGATATGGGCGTGCATGTGAGTATACCCTAAAATGTTTACTACGTGCAGCTAATCCTGCTATAAAACTCTGCTGAACGTTTTTTTTTATAAAATGAATGGTAAAATTTTGATTTTAAATCAGCGAACAGATTTTTTTTTAAATCACTGAACCATTGAATGAAATTTTCCATTCGCACTGAATAGAAGATCAATTAAAACAATTTTATTTCATTTCGTTCGAATTATAAAGATTTTATTTGATCAGATCTGCTTTAATCTAATTAGATATAATTGAATCTTATTTAATATGTTACCTCATCTGGCATATATGATGAATAGATGTGATCAGATCTATTGCCAAGTCTCTTCATATATAAAAGGATTTGTAAAATTTGATCATTTTTGTGGCCAGATATGAGCAGATTTGGTCATATGGAATCATATTTGGTGCCAGATATATTCTGTTAAAATTGAATAAATTCACTTAATTTGGTTAAAAAATTAATTTCTTTACTTTAGATAAAAATTTAATTTGATTTATGGAGAATTCATTTAAAAAGCAATTAATTTTTCAAAGATCTTGTTTTTGTTCAACTACAGCTGAGAAATTAAAAAGCATCTGTATCATATTTGGTAAATGCTATACAAAATATAATAACCCAGCATAAGAACAGTATTGTTCCATCTTTCAACCTAGTGACCATATGTATCATATTCCCGACTTTCTCATGAATTATACCTAAAATGAGAGAATTAAAATTTCGAACTAATGTTTTGTATACACATTTATAGACAAATATTAACACAAGTCCGTTTAACCCATTAAAATTTCAGACCCTCTTACTAGTATTAAATCTATAACCAAATGCTGGAATTTAATTTTTTTACTCGTTTATTTTTTTACCGTTCAATGCTCAAGGCCACCAAAAAGGCGCCTTCTTAAGATCTTAACTAATTTTTAGCTAAATAACAATTTTAAAAATATCTTAATGATTACAATCTATTAATTAATTATTATACGATCAATATTATACAATAATTTAAAAGCTTAATAACCTCAAATCATTTTAGCATAAAAAGATACCACTACTTATTTAATTTTTTTGTTTTATAAGATCGGTTTTGTTTTTTAGTTTATTTGTGGTTTTCATTTAAATAATAAAATCGAATAAGACAAATAATATAAAACGTCTAAACAGAATATTAATTGTGATATGTTTATTTTTCTTTTATATTTTTACAGTGGTCGTTCCTACAGTAAAGACAGCCAGAAAAGTTCACAAAGTGATTTGAGCTTAACAAGTGGCGGTTGTGGTGGGGCTGGTGCAGGTGCTGGTACACGGTCACCTAAATTATTGGCTAAAACTCCAATGAGTAAGTACAAATATTAATATTACAAGATTATAATTTGTTTAAGCGAAAACCCCTAAAATAGGCAACACAATTTTATGTTGTAATATATTTACAACAGTTTGAGGGGCTTTGGTTTGCAAATGAGCTGGAATTGCCAAGTAAATTTATGATCATAATCCCATTTTTTGATATAAAACCTCAAAAGATAATTTGAAATTTTATACAGCCTACTATCTAAAATTTTCAAAATGCATATTTGCACTAAAGTCGACTTTATTTTAAAGCATTGATTTTGCTTTATCCGTACTATAAAAATATTTAAAATAAAACTGTTAAAATAATTTTGAAACTAAGACCTTGTAAAATAAATTCTAAACTACATAAATACAAATTGACAAAAATTTGTTCAAAAAATAATTTAAAATATTTCCAAATTGCATAAAAATTTTGAAACCCGAATTAAGTTTAGATTTTATTTAGCCAGTTCGCACAGGGCCTAGATTTAAAAAAAGATTTCATTGTAATTATTTATTATCGAAGGAAATCAAGAAGTATTTTGGTCTCCAAAAATAACGACAAAAAACTTTTTTATTATTTAGCAAATCTTTTTCTTACAAAGAGTTTTTACAGAATATTTACAAATTTTTGTTGTTAATTTCAGAAACCATTTTAAAAATTTCTTAAGACTGATTTGCTAAAATTAGCAAAAAAATTTACTAATTTAAAATAAGTTAAATTGCCTTAAAATGTTACATAGATTAAAAAATTGATCGGAAGTGAATATACCTACTCATGTCTGAAAATAGGACATCCACTTAAAATAGCACTAAAAAGTTTTTTTAGTTCTAAAAATCAGCCCTAAAAACAATTAAAATTTGACCTTAAATGTAAAAAAAACTGAATAAAATATTTTTCAAAACAGAAATTACCAAATTAAAACAAAATCATAAATTCGTTTTTGTTTTAAAAATTTTTAAGGCTTTGATTATTTTTTTTTAATTTTGTGTAAAATATTATTTGATAAAAAAAATTAATAAAATAAAAAAATTTTGATGCTCGATAAAAAAAATAAATTTAAAATTTTATTTTTTATTTTTTTTTTATTCCAGCTAATAAGTATTCAAGCTCAAGGTCTGTTTTATAAAAAATTATTTATTTCTCATCCAATATTTCGCTATCTCAATGGATAGCTTCTTCAGGGATTTTTTGTTTTTTAATTTTAAACACATTTTTTAACAAATCAAAATTAATTAAAAAACAAAAAATCCCTGAAGAAGCTATCCATTGAGATAGCGAATAATTGGATGAGAAATAAATAATTTTGTATAAAATAGACCTTGAGCTTGAATACTTATTACCTGGAATTTGTATTAAAAAGGTCGAAGAAATTGAACTGAATAATTTATTTTTTTTATTTTTACTTTTAAGGTCAAATTTTAATTGTTTTTAGGGCTGATTTTTAGAACAATAAAAATAAAAAACTTTTTAGTATTATTTTAAGTGGTTGTCCTATTTTTAGACATGAGTCGGTATATTCACTTCCGACCCCTTTTTTTAATCTATGTAACATTTTAAGGCAATTTAAGGTTGTAGGTGTAAGTTTTAATTAGAAATAACATTTCATTAAGTATGCACTTTTTTAAAATTAGTTTTTTTTTGCTAATTTTAGCAAATCGGTTTTCAAAAATTTGTAAAATGATTTTTGAAATTAGCAACAAAAATTTGTAAATATTCTGTAAAAATTTAGTAATTTGTAAAATGTAAATAGCAAAAAGATTTGCTAAATAATATTTTTTTCGTAAAAATCAGTACAAAAATAGTAAAGTGGCATTGAAAACCATTTACAAATTTTTCTAATAACTTTTTTTTCTGAGTGTAAGGAGATCAAGAATGCTGATAATATAAAATTCTATTATCTCTTTTAGATGTATTCATTCTAGCCAAAAAAACAACTTAAGTCGATTTAAGCTGTTTTGGCAAAAGTACACAGACATGTAATGGTTGAAGCGCCTCATGAATTTTTGGCCTCAAAATAAATATTTTTTTATGCCAGCTCGTTTATGCAAAAACCATAATAAAATTAAATCATATTTTTGGGCAAGACCTAATGAAAAATTTATTAAAATAATAAATATATGAATTATTTAATGAAAATAGTTCATTAAATCAATGAATGCAATATAAAAAATTAAATTCATTAATAGTTCGCAAGTTAATATAAATATTACTAAATTTAAAGGGTGAATATTAATTAAAATTGGCATCTATGATTTATTTTTCAATTCGTTACACTTAAAATACTAACAGCCATATGCATAAACATTTTTTTTGATTCTTGTAACAGTCTTATAAAGAAAATTTTTTGTTTCACATGTTAATTTGATTTATAAGTGTGTTATAAAAATCAAAAAAATGTCTATGCATATAAAATTAAAGATCTGGGAACGCTTAATTATGATCGAAAAATATTGAAGTATACTTTAAGGCTACATATTAAATAAATTGATCAAGAATGTTTAGATACATGTTGCTAAGGCTGATATTACTTTAAATTTAAGAGATCTTTTGGAAAATTAAATAAAAAATCTCTTATTTAAATTTATTATTAAAAAACACAACGTGCTTGTGTTGTTTTTAATGTTTAAATTAAATTCTAAAAACCGGCTTTTTTTCAGAGGCAAGTGTTTTTTTTACACACCAACCTAACAAAAGAGTTCTGCTTGGATTGCTCCCCATGTTATTGTATTGTGTTGTTTTGATATATGTATCCATAAGATACTCTTCTCAACTTGCTCACCTTTTCGATACTTTAGGTATATCAGTCTTTCTTCTGTCTGTCAGATGTTGTTGGTTGGTTTACATTTTAAAATATTGTAAGCAACGTATTGTATTGTATCTTTTTCGTTTCTTCAATTCAATCAACAATAGATTGAGTTTGTAAACGGTTCTAATACAAAAAAACTATACAAAGTGAATTTTTAGTGAAGAATTTTGCATTAAAAATTAAATTATTTAATGAAAATTAAAAAAAAAAAATGTTTTAAATAATTTATAGGAAACAAATGATGGTTGAAAATTTGAATTAATTTTTTAAAAAAACTCTATAAAATAAACGGAAATTCATAATTATAAAAATTCATAAAAAAAATATGACATCTCCATAAAGTGAAATAAAAATGATTATATTAAATTGGAAAATTATTATAAATTGATGATGGCCTGTTATGATTATAATAATAATAAAAAGTTTTAAATAAAGAATAAAAATTTTAAAAAATGTTTTCACAAAAAATTGATAAAAATTATATTAAAAAAGTGTTTGTCATGAATAACCGTTAAATTATAATAAAATAAACAATTTAATTGTGTACATTTTCCTTTTGTATAATTTTTCCATAATTTTTTAATTGCCTTCGTAACAAAACAAAAAAAAATTTACCATCACATAAAAAACAAATTACAAAATGTATACAAATTCAACGAGTATTCACTACCGCTTTTAGTTGTTTAATGGCTAAATGGTAATTTTAATCTGGACAAGTACTGTTCATTGTTTTAATTTTATTTTTTTTTTTTTTGTTGTTTTGAGCTGCTGTTCACTGTTTTCCCGTTTTTTTACAATACAAAAATTTAATTAAAAATAAACCTCAAGGTTTTATACGTAAACAAAAACTGAAAA
This sequence comes from Eustalomyia histrio, assembly GCA_949748255.1. Lineage (NCBI taxonomy): Eukaryota > Metazoa > Arthropoda > Insecta > Diptera > Anthomyiidae > Eustalomyia > Eustalomyia histrio. Next base: position 10,519,034 of record OX456526.1, read on the forward strand.
CACGGGTTTAAATGCAAAAAAAAATATACAGTTACCCTAACAATTAAGAGAACACTAAATTGACATTTATTAATTAGCTTTTTGGAGAAATACTACACATAATATTATGACATTAGGTCAGCTATAAATTGATATGATTTAAATGGCAATTTGAAATAATTTACGTAGAAAATTCATTAATACGGGTCCATTGGGACTTTATTTTATTTGGAAAATATTCAGAATATTAACACATTGCCACAGCTGTAGCAATAGGTTTATTATTATTTTTTATTAAATCGGCAATAAAATAAAAATATTTTTAAAAAATCTTTCTCTAAATATCGAAGGGATATGAGCAATAGTCCCATCTGCAATTCTTAGAATATGTCAAATGTTATGAGGTTAAAAAAAATCCTAATTTAGAATATCCAGAATCGAAGGTCCCCAATAACAAGTCATATAACAGCTTTAATCTCAAATCTCATAAGTGGTCTGCAAATAACTCTAATTGCAGGCCTTTAAGCAGTTAATCGGAATCTTGGTCACTGTTCTAAGAAAAGTTTATTTTGTACTCTATGAGAGAGAATCGTCAGGTCTCTGAAGATTTCCAATCGTAGAAATTTAAATAGTTTCGGAGTACCTAAAACAGAAGGTCCGTTCAAAAACTTGTGCATAGCTAACGAAAGCCTTATAATACGACTACTTTTATATTGAATTTCGAAATAAGTACTTTCGTATTTTTTTTAAGTTTTCGATTTTCAAATTCCATACAAATTTTAACTCTCTAATGCTTTTATTTAGATATCGATAATATTTATTATATATATATTTGGCATTGAGATCTTTGCTATAGGCAAAAATATTAAAATTTTGATTTATCGCTTTATTTAGGCGATATAGCACCATAAAGGTTTAAGACGAATCAAGAAATCCAGTTATCAAATAGTTTAGATATTTGCTATAAATAACACTATCAGTAAAAAAAATTCAATACCAAAAACAGTTGATCTAGTATTATTATTTTAGAAGTTACAACGATTTTCGCTTTTTGAGAAATTTAGCGAAAATGACACATAACATTATTAAATTTTATCAAAATTGAGTCCGCTTACTACAAAATCTGAGTGCTTAGCTGTGCTTAATTTCAAAAAAATCTGTTAACTGGTTCTTCAGTTAGAGGAATGTTCTTAAAATGTGTTCAGACAGTGTCCTATGAGTCATGAAGCAAAAAAATAACATATTTTGCAAGTAGAGCCTCTAACCTTCCTTTGTTATTACCAGTAATTTATGCCAGGGCGTGAATATATTTTTGGCGAATTTTTAAACATTTTTTCTGTTTTAAACTTATATTTTTTTTTCAAATTTGCGAAATTAAGATTTTACATCCTTTTCACTTGAAAATCGTTCGTTCAACAAAAAAAAGTTTAAAGGCAGACAAAGTAGTAAATTATGTTTTCTATCGATATCAAATAATTGTTTTAATACAAAATTATTACTTAGACAAAGATATTATCTGACATCGATTTTTGGAGGTCTTGAAATAACGAAAATGAGTATTTTGGGGTTAAGTATAAACGTATTATTAAGATAAATGTTATACCGCCCTGCGGTAATTGTGATACCACTTTGCATCATCAATACCTAGACTTTGAAAATTTTGGTGTTGTAATAATAAATTTTTAAAGAAAAGTTCAAACTATAATTTTTAGATCTTTCATTTACCACGAAAAATAGGATTTAGTATATTTTAATTATATTTCAGTTTTTATGATTAGAACAGCAAAAGGGAAACAGAAAACAAAACACATGATTTTTAATATACGCTCATAGCTGATTAGACATAAGTTAGTAGTGGGGCTTACTAAACACTAGAGGTGGGCACGTGACACGAAATTTCGCTGTTCACGTGAATCAGGCGTGAGCGTGAGTAAAAATTTTAATTACATTAAAATCATGCGTGATCGGTAAAAAAATTTTCGTGCACGTGAGCAAAAATTTAAATTACTCACGTGATAGTGCGTGAGCGTGAGTAGAAAAAATCTTTATTCGTGATCGTGCGAGATTGTAATTTTTGGTTCGTGATCGTATGTGAGCGTGAGTCAAAAATCGCTCACGTGCTTATCTCAACTAAATACAGCCGAAGTTCGTACGTAAATTTCGGCCTCACTCAATAAATTATCGTGAAGTAATTCTCATACAGCTTTTTCTGCGAAGAATGTTGATGAAGTATCGTAGATGACCAGAAAATATATTCTATTCCGCTAATGTCTTGTATTCTCCATTTTTTTCAAAATATGTTATTTAGGAAAATAATCTTAAACCAAACTAAGAACGTCTCACAATGATAATTGGGAAAAAATTGTATAATTTATGGCGCTGTTTTGAGAAAATCAATACAGAATTGTAAAGTTTTTTTTTTATAGAAACGTTTTCTAAACATGATAAATAATCTCGAAGTATATAAAAACAAAAGAAAACAGTAAAAAATATTAATTGAGTCAGAGTATAACTTAAAATTTTTAGCAACGTCATTGTGCCTAATATAAAATCAACCTATCCAAGTGTCTACATAAGAGGACAAAAATGAAGCAAAATATATGATTTAATAGTTTTTTTTTTCTAAAACGTTGGGTTGTGAGGAGATCTTTTAACGGATTGCAATACTTGTATCAGCCTAGCTAAAAATAGTTAATTTACTTTGTTTTTGTAGATATACAGAGATTGAAAGCTTGTTATAAATACACAAAAATCATAAAATGTTTCATTGGGCAAAAATTGATAAAGCTTTCTATAAATATCGTATGTTTGATGTTGTTTTAAAGCGAAATTATATAAATTAAAAGGTGTATGTTTAATAATGTAAGTAACTAATTGGGTATTAATTCACCCTCTTTATGCAAACATATATTTAGAATGCAAAAAACAGGTATTCTTTTGCCTTTGAAAAAAATGGCCATGATTCGTAATCTGGGTTTCTCTTTCTTTTTTGTTTTATTTTTTTTCTCAAAACTGTTTAATGATTTTAGCTTGTTTGTTGTTTTTACAATATTTTTATATTTTTTTATTTTATTTTTTTGTTGTACAACATTTTGCGGTTTTTACCTTTTTTAGTAAAATGTATGATAACTTCTCTAAAACATTCCTTTCACGATATTCTTAACAACTTAAATCTTTACAAACGTTTTCATCATTTATTTCGTTGGCGTTTTTATTCAATTGATGTTGCTGCTTCTGCTGCCTCAACTCGAACTATACATGAATGTCAAATTACCTTATGTAGTTGGAATTTTGTTGTTATAGTGTCTTTTTTTTTTCTTAACGATTTTGTCATTCCAATATTGAGTTATGTTTATTACTACAAATATAGAATTTTAATTTGATATTTATATGTATTTTTTTTGTTACCTCTTCCCCTCATATGGGTATTAGAATTTTAAAGTAACACCTTAATGGATGGAACTTGCTTTGAAATTCATACAATTGAGGGATAATAATATTATCCTTGAATAATCGTCAACGGAAACAAGAATTTGTTAAAAAGCGACACATAAAAGGAACATGTTCACGAATGAATAATTTTTTTAAACTGTTGGAAATTCGTGGTCATATATTTTAATAAAAATTAAAAAAAAAAATATTTTTTGACTACATTGAAATTTAATTTCTATGTAATCAATTAATTTTATTTTTTTAAATTTTGAATTATTTTTCCCTAAATATATTATAAAAAGTAGTCTGGTAACTACCTTGTGTCTGTTTATATTTGCAATTAAAATGTTTTTTATACCCTTCACCACAGGTGGAAGGGTATATATAAGTTTGTCATTCCGTTTGTAATTTCTAAAATATTGATCTTAGACCCTATAAAGTATATATATTCTGGGTCCTTATGAGGGGCGAAGTTGATTTAACGATGTCCGTCTGTCCGTCTGTGTGTTGAAATGGGTTTTCCGAAGAACCCAGACATGATGAGGACTTCATTGTTATTTATTTCTGTTAAATGTGATCCATTTCTGTTTGCTATTAAAAATCAGCCAGTTTAATAAATGGCTGAGATATTAGCAAAAAACCAGGACTACCTCTAATTTTTTCCGTAAAATCCCTTTGTTTAATATGTATGTAGAATTTTACGCATAACAAAGACATCCATTTGTTGAAATTCTTTTCTTTCATCTCCACCTTTTATACACAAACAACAAACACATACAAAGATTTGTCATTTAAATAAAAACCAAACAAATCTCTAATGAACGAAAACTGATTATTTAATTCTATTAACGATGATTCCGCATGACCTTAATAGCTCAGTTGTCTAAACGCTATGTCACAAATGCTTTTTTTTCTCTAAGGCCGCGGGTTCGAATCCTACACCCGCTCAATTCAACTTTTTTTTGTACAATTTTTTTTTTTATTTTCTTAAGACTTTTTTGTTAATTTTTGTTTTTTTAACATTAAATAATTAATTTTAATAAAATTTTATATTAATAATTAAATAATCCATAAATAGGCTAAAAACATCAAAATTTTTATAAAAACCCTCTGATACAAACAAAATACAAACGGTTTTATTTCTATTTTTTGCTTCGATTTAAAAGAATTTATAAAAAGGTTTTTAAACCATTTTATTTCTCATATATTAAGAAAATTTTATACATAATTTCCCTTTTAGGTCATAACTTATAATAATTTATAAAAAAAAAAAAATTTATAAACTATTTTCCTTCAAATTTTTAAAATTAAGCTAAAGAAATTAAAAATATTTTTTAATAAAAAAGCGAAATAAAAACCCAAATGCAAATTTGCCAGCTAAATCAAACGTTTTTGTAGAAATAAAACACATGCAGTTCAAGTGATTTCTTTTAACGATTTCTTGAAATTCTTTTCTTTCACCTCTTCACCTTTTATACACAAACAACAAACACTATTCTAGAACTGTAATATGACCTACGGATACGTCTTAAGCTACGGTCACATTGGGCAAATATTTTCCGCAAAAATGTTTGAACATATTTGCCCAAAATTTTGTCAAAGCAATATAGAGATTATTTTGTGGTCACACTACACACATTTATTTGCCTCTTTTTGTTTGATCAAACAACTTTCAAATAGTGGAAAACAAAAATGAGGAAAACATGTTTGCCCTATGGTCACACTTGAACAAATATTTGACAATAAAAATTGTTTGATCAAACTATAATAAAACATAGATTTATTTTCTCAAAAATTAAAAACTATAAAAACTTAAAATCTGATAAAGGACGATACAAGTTTTTTTTGAGTTGTGCTTTGAAGCAGTATCGGTACTTATGGAAGAGGAGGAAAACGTTAAAAAGAAGTTTTGGCAAGAGTTTACTTTTTCGGACACCCTCAAAAAAATATAAAAATCTCACCGCCTCGGGAATTAAAAAAAAATCTCTATGGGGTTAAGTGTGTCGGGCCTCTGTGACCCGCTAGGTTCAAAAAACAACAAAACACACCAAAAATCGTAACAGTGACGGCTTTTATTAAAGAAAATTTTCTCACGATTCCCAACATGCATTTCGTTTAAGATCCGGGAAATAGAATTACGGAAAAAAGATATGACCCCCTCTGGAATGAAAAAATTATTTTTTTGGTGTTAAGGGGGACATATCGGGACTAGGGTCCCCAGTCCCGATATGCCCAAAAAACCGAAACACACTAAAAATGGTAAGTGTGATAACTTGAATTAAAGGAAATTTTCTTCAGAATCCGTGAAACAGAATTAGCGTTAGGTTTTTAGATGTTAAAAAATACTAGTGTTTTGTAGTTGCTATCGTTGGCGTTACCCAGGGATTACCTTAGGGTGGTGTTAGCAGAAACTGAAAACCGCCCATTTTACAAAAAAAAAAATGAATTTCTTGGTACAATGTGGAAGATAGCACCGCAGTCGAAAATTTTTTTAAAAATCGCGCGATTTTTTTACGAAATTTAAATTTTAGGTACATTGCGGCACGTAGCGCCGCAGACGAATATTTTTTTTTTAAATCGCGCAATTATATCTCAAAACTTTTCATTTTTTTTACTAAATGCCATTCCGTTTAATATGAACAATAAATTTCAGTTTATTTCAAAGCGAAAACTTTACTTTTCCTTTTCTACCATCTAAAATTTAATTAAAATGGACCTAACGCGAATTCTATTTGCTGGATTTTGGAACGAAATCCATATTTGGAATCGTGAGAAAATTTCTTTTATCTTTTGGGTGTGTTTCGGTTTTTTGGACCTAGCGCGTCCTAGGAGCTCCTGCCACACATATATAAAAAAATTTTCTTTTTTAATTCCCAAGGGGTTATATATCTTATTAGAGGGTGGCTGAAAATGTAAACTTCAGCCGAAGTTTTTATTTAATATTTTATTTTGTAAACAAAGTGACGAAACATATCATTATTTGTTTGTTTTATTTAAGTGTTGATATCTAGATGTTATTTTTAACGGCAAAAGCGAAAATATTTTACTTTTAACGATATATTTTGAAATATAAATTAACTGCTGAATCCTACATTAGATGTGCTTATGCCGCAAGCTATTAAAGTTGGCATAAGTCACTACCATATAAATTTGGCATAAGCCAACGCTTAGCGTTACTTAAGTGAAATGAGTATGCGAATGACACAAACCGACGCATAAAAACAGCTATTGCAAAATCATGTAATATTATCTTTTGAAAATTCTTGTACACAGAAAAAAATCTTTACATAGTAATAGGTTGTATATCAAACGCTGAAGTTTTCTTAGCAAACATTTTTAAGTAACTGGGTAATATACATGAAATGATTTTTTCTTTGTATCTATTATAGTGTACATATAATTGCATACGATTTTTAACATATGTTTCAAAAATGTTTAAATTTTGTTTAGTTTGCTTCTAATTAAGTTGGTCATAATATTTTTTAATTTGATGAGAAATTTCCTATTTGATTGTTGATTGTCTCAAAAGCATACGATGTTACTTACAAAAAAACAGATTTTTAAAATTCGGAAAATTGGTCTGTCAAAAATTAAGTTAACCGAACTTGAATAAAAGTGATTTAATAAAATTAACTTTAATAAACAAATTTACAAAAATTTTAAAATTCATCTCACTTTGTTCTTTAGAACCCTTATTTTTTAGATTTTAAATCAAAATATTTTTTTTAAGTTCAAATAGATTTCAAAAAATTTAATTAAACCCCTCTAAAACTTTTATAAATATTAGTGTTTCCAATTATTCGACACTGCCGGTTAACCGGTTAGGGCATTATTCGAAAAATGAAGAAAATTGATTAATCGTTTATCCGGGTCGATTAATCGGAAAATTTGCAATTAATCGATTAATGCAATATAAATGTTTTTATTTTATCAATAAAAACACAAAGAGCTGCTTTTTGTAAAATACCTAGTTAAGTTTAAAGTATTTCGAAGAAATATTACCATAGAATCTTGGTATTTTTTGGCAGAAAATATTGTCAGACATGATCAGTGGAAATAAACCCTAAAGCCTAAAACTGATAAATTCAGTGTAGCCAGTCTATAGCCGCTGTGTAAAATTGAATATAGAAAATTTTCTTAATAAACAAAAGCAGCTTTCAAACAAAATTCAATAAGAAGTTCTTAAAAATATTATACAGGTTTTGCGAAAATCACGAACTAAGTTTGACAGCACTCCCACTGTTCACTGGCAATTTCACTATTTGTTTTGGGCTTTAGAGTTAAAGATGTTTTTTAGTAAAAAAAATTTATGAAAATCTGCGTGTTTCTATTTTTAAAATATCCAAGTTTGATTTTTGCACAAAAAGCAATTAAGTCGAAAAATTTCCAAGAATATTGTAGTTATTAAAACGCAAATTCCATTTTGATCTTCATCCATTTTGATCTTCATCTAGTGATGCGAATAAGCGAATTCTTAAATATTTTTGACAACACTATCTTCTTTTTAAGTTTAAATTATTTGTTTTGACATTAACCAAAATAGAGCCAAATAATCGATGAATCGGGTAATTTATTAACTGAATGGGAAACACTAATAAATATACAAGTTTCAAACAAATAAAATCATTTCAGTTTTAAGATTTTAGATATTTAGACGATTTTTCTTAGATTTTAATGATTTAAGTATTAATATTTGACAAAACTGTTGAAACGGCTGTTATTTGACATTGTTTGCTCTTACAAACATTTTGTAAGATCAAATAATTGTTTGCCCAAAAATGAGGAAAATATTTGCCCTTTAGTGTTCACACTATGTTCACATTAGGCACATTTTTGTTTGATGGCAAATAATTTTATTTTCCCAAAATCAGCTGTTTTGTTGTTTGCCCCTCAAAAATATTTTGTGGTCAGACTACGGCAAACAAATATTTGACGGTTTTCGTCAAATATTTGCCTAATGTGACCGCACCTTTATAAAGCAAAAGATCGAAAATCTTTAGTATAACATATTTGCTGAAAAAACTCGGAATTATCGGTTCAGATACAAAAAAGTTATGCCCAAAACATAAATTTTTTTTAAATACTTATTATCTGGAACTATAAATCTTCCCGAGTCCAAGTTTTATCACCAAACTAAATGGTTAATTTCCTCTTAAAGGCGTCCGTATATAAATCTGTCCATTCCGTATATGTCCATATATAAACTTCAGTTTTTTCCCAACCATGGTGAAGGGTATATAAGATTCGGCATAGCCGAATTTAGCCGCTCTTAATTGTTTTTTCTCATTCCAGTGCTCATTTAGAAAAAATATTTTATAATTAATTCTAATATTAATTACGATTGTTTATACAACAATTACAAACACTTTACTCAATAAATTTTAAAATTCTTAGATTTTGAAGCATTTTATCAAACAGAAAGTTATCTTAGCTTGTGAAATATTGGTCCTTCGAACTGCATTAAATTTTTAAATTATTATTTTCTAATGGTTTCTAGATGATTTTATATGATAAAATTTAAATAAAAAAAAAAAAAAATATGTTTAGCCACCCATTTCTATTTCCATTTTAAATTTAAAATTACTTTTCTGTAAACATTTTTTTTTCATTCAAAAAAAAATATACTCGTATTCAACCTTAATTTGTTAAGTAGAAAATCGCCTCAATTATAGTTTACAGCTATTGCCATCTATAATATTTCACATATGTTATTATGTTTTTGTTGTTGTAAATGACAAGTTTTAAAACCTGACCAGATATTCTTGTAAATAAATAAGAACTTTTTGTAGTTGATTTTTTTTTTGGAAAATCGTGTTAATCTGTGACATTTTTACTTCACATAGCATACATGTAGTTTTTCTCTACTTGTCATTTAAACTAAATGTATGTTTTAAGTTTTTATGTAATGAAAAAAAAAAAAACATCAAACAACAAAATAAATAAAAAAATTGTCAAACTTGAGTGCACGTGATAATTGTGTTTTATATTTTTCAAAGTAGTAGTTATTTTAAATAAACGACCTTCATTTATGGTCAGTTTTATATAAATGAGAAAACAGTGGTTAAAAAAAGGACAGATAAGGTAAAATTAAACTGTTCATTGTTTTGATATTCATTTAAATTAGTGTAGTAGTAAAAAGATGCTAAAGCATTAGTTCTGAAATTAAAAACATAAAAGGTATACGATATTTGAAGAAAATCTATGGATAAATTCTGACGTTATGTAAAATATTAAGAACATACGGTGTGTACTCGAAGCAGACTTGTGGAAGCAAATTAATTTAAATAACAAAATTTCGATCTGACAAAATTTGCCGTTTGCATAGTGAATTTTAAGGTTTAAACCCTGGATGGAAAACATAATTTACTACCTAGTGTACCTTTAAACATCTTTTGTTCATTAAAAGATTTTCAAGCAAGAAGAATGTAAAATTAAATTTTTGTAAATTTGTAAAAAAAAAATATTTGACAAATTGTCAGAAATATATTTACGTACGATCATATATTTTTGATAATAACAAAGGTTGTTTAGAGTCTTTACTTGCAAAATTAATTACTATTTTTACTCCAGGACTCACAGGGCACTATCAACAGTTAACAGATTTTTTTTTTTCAAATCAAGCACAGCTAATACACTCAGACTTTGTAGTAAGTAGAATCAATTTCGCTATATTTCGCAATTTTCATAAAGCGAAAATTGCTGTTACTTCTCAAATAATAACACTAGATCAACAATTATCGATATAACAGATAGCGTTACACATTGTGGCAACCGAATTCCTTGCCAACTGAATGATTTGGTTGCAGCAACTAAATTATTTTGTTATGGTACACTCTAAAAAATGCTTGTTAATTTACTACTATAAAATGGGTAAAGATTTATGTAATATAACGTTTATTTGGTAAATATAAACACCAAATGCGTAAAACTTTTTTGCGCACACTTTCATATACAATAATACACACACGAAGTATTTTTAGACACTACTTGTTTACAATTAAACACATTATGCCTAAAATTAGTATTACGCACAAAGATTGTAAATATACTAATTTATAGTAGTAAAATAAAACTATGACAGTTTGAAATTGAAAAGAAAAAATGATAAAATTTTCAATACTAAAAAATTTTTAAATTTATCAATTATTTGGAATTACTAAATAATAAATCTATTGTTTTTTATTACAAAACAAAAAATTTTTTTTCTTTTTAATTTTCAACATCATGGTAGAAAATGTGCGAATTTTTGTAGGAGTTTTCCACATTTTATGTGTACTTTTACAGGGAAATCGTGTTTTTTACGCACAAATTCGGTGTATTTACTCTTTAATTTAAAAATTTCATTGAATTTTTACGCAATTTTAATGTAATTTTACCTATTTTGTGTTCATCAACTTACGCATAATGTGTGTATTTTTTTCATTTACGCACACAGAGTAAATTTACCCAATTTATAGTAGGAGTACAGTTTCCTACTATAAGTTGGGTAAATTTCAACAGAAATTTATTAGAGTGTAGTCAAATGCATTCCTGACACAATTGAAACAAAATTCTGTTGTTTTAACAGACATTCTGTTCTATAAAAAGAATTTTGTTACCACAAACAAATATATCGGTGTCTCCAACCAAACTATTCGGTTGGCAAAAAATGCAGTTGTCACAATGAAATTGTTTTCTGTGTGTAATTATAGCAAAAACCAAAATTAATTGATTACTGGATTTCTTCAACAATTATAGTGCTACATCGCCTATATAAAGCAATAAATCAAAATTTTAATATTTTTGCTATAGAAAGTTTCCAATGCCAAATATATAGTATATATATTATCGATATATGAAGAAAGAGCATTAGAGGGATAAATTCACTCAAAGTGGTATAAATTAACATTTTTCGAACAATTGGCGGAAGAGACCATAGATTTTGTCTGATCGAAACTTCCGTATTTTTCTCTTTTATGAGAGAGAAAATATTATATAAACTTTTTTCACTTTCTTCGAATATATCAGATTTGCACATGAAAAGCAATGATAAATTCAGATTTAGATGAAACTTTCCAAAAATATTTACTGTTTACATCAACACAGTCAGAAAAAATCAAAAAGGAAAGCGCTGGAAAAGTGGTACAAGTGCTGGCAAAAATTGCTTTTTCAATCCCAAAATGGTACTCGTAACATCATTACATAAAAGGGCCTGTTGTCCAAAAAGCATTGGGGAAACAAAATTTCCAATATAAGTAAAAGGGTGGCATAGTACTCCTTACCAGTTATTTTTTTTATAAACCTTTGAAGTATCTGCAAACGCTGGTTAATCGTTCTAAATAAGTATTCGTCCATAATTGCCCAGAGGTTTGTCAGTTCTTGTTTTTTTGTACCACTAACGATTTATAATTGGGTATTTACAACTTTCTACCCCTGCCTTAAGTGAATTTTCCAAAGTCCTACATTCTATCTAAAATGTATAGATGTTCGATTTCTTCTCTTAAAGGTGTTTCAAAAGATGTGAACCTTGCAAACCTTCTAGAGAAATCTTTGTTTAACACATCGGCTGAAAAATCCGTAGGATGACACATACATAGGTGGCGTCACTAATGAAAAATCCATATGGTTTTTGGAACCACCAACCTTCAGATGATACATGTCAAAATTTAATGAAAATTCGTTCATTGGTGAACAAGTGACATCTGTTTTAGTGACGCTACTTTTGCGATTTTGAAAACAATGGATTCAAAGCAATTTCATGTGTTGATTTTCAATGCTTTTTAATGGGGAAAAATACTGTTTAACCAAAAGCTAAGACAAATGCTAGAAAATTGGTTTGCCCGATCTCACTAAGTTTTCGTGATACCGATAATTAAAAAAAATGGACATTTTATAAAATAGCTAATATGTCCGAAACTAAGCGAGAAAATTTTTCTATAAAATAGATTCGGTAGGTCCCTGAAGGGATTCTTGTAATTTTTATAAAACAGCCACAGGGTAACTATTTTTTTTATCAATTTATATGTTTATACAAATTTCGTTTCCCGTTCCATTTCGTTCGTATAAAAGTGGGTCACCCTGTGGCTGTTTTATAAAAATAGATATCTCGAGATGCCTTCCGGACCTGGCCTATATTGATTATCGCAGTATATTAATACTCTACTAGAGCAAAAATTTTGTCCGTATTAAAAAAAATATTGATTTGATTTGCTAATTAAAACAAAATCAAAAAAACATTAAAATTGACTTGCAAATCTCGCTTAGTCTTCGAGATACCTGTCATTTTACTATTTTACAATATGGCGAGTATCTAAAAAACTAAGCGAGATTTGAAAGTCAATTTTAATGTTTTTTTATTTTGTTTTAATTCGCAAAGAAAATCATTTTTTTATTGCGAATTAAAAAAAAAGAATTTTGCTTGAAAAGATTTAATTTATTTGAATCAAAAAAGATTTAAATGAAATTTATTAATCAGCTATGATTTTAAATCTGATTTCAGAAATTGATTTATAAAATATTAAATCAACTCGCTGATTTACATAAAGAATTTTTTTTTCGCGAATTAATTCAATAAAGATTTATTTTTTTCAAGGTGCTTTTATCATAAGTCCACATATTTTATAATCTAAATTAACTTAAAAGAAAATGATCGTCATTATATAAATTACTCCGGAGGAGTTATTCCTTTTGCTTTGTAAAAACAGGGAGTTTTTATATAAAGTGGATGAAAGTGCGTTGGCATTAAGCCAATAAAACTTTTTATAATTTTCTTAATTAATTTTTTTGAAATTATTTATTTTTTAAACTTTCACAAATTTGAAAATTTATTTAAAAAAAAAATTAAATTATTAATCGGTTTTAACAAACCCTAAGGGCTGTAAGGAATTAAATCTAACCGGTTATACTTTTTCTTAACATCATTTTTTTGATTTTGTTCTGTGACAGGTTCTATTGCGTCAGTTCTATGACAGGTTTTTTTACATAAGCTCGGTGACAGGTTCCTTTGCGTTAATCCTGTTGCATGTTATTTTGCGTCAGCCCTCTTACACGTCACAAAACGCAATTGACTCCCTTCTACAACAATGTATATGGGCAAAGTCACTGATGACTCGTATAAAAGAAAATACAGTTTGAATTAAAATCTGTTAAAGTTACGATAGTTTTAGTTTAAAATTTGTAAATTTAGAAAATTTAATTGAAATTCTCATAATATTATAACAGATAGTATTTTAAACCGAACATCACAAGCAATTTCTTCTAAACATTCTTTTGCAAATAATGTATTAAATTTTTTCAGGTTTTGGCCCCACTGTGCCAATTAGTTTCTTAATAACTTACATAGTATATTTTTTTTTGACTACTGACTTTAGTTATAGTTTTCCTTTTCAATCGGAAGTGGTACTTTCCCTCTTAAACCTAAAGCTTTTACCAAAAAGGTATAATTATGATAAAAATATTTCAATGAAATTAGTTGTTACCATATTACGAATATCAATTACATTAAATCACATTCTTTAAGCAACGAAGCATTGCATATAAAAATAAAAATCTTAGCAATGACTACCAGGTATTTGGTTTATCATTACATTGTTTCATTCATTACATTGTTTATTCTCTTTGGTCTACTGATCAAAAAATTAGCGGATAAGATAAGAAAACGCTCTGTAATAATAAATATTTCCAATAGAAAAATCATTATTATAATGAAAATGAAAATAATAAGAGTTTGAAATTATGCGAACAAAATAAAAAAAAAAGTAAAACAATATTTCCAACCACATACTTCTACTCCAATGAAACCAATTCATAATAAAGATTGCTGAAAATACAAAATATAGTGAAAGTCTTTGTTTGCCAGCGAAATATACAAATCTTTGCAAATCTCTTTAACTAGAGAAAGATCAGCAAGTGCGCGGCTCTGTGTATAGCAATTGTTTAATTTAGAAATACATTTTGTTGTTGTTGCTTTTGACTTTTTTTCAGTCCCTCTTTATATTAGTTATATTGATGTTCGTTTACAGATGTACACTATCGGATAAAACTAAGTACAAAACCGTAAAAAGCGTTATTTTTAAGCAAAATTGAAATTCATTTTAAAATACTTAACAGGCACCATTTATTAATCACAGAGATCACAGAGATCCACATGTTTTGGCAAACCGCCCTTCTTATCCAGTAGGTGTGGCATTTAAGATAAAAACTTCCACTAATGACTGTTTTGAAAATTCGTATCTGTAAGTAATGTATACATGAAAAAGCTAATTGAATTTCCTTTTGAATGGTATATAAATCTATTTCTCTGCGTCGCAAGATTCAAAATTGTCGGGCCTTAAACTTAGCAATAAAATCGTATTATTTTACTACACTAAAAAAAAGACATGAATTAAAATGTAATAAAAAATTTCCTTCAAAATAGTTTTGTAATTTGTCCTCAATTTAAGTAAAATTTTATTAAAACTTAGAAAAATTTTCTTAAAAAGAATAAAAATTCCTAAGTTTGAGGAAAAACGAAATAGTTTATATACTCAGAAATAGTTCATATTTTTCCTAAGTAATATTTCTTGATTTTAGGAAAAAAAACAAGTCAATTAAATAAAAATTTATTAATTTTAAGAAAAAACATCTTCGTTTTAAGAAAATTGCATTCTCAAATGTAATGAAATTAAGTTTAGTTCAAAAAAATATTTAGGGCATAATTTATTCCCATTTAGTTCAAAAAATGTGTCTAACTTAAATCGAGAAAGTACTTAAACTAAGTGTGTTCATTTTTTGTTCATGAGTAGTAAAATTAACTTAATTTTAGAAAGACATTTCCAAATTCAGTTTTTAATTCAGTTTTTCTTATTTTGAAAAATTCTTTTCTAAAAATTAGTTCAGAAAATTAAAAACAAAAAATAATAAATTTTTTCCTATGTAATAATAAAAATTTACTTGATTTTAGAAACTGATGAACTATTTCTAAGAAAAATTTTCATGCTACTTAGTTCAGATAAATTTTAAAAATTTTAATAAAATATTCTTTTTTTCAAGTAAAAGTTTTCTAATTTTTAAAACATAATAAATTTGTTATAGGATTTTTTTGGTTGGAAAACATTTAAATTATTTTTAATATTCTATTCCAAAAAATCAATCAATTAAAAACAAACCAGTTAGTTTTCCTAATTTTCAAGAAAAAATATTATTAAATAAAAGAATTTAAAAAAAATTAATTTATAGTTTAAATACATGAATTTAGTTTAAATCAATTTAGTTTTAAGACAAAATTGTATAGTAAAAAGCTTGTTAAGAGCAGTCCTCCGAAGTGCTATTTAACTTGTTGTTAGAAAATATTTTCTTATATTTAGGGAGTTAAGTCCTAGTTTTTAGTAAAAAAAAATTATCTAATGAACTTAAATAAACTAAAATTTTTCTAAAAACCAAGGAAATATTTCCTAACTAACAGTACAGTTTTAGATGATGTATGAACTAATAAGAAGGAAATTTTACTTTTTTCTAATAAAAATGTACTTCTCAGTAATAACATTTTTATATAATTTTGAAATTTTGACCAAATTTTAAGTAAAATTTCATTTCTTAATTTCAATTTTTATTAAATATTGGTAAAAAGTGTCTGGCGCCGTTTTCATTTTAATTTTTCCGTCTAAATAAGTTAATTTTTCCAAATTCTAGTTAATTTTTTTTTTAGTGTATAAAATATCAGAAAACTGGGTTACTTTTAATTTTACATTTTTTATAATTTTGTAAATTTAAAACGTCTAAAAATTAAAACCGACAATTAAGTCATTATATGTAAAATTATGAAATTTCAATGCTTAATTAATACTTAAGAATCAATTTTAATTATTTTTATATTATCTGAAAGAAAATTTTTTAAGTTTGATTTTGTGTATGCATCATTTTTAAATCTGATTGACAATTTCCCATTTGAAGTAAATTTTGGCAGTATTTATCTTAAATGTTACGCCCACTAGAAAAGTCTGTGGACTTCTATAATTAATAAATGGTGTTATTTACGTGTTTTCAGATCAATTTGACCAATTTTTACCATTTTAAATTATGATACGATTTTTACTTATTAACAGTTTTATACTTTATTTTGACCATTAGTGTGTGTACATATATTTATGGACGTATTAATATGGTTTAATCAAAATCAAATGTGAATTTCATTTATAATCATTGTGATGCAAATTTGCATTAATTTACATTTTGTTTATTTAATTGGTTAGAATTTGAATAAAAATATTTTAATTGGAAAACATTCAAATACATTTTTAAGATAACTGTTGATTTTTTGTTTTATAAAATAAGATTTTATTGAATTTTAATTATTTTTAGTTGTTGAGTACTACACTGATAGAAAATGTTTTGTTATATGTATAAAAAAAATTATAAAAATTTTTGAACAATTAAGCTTTTTTATTATATTAATATCCTTATGCAATTTTGATCAATGAAACATTTAGATGGCTAAATAAATTCTAAACTAAATACAAATTGACAAAAGGGTTTAAAGTTTCTTTGAAAAATATTTAAAAATACAATTTTAAAAATACAAATTTAAATTTCCCAGCAAAACTTTGGTAATGGGTGCGATATTCTCATGCGTTACCTTGTAATGATAGCTCGTTACCTTTTCCATTATTTGCAAGCATAAAGTAATAAGTTACTGATTATTGATTACGTAATATATGATTTATAAATTTAAAGTAGTAATTGAAATATTTTTGGAAATCGTTTTTTGAGATACATTACTTTGTGTTTTTTTGTAAGCAAAGGGGTAATATATGTTTGTTTTGATAACACTAGCGAAAAAACGAAGCGCAACAGTTCATTTAAGTTTAAAGCAATCAAATACTATATGCGTCGATAGCTCAGTGGGTAGAGTTTTTGGCTGGCAACCAAATTTCCCTGGTTCGATTCCCATCTTGACCACATTATTTTTAATTACAAAAATTTTAAATAAAATATTTGTAATAATTTTTTTAATAAAAATTCCTCTTTTTTAAAAATCTATTTTTAGACACATTACTTTTTCCATTCTCGTAACCATATAAGTAACCCCTTACATTATCACCACTAAAGTAATGGGTATTTACATTACTTTGAGGCTCGTCGCCTATAAAATTCATCAATGAAGTAAAGTGTAAAGTAATCCATCGGCCCCTATGGATGTACATTACTTTACCCATTATTTGGTAATGTGTGGTTTTGCTGGGTTGGAAACCTGAATTTAGTTTAGATTGTAATTAGCCAGTTCGCACCCACCCTTAATAATAATTATGAATCGTTAAAGCTTGTGTTATCATTACTCTCGAAATCTGGTTTAAATCATATACGCGAACTAGAATTCGAAATTAAGTTTAAACCAGATTTCAATAATAACCTGATATTTTTGATTAAAAATTTAAGTTTAAACAAATAATGTATGATGAAATAATTTATAAGTTTAATTAAATGCAATTTATAGATAAAACATTTCAGCTTTGTGAACAAAAGGTGTCAGTATTTTTATTTATTTTAATCCCTTCTTAAAAATATTTAGTTTCCTTAATTTTAATTCGATTGACTTTGAAAAGTTTTATTCAAATTAATATTTTTTTTTAATCGTAATATTGCTTTTGGCTCTTTTAAAGATTTGAATTTGTTCTAGGAACGATTAAAATCGTTTTAATCATCAGTCATGTTATTCATATTGTAATTTTTGTTTCGTTTGTTCTTTCAATAGTTGTTTCTGGTTTTAATTGTACATTTGTATTGTATTCTTTTGAGGTTATTATAGTTCATATTTCGCAAATTCATCATAATTTCCACTTAAATTGCTTCTTCATTGACTGGACTAGTACAAGACTTAAAAAGTAATTTATTTCGTTTTTTTTTTTTGTAAAAAAATCAGTTTTATACAATTCATATAATTATGGGCCATTTTTATTATTGTAACGATTTTGAGTAGTTTTTTTTTTTGCTTAATTTTCAGTTTTTTTTCTGTAGGGTAGACAGGGGAGCATTTGTCAATTTTAACGAAATTCCAAAACTGAATCATATATGAGGTACAGTTGTCATCTAAGGTTTTCTATAAATTTAAGCAAACCGGTTAAGTGAATATCTAAAACTTCATTTAAATGAAAACAAAATTTATTATCCTTTAAAATTTGTATAGGTGGCATTATGTTAGTTAGTTCATGCAAATTGGAGCTTAAATCTGTGTATTGGATAAAACAATAGAATTTCGATCTAAAAATTAATATTTCTTGACACTTTCTAAGATGCTTATCTTAAAAGTAGATCTTAAAAAAATCAGAAATATTTGTCGTGTAGATTTAATATATTCTCATACTTTGTAATTTGTTAAATTATATTATAGGGCTTATATTCAATACCGTCTATCTACAACAACACAATTTTTCAGGAGAGCCAAAAAACTGTTTTATTCGCAAATAAGCAACAATTTTGATGAACTCATGTTCTACAATATAAACAGAATGTGTCTAACAAATGTTCTAACTAAAAAGTTTCTTGAAATTCGCGTTATTTTAGCTTCTATGATAGAAAGACGGTATTGCCTCAAAAATAAAATAATTTTCTAGGAAAATAATATGTAGATAGACGGTATTGCCTTATTTTAAAATTAAGTTTGTATTACGGTTTTTGTATGGGGACCACGAAAAAGGTGGGAGATAGGGGGTAGATATGTTCCCAAGAAATGTTGGGGATAGAAAAATAGTATGACCTGTTCTAACATTTGAACCCTTCAGGGAGCTAGGGGTTGTTTTTGACTAGTTTTTGTTTGTTTTTGTTTTTGGCATGGGTGTCTCAAAAAGGGTGTCAGATAGAGGGTAGGTGTGTTCAGAATTGTTTAACCAGTTTATATTCAAAGACAATGTTTTTTATAATTTTTTTATTATAATTTTACTGCGTGTGGCTAAGATTATCATAGAAGTAGTGATACTCCTCTGGAATTACCGCCTTTAACTCCTGTAAATGTTTCCATTTGTTTTGCTGAATTGGTAGTCGACCGGTATACAATTGTTTTGGTTCTATGTGACCTTCATATTGCTTTATTCTAATAGGTAGTTCAGTGTAATTATGATCAAAATTAACTTTTAACTTAATGGTACCACTTGGGGAATATAAGAGAGATCTTAGTCTACAGTGGTTCTTTTTTTGATAATCTTTGTTACACACATCTTTACAAACTCTCGCTTTGCTTCCCAAGTCTTGTTCCAAAATGATTCAAAAATTTGTTTCCTTGTTCTCTCATCAAAGTTTTGGCAGTGTCTTACTTTACTGTTTCTACAAATGCGCGATGAACAAGTTGGCCTATTTTTCTTTCTGCTTTTGGGGAGTTCTGTTTGAATCCTGCATCATCAGTTGAAAATCCTAAATATTGTTGTCCAAGCATTCGCTTTCGACCATTTGCACTCCGTTTTTTTGACGTAGAGTTATGGACTCGTTTAGATCTGTTGCGTATGGGCACATTTTGGATAACTTTTTCGTTTTCGGAATCTGGTTAAAATTTTGGTGTAAATGTAAGAAATTATTAGGTACATACTTTCATGTAGTTTGATATTACTTGCAGTTACGAACCTGTAATATATACGCCCTCAATATCTTCGTCATTTGAAGATACGTAATCGTATGCAGTACGTTGTAAGGAGTTACAAGTAGCGATATTTTTCTAGACATATATATCGGACATTTTAACCTTCAACCATAACAATCAATCAATCAATGTAATCGATGTAAGTGTGTACATTACTTACCCACGCTCAAATTCTGGAATCACACAATAATAATCTAAAAAGTATTTATAAAATGAATTTCTCACTACGAACAAAAAATTGCTTTTAATTTTTTCGAATAAAATCTGAAATATAATAAAAATTTCAGAAAAGCAATAGGTAACTTAGATTTTAAATCGAGGTGAAGTGGTCAATTTCAAATCAGTATCAAATTAGTACATTCTTGCTTGTGTTTTTGCGTTTGAATTGATTTATCTGAATACTCATTTGTAGCTAGTATGTATCCGAAAAACGAACAGTGAATAAATAGATATCAAACAGAGAAATAGCCTGAAATTAAATAAAACGACAAAATTCTATGATGTAGATAGACGGTATTGCCGTCATAAAATTCATAAATAAGTATCTTTGTAGATAGACAAATGATAAAATACAGGATATATAGTACTAAAAATATTTTTTTTCCACTGATATTTTTACAGTACATACAGATGGGGTCAGAGATGAGTTTGGCATAAAAAAAAATAGATAGACGGTATTGAATATAAGCCCTCGTAATGAAGTTATACTTTCTCATATTTTTCAATAATAGCTCCCTCGGATTCTGATAATTTTTTCTATAGAAATAATCTGACAGGAAAGGTCTACTGTACAGTTCACCACGATTTGTGTGATAGAGGGAACAATACGCACTTTCTTAACGTTCCATTCTCATGCTTAAGGATTAAAAATTGAGTATTAGAGTAGAAACAAGCGTTGTTCGCTTTTGGGGTTTGTTTTATGTTTGTTCTAAAGAAATATATATGTTGGATTTAATCTCAAGTGTACGAACTTTTAAAACAGATGTCCTGGGATCGGGATAAAACTTGCACCAAGTTCAGTCCTATTGGGTAGTAGTTATGACACAAAGTTTCAGCTGGATTGGTCAAGGATTCTACGTGTTAGAGGTTGTTGAATTTTGAAATTTTTTTGGATACATATAACTAATAATCTATTGTAGTTAGAAAATTTTGTCCAAAATATTTTTGATAGCTTTTTCTCCAATAATTTTTAAAAAATAAAAAAAAAATTTTTAATTTTTTTTGACTTTTTTTTCAGTCAAACATTTTTTTTTACTTTTTTGGAAAATGGGTTTATTTTTTTAATAATGCTTAGGGGTTTTCCTTTAAGAGCTTTGTCGTCGCTTAGTGGAATGCGACTTGTTTATCTATCAAAATAAACGTTAAATACACGAAACAACGGTTTTTTAATTTTTGATATATGCGCTATTTTGGCTGAAGTGCACTTTAGCGGGCCCCCTCCCCCCCCCCCTTTTATGACCCCCTCTGAAATAAAAAAGGAACATTTTTTTATAACATCCATTTTTTAGTCCGGGGCCTGTGGGGCCCCAGGCCTCACAAAAAGAAGATATAAAAACTTTTTGTTTTTATTTTAGAGGGGATCATATTTTTTTCAGAATAGAAATTTGAATTGGAAAGATTTCTATCTCTCTCGAGCTGCGTTCGATATTATTTCGTATTCTTATAGTTTTTTCGCATTATAACGCTATGTTGCAATGAATGATTCTGAAATTCTTTTAGACTCTTGGAGTGAAAAAGTATCCTACTGAGAAATGTAGTATTGAATTTTCTATCTCACGATCACTTATAAGTTCAGAAATACGCACAATCAAAGTAGTAATTTAACACAAATGCTTTTAATTTTCGGTTAAAAATAGAAATATTTAAGAATAAAAAGTTTTCAGTCAAAAATTTTAACGGAATTGTACTTAAAAAAGAATAATAAATATATAAGAATTGTATTTATTTTGAAATAGTTTTTTTTTGGGATTTACAATTTTTTTTATTCTAAGTCAAAAATAAAAAGTTTTTGATTAACATTGAAGACGTACTATTTTGAGTGCAGGGTTAATGCATATGCCGAGGGGCGAAGACCCCCCACCCTACCCTAATTGATTTTTTTTATTAGCAGTATTTCGGGTTTTCTTTTCTCCTAGATTTTTGCTTTATAGTGTGATATTTTTTTTAAGTTTGTTTGCTTTGTAACAAAACAAACTGTATAAACTATAAAACTGCAAACATCTGAAAAACAAACTTGTGTTCAGCTTTAATTATTTTGTAGTTGTTGCTATTTTCTTTTTGAACATTTCATAACAATACTTCTATATAATAATTGCCAGTGTAAAGCGGAAAAAAATTACCGAAGACGATCTTAGCATTTAATAACAGATATATAGAAGAATGATTTTAATAATACATATTTTTTTTATTTAAATTAATGAAAATCTAATTTCTAAGAAATTAAGAAAAGTGTGAACAGTTCCCCAGCGGGAAAAAGAGATGCAAAAACAGTAGAAAAAGCGCTATAATTAATGATGATCTAGATGTATTTTTTTTAACAGAAAATCCAATGATTTTAACATTGAGTTGTTACAGAAGTAGAGTAATTCAACTTTGGCAGTTTTTCAGTACTTTTTGAACAAGTGCAAAGGAAATAATTTTTCATCTACTAAAAGGAAAAAAAATCAAAAAAGTATGTATTTTATTAATCCCATTTCCATATTTTGAACTTTTTGTATCTGTATTGATATAGGATATTGAACTTGCGATCTCAAGATTGCTGGTATAGCCACTTACCGCTAAACTATTCGATATTAATGTTGGCTGGTTTAAAAACACCACTTGTTATTGCAACATTTTTCTTCGTATTTCTTCAATAAAAGTATTTATTTAATAAGTGCAAAAAGTGAAATATTTTTTCAG
This sequence comes from Eustalomyia histrio, assembly GCA_949748255.1. Classification (NCBI taxonomy): domain Eukaryota; kingdom Metazoa; phylum Arthropoda; class Insecta; order Diptera; family Anthomyiidae; genus Eustalomyia; species Eustalomyia histrio. Next base: position 10,541,928 of record OX456526.1, read on the forward strand.
CAATTTTTTTTATAATTTTTATTTTTTTAATTTAAAAAATTAAATTTTGAATTTTAACGAATTAATTATAAATATTAAAAAACAGTTAAAAAAAATTCTTGCACTAGGACTTAAACCTGCGATCATCTATTTGAAAATAAACTTTATCAAAATTACTGCTTATCATCACTTTTAGAAGCAATGACCAACTAATATTTTGGATATTGTTCAGAATGAATTCTTAATGGTTTGTAAAGCATAACCAAATTTTTTTGCTGGGTCGTTGGTAGTGTTTCCAATTCGGTTAATCGATTCCTCGATTAATCGCCTCTGTTTCGGTTAATGTCGAAACAAATAATTTAAAAATCAAATAACAATTCGACCCGAATAATCGATAAAAAAAAGTCGATTAACCGGTTAAATTTTTAATATGAATTTTTCTTAACTTTGGCAAGAAAATCGTAGAAAAAAACATCAACTAAAATTCAATCAAATTATTTTCAAATTGACTCAATCAAAGCAAATGTTATATAGGCTATAGGAAATATAATAGACAATAAAAAAATAAATTTTAAATAATATAAAATTATATTTTCATATCCAATAAATTTAAATGGAGCTTTTAACTTCCGTATACACGTAATTTGAGCTGACAAATGATCTCTTCAGAGCGCGAAGTTTTAGAAAAGCTAGAGCCTCTAAGCAGAGCTTTAACAAAAAATCTATTAAAATATTTATATGTATATTTCTCCTTAGCAATAAGACACATGACTAGGTAAATTCCTAACAAGCACTATGACGTTACTTATGTTATAAAATAATAATATGAAATTGCTTTAAATTCGAAAACTATATTTTCATTTAAAATTCAATGAAAAAATTTATAAAAATTAAAAAATAACTTGGAATTTCGTTTCTAATCGATAAATTTTGGTGAAGTATGAACTTCAGTAGAATTAAGTTGTTTAGTAAAAAATATTATAGAATTCGCTTATTTGAATTATGAATTGCGCAAACACAGAAAAATCGGTGAGGACTTGTCAGGAATATGCATGATTTTTATATTTTTTCTAATAGATAACCTCTTTAACTCTAAAGCTTAAACCCGGTAGTAAAACAGTCAGGGGACAGCGGCAGTTCTATCAAAGTTTGTGAATTTTGCAAAAACTATTTATATCATATTTTTAAGAATTTGTTATTGAATTTTTTGGGATGCTCTTGTTTTTTTAGGCATTTTTTATTTTGGACAGTGTTATATACAGAAAATAAAAACCAACTTTATCGACAAAATGTCCTACTTGCGTTTTTATGGATTTACTTCCACTGAACACGACTGTCTATTTCGTCAGATTCCTCTGAAAATACCCAAGACTATAATAGGCTTTTTATACTGAACAATATCTTTGTGAAACGCATGGAAGATGTTGAAAACGTGAAACATGAATTCACATTGGCAACATCTTTTATCTGTTATTTATTCAGCTGTCAAAAAAATAAAAGAAAAAGACACATATTTTTTTTTTTAATAAAAAATGGATTTAGAGAAAGCATTAATCATTAGAGTAGTTGTTGCTTTGAAAGAACAAACCCGAATTTTAATGCAGTACATTAAAATATTAAAGGTCATTCTGGAAGTAGATGATGATGAAGAAGAATTTTTGGTAGACATAATAATGAAATTCTTACATGTGCCGCTCATTTTCCTTTGTTGAATACCTTTTTTTTTGTTTATTTTCTGCCATATAGCTTTGCTAGTGATGACACAAAGAAAATCGATTTTTTTTATTGCAATTTTTTTAGTGATGACACTTAAAAAACCTAAAGACAAAATGAGAAAGGATCATCTTTTGCAAATGTAGAAAGATGTCGAATTTTTGTCCTGTATAATTCTTATGGGAAGATGTTAACATCTTTGCAATTTAATGAAAGATGTTGGTCAGTGGAAAAAACCCAAAAGGCATGAGTCTTTAAAAAATCTCAGGATGCTTTGAATTGTTCTAAACAAATACTTTAAAAATCAAAGCAATAGACTTAACTTGATATTTCAGCAAAAACCTTTTTGTGTTCTTATTGATGAAAGATATAAATTTATTTTACATTGAACGATAAATCGATTAATTGCCAATTTTTCCGATAAATCAAGCCGAATATACGATTAATAAATTTTCTTCATTTTTCGAATAATAACCTTTCCGATTAAACGGCAGGGTCGAATAATTGGAAACACTAGTTGTTAGGTAACTGTTGAAACAACAAAAATTTATACATTTTTAAATGCAAATATTTTTTAAAATAAAATTGGAGTTCATTCAGTAAAATCCGTCTATCAGATTGCCCGTTTATTTAAACTTTTTTGATCTACAATACATGTTTGTCTTGTTGAACAATTTAAATTATTTATTAAATTCTCTCAAATTGCTGCATTTTTCTATGCAACAGTCTAGTTTACCTTAGTTTTGTTTTTGTTGTGCAAAATAATCCAAGTACTTACATATAGTTGCAAATAAGATTTTCATTTAACATTCAGGTGTTATTTTCAAACATAACTACAACTGCTCCAGTACTTACATATTGTAATTTTATGCACAAAAAAAATATTACTACAATTGAAAATAATTCTCATATAAAAAATAATAACTAAAATACATTGAAGTTTTATTTTTTTTTGCAGTTGTGTAATAACAATTGTATAAAAAGAATTCACACCATTTTAAATAGAATGAATGAATTTTTTTCTGTGCATTATGATGAGAAAATTTCTCAACTTTATTTGTAACGAGGAGAAATGTAATTATCTTTAAGGAAACTTATACATACATATGATAAAATAAAGTTTAATTTTCTTTTGTTTGTTTATTTAACAACATAAATATTGGTTAAAATTAGAAGTTGAACAAAGAAAAAACCTTCGAAATTTAAAATATGTTAATTGGTTAGGTTAAGGTGAACATAGTTAAAATAAACTAATTTTCTTATGTAGGATAAATACTACAATACAAACTATTTTTTTTTAATAAATAAATAAATAAAATGTTTGTATACTCTTGATTATATATGTGGACTTTTGACAATAGAAGTCATTTATATCGACAAAAAATTTTAAGATATCGGTTTAGTAAGAATTCCAACTTTTTGTGGAAATTTGTTTTTTATAATTCTCCATCATACCCAGTAAAACTTTGGTAATGGGTGCGATATTCTCATGCGTTACCTTGTAATGATAGCTCATTACCTTTTTCATTATTTGCAAGCATAAAGTAATAAGTTACTGATTATGATTACGTAATATATGATTTATAAATGTAAAGTAATAATTGAAATATTTTTGAAAATCTATTTTTAGATACATTACTTTGTGTTTTTTTGTAAGCAAAAGGGTAATGTATGTTTGTTTTGACAACACTAGCGAAAAACGAAGCACAACAATTCATTTAAGTTTAAAGCCATCAAATACTATATGCGTCGATAGCTCAGTGGGTAGAGATTTCCCTGGTTCGATTCCCATCTTGACCACATTATTTTTAATTACAAATATTTTAAATAAAATATTTGTAATAATTTTTTTTAATAAAAATTCCTCTTTTTTAAAAATCAATTTTTAGACACATTACTTTTTCCATTCTCGTAACAATATAAGTAACCCCTTACATTATCACCTCTAAAGTAATGGGTATATACATTACTTTGAGGCTCATTGCCTGTAAGATTCATCAATGAAGTAAGGTGTAAAGTAATCCATTGGCCCCTATGGCTATATGTACATTACTTTACCCATTATTTGGTAATGTGTGGTTTTGCTGGGTAACTCAACAAATGTATGTTAAAATGGTCCATTCTAGTCAAAACTGTCCTTTCCATTTTTTTTCGGCAAAACAACTTAAGTCGATTTAAGTTGTTTTTTGATAATTTTTTTTTTTGTTCCTGGCACATTGAAATATTTTGATACTATAAGAAATTTCGTTCAATTGGAAAGGCCTAGTTTTCACAAATTGCAATGTTGCTAATTTAGGCTGAGTTTCAAGTTTTTTATTTAAAATACTTTATTTTTGCATAAATTTAAAATTTCTACTTTAAATTGCTCCATTAATGCCTTTAAATAGCCTCAACTAGTTTTGTGCTAAATTTTCATAAAACAATATTTGTTTTACAACAAAAACAATTAATAAAACACTTGTGCTTTTTTAAGTGCATCTTTCCTCATTTTATGGTGTAAGTTTTCTTATTTTTTTGTTTGTAAACTTTTATATAAATAAAACATATTGTGTTTTAATTTTTCTGTATTTCGTTGATGTGTTAAAAAATACGCACTATTTCTATTACCCTGATTTGTAAACAATAACAGTTACCAGCCAAACTAAACGTACACCAAGTATAATAATTTTATTTCTTTCTTTGATTTTAAAATAAGCTCAATAGTAAATGTGAATATAAGTTTTTCGAAAAAATATACCAAATTTATTATTTTTAAAATTTTGAAAAATATAAAAAATTAAAAATTTCAAAAATTTAGTAAAGCGTCGTACCAAATCGACTATAACCTTTAAACTGTAAAAGGTACAAAATTCGTAGATAAAGGTTCAATATTAGGCATATATTTTTTTAAGAAAAAACAAAAGATGAGCATTTTGAGAAATATGGATTTGAACCTTAGACCCCAAAAAATAAGCTTTGACCCTTCTTATCTCGTGTAGTTTAAAATAGTCCTTTTTTGATGATACTTTAGTCAAATTTTAACGTTTTTTTTGCAATTTTCATGACGTCATATTTCGGAAACCGAAAGGGTCTTGACTATAAAATTTGAGCTTCGTCACGATCTTGTATAGTACGACTATTATGGTGAATTTCATTGAAATCGGAGATGGTCGATCCAATTGATGATTGAGTTCATGTGTTTTGACTCTTTTAGTTTTAGTTTTTTTCAGCAAAAGAAAACATCATAAATTTTAGTAAAAACATTGAGAAAATAATTGCTATTTATTATTTATAAAAAAAAAAAATTATTTTTTAATAAAATTTATAAAAAACAAATATATCTTAGCAATAAAATGGACAAGGGTTCTCTCCACAACAGTGCAATTGACATCATTTTGACGTTTCTTTGTAACCGATTCGGAAATTAATTACTATCATTTTATTCCATCTAAATACACTGGGTTATATGCCGATTTGGATGAATCCAAATCCAAAGTTGACTTCATATTTTCCACTCCAAATTTTACCCCCTACGCGCAGAGAAAAAACATGGTTCCATCATAATCACTGCTACTATATTATGCTTGCTGCCTTCGCGTATGGTTGTCACAACCAAGTTTTCAGTTTATAAATAGGTTCTAATCATCAGTATGGTCGCTAACATCATTATTATAGTAAATATGTTATTATTTCATGATTGCCACTTTCTATTTTATACCATGATTGACTGTAACCATATTGTGGTAACAAAAATTCTTACTGTGAATAAAATATAATAATTATGGAGCTATAAAATGCTGACAACAATTAATAAATAATTATAAAAAACAAAGAAAACATAACTTTGACATTTACAGTCATAATACGGTCTTGTTTTTATTAAAAAAAAATGTTAGTCCAGTCACCCATTTTCACCTAGGGCTTTTATTTTCGAAAATGCCCTATACATATAACAATATAATTTACAATAATCAATTCGTTGTAGACAAAATTCATTGTCAAGATTTTATATATTTTAATTCTTTTCAATAAAAACAATAATAATTTCTTTTAAAAAATATATTTATTAATTCATTTCTTGTGACTATTAACTTCTGACAAATTACTCAGAATATTATTAAAATAATTTTTTATAAGAAAAGGTCTTATACAAAATACTAGATTTTTAGAAATTTTTCTGATAGCAACATTTTTAGATTCTATGGATTTTTCCCTAAAGTAAAATTCTCAGATTCTGCAAACTGTTTCTTAGATAAAACTTCGCATATTCATATTATTTTAGAATTTACAATTCCTATATTCTTTAAAAAATTTAGATTCTAAAAAATTTAGATTCTAAAAAATTCTTTGACTCTAAAAACTTTTCATCATGAAAAATACTTAGATTTTAAGAACTTTTTCTAGTAGAAATATTCTGAGGCTCTAAGGACTATCTAAAAAAATTTTAAAAATGTCTTTAAAATCTAAGAATTTTTCTATAAGAAAAAGTCCATAGAATCTATTTTTTTTTTTATAAAAAAATTTCTTAGAATTTAAAAATATTGTTGAAATATTTTTCTTTAAAAAAGTGCATAGAATTAAAGAAGTTTTCTTGAAAAAGTCATTAGTATAAATTTTTTTTTATTAAAAACATTTCTTAAAGACATTTCCTTAAATTTAAAGAACATTCTCATAGTTTCGAATACAACTGTAGGGACCATATTATGGAACAAGTTTTGATTATTTTATAATCAAAATATGATAACTATATTATAGTATGACTATGGTTGGCACAATCATAATCCCAAAAATATATGATGCTCTTCGAATATGATTTCCCTAACCATGTTTTTTCTCTGCGTGTAAACATCGGAGATGGCACATATAAAAAAAACCGGTAAAACATAGATTTTTATACTTGTTTCGGCATTTTGATACTTTACATCGGAATTGCATTTTAGCGGCGGTCAAAGTTTCTCAGCTCTGGCCTGTTCTTGCAGCATATCGGTATATAAAACTATGTTTTCTTTTCAGCTCAGGTGTAGGGTATATTCAGCAACTTTGTAGATAATGTTATGATAAATATTTTTGAAGAACATATTAACCCTCTAACTCCCCCTCATACCGGCATTTTTTGGCTTTATTCTAATAAATTGTAAAAAACACCCCAAAAAAGGGAAAGGGCGGGGATGAAATGGTCTACAAAAATGTTGGCCATAAGATTATACTATATATATCAGAACACACTAAAGCCCAAAACTTAACAAAAATACTAAAAACCAGACAAATTCAAGATTGCCTATCAAATTTCTAGTCATATTTCGGGATGACCTAAATATTATGTAGGTGATCCCAAAATCTGGCTTTTAATATGTTGGTCATCCCAAAATTTGACTAGAAAACTGTTGAACAATATTGAAATTGATTGGTTTTTGGTGTTTGTGTTAAGTTTTTGGTTTTGGTGTGTTCTGACATATAATAGTAGAACATTTCATCCCCGCCCTTACCCTTTTTCGGGGTGTTTTATACAATTTGTTAAAATAAAGCAAAAAAATGTCATTATGAGGGGGAGTTAGAGGGTTAATATGTTCTACAAATATATTTGTCATTCTATTATCTACAAAGTTGCTGAACTTACGTTACACCTCAGATGTAAAGAAAACATAGTTTTATATACCGATATGCAGCAAGAAAAGGCCAGAGCAAAACGCCGAAACACGTTTTTGGTCTCCTTAACAATAATCAACCATCGGAACCCAGTAATTTTTTTTGAGTTGAACTGTGTTATCCATATCTCATTAACTAAGGGAAATAGAGCAAACTGATTTAACATAGTTTTACTATACTCCCGTGAGTCTGTCCGTGAATGTGTCCTTGGACCATCAGAAAATTTTCGAAAAAGTTTTATTTTATAAAATGGGGTCATGTCTCGAAAACTAAGCGAGAAAGAGCATAACGAACAACCTACGTAAAGTGCCAACCGAATTAAAAAGTGTATTTTGTATTTTATGACTGATGATAGTCATATCATAAAATCTTACAAAATATTTCTCCGTGTGTGAATATGAATCGGGTCCGAGGCGGATATAATTAAAACAAAATTTAAACTTCAGTATAATTAAAAGTAAAACAGTAGTTTTACTGATTTTGTTGTTAAGTTTAAAATTAACAAATTTGATGAAAAATTGGAATAAATTTTGATAAATAGACAAATTTTTCTATTGAAAGAAACTAATACGATTACTTAATAGAAAATTTTCTAAAATGAAAACTTATTATAATTTCTGAATTTTAAAATAAATTTTAAACATTAAATTAAGTCTTATAAATTTATTTCAGATTCTGCGTAGTTAGATTGTTTTTGTAAGTTTCATATAATAAAGAAATCACTATATGTTAATTAATGTGACTAACTGTTTATTTATAGACATTTTTTATGCAAAACAATTTTTTTTTTAGCCAATTTTGTTTCTTTTCCTTAAATAAAATCTTCGAAAAAACACGTTTAAAGCGTTTTGCGTATATTTTATGCATTTCATTAAATGCATCTTAAAAAAAAAACAAGAAAACATGTATGTTTCTGGCGCGATATAAAAATAAATTTATACATTTTACAATTTCTTCGAAATATTAAAGAAAAAATCTATGTCACTGCATGAACAGACTGTTTTTTTATGGGTTTTTTCCTATAAAACTGGGAAAAATATTTAAATGATAGAGAGTTGGGGAAATTTTTAACATTTCCTAAATACATAATAATCATTTTCGGTATTAAGATAAATCATTATAAAATTTTAGTTTTAAATTTGTAGTAAAAAATACTTTACAGAATAAATTATTACTTTAAAACATTAAATAAAAAGGTTTGTTTAAAATGTAAATTTTTAATTAAACATTTTGATACCGTGTTAATTTTTTTTAAAGAAATAAGTCTTAAATATAATGAAATAATTCCCAAACATTTTCTATACAAATTGGTAGTAATTTCATAAAAATCATAAAGAATTAAAAAAAAACTTTTTTATCCCCTCAAATTTTGAGCTTGGGTCGATAAGATAAGTGCTTTTGTCTATCAAGTTTTATATTTCAAGCTAATAAATTGTGAGGTTTACAACTTGAATATATTAATGAATATTCAATTTACTAATTGTCTTAACGTTACGCATAATGACAAGTTTTTTTTATTTATTTTTATTGAGATTTCCAAGTAACATCAACTAAATTAAGTTTAATTTTATGTTGGTTTTTTTTTCTTTTACAAGATTTTATTATTTCTTTTTTAATATTAAATAACCCAGCAAAAACTTGGTAATGACATGGTATTATATTACTATTGTAATTTCCAGTAATACGCCATTTCTGTTCACATCTAAATATATGTCATTGACATTACTAGTAATGATATTTGTCCAAAGACAGCACCATGTTAAAATAATGAGCTGGGTAAATATAAGTGTTTCCAATCCGGTTAATCGATTAACCGATTCCTCGATTAATCGCCTGTATTTTGGTTAGTGTCGGAAACAAATAATTTGAAACTCAAATAACAATCAAATTATTTTCAAATCGACTGAATCAAAGCAAATATTATATAGACTTTAGGAAATATAATAGACAATTTTTATTTTTGTTTCAATTCCTATAAAAAATAAATTTTAAATAATATACAGTGTATCACAAAAGTTTTTTTTTTGAAAAATATGTTGAAGTATTAATGTTTTTCTGCACTAACAATAGCATATGGTATTGTATGCAGTTTTTAAAGTTTTGACCTTGATTTCAACTAAGCGCATTTAAATCGAGGAAAAAGTGAACGATTGTGATTATAAATTTGAGTCAATACCGATATCAATTCGAAATTCGAATTATGGCTCCTCGTGGAAAAGAACTTTTACAAGATTTAAAAAGTTTTATTGTTAAACATTATAAAGAGAAGAAAATCCAACGTGAAATTGCCAAAGTTATCAATAAAAGTAGTTGCACAGTACAGAAAATTATAGAAAAATTTAATACGGAGGGCAATACTAAAAAGAAGACTCGAACTGGGTGTCCAAAATCCTTCAATGACAGGGAGAAACCAATTGTCACAAGAAAAATAAAAGCAAATGCCAAGAAGAGCGCTGCAAAAGTACTGGCAGAACTAGAAAAACAGACAGGAAAAACGTGTAACCCACAACCCATTTGTCGGGGCTGCATTCTTCCGGTTACGATGGCCTAACAGCCGCTAAAAATCATTTGCGAACAGCACCAATAGGAGAAAACAGTTTGACTTTGTAAAGGAGTACAAAAATAAAGATGAAAATTTCTAGAAATCAGTTATTTTTTCAGACGAGAATAAATATATTATTTTTGGCTCAGATGGGTATCAAAAAGTGTGGAGAAAAGTGAACACTGAGCTCGATCCAAAAAATATGGCAGTGATAGTAAAACATGGTGGTGGTTCGGTTATGGTATGGGGGTGTATGACAGAGTTTGGTGCTGGAAATCTGGTGATGATCGAAGGAAGAATGGATTAGACGGTTTATTTGAACATTTTAAAAAATAACTTACATCAAAGTGCAGCTAAATTGGAACTAACAGGATCATTTGTATTCCATATTGTTAGAGAAAGGCTTTTTCATAGAGCGCCAAAACAATTAAAAACTACCCCTAGTCACCTGACTTAAACCCAATTAAACTTCTGTGGGATTATCTCGAAAAAAAAATCAGAACTCATAACATTACAAGCCAAGATACCCTAAAAGCTGCACTATTGAGGAGTGGAATAAAATTCCATCTTCGGTAACCGAAAATCTTATCGCATCTATGCCATCCAGGTTGGAATCAGTTAAAAAGGCCAAGTGCTATCCAACAAAATGTAAAATGTCCGCCTTATTTCATAGATTCAATCATAGTGCCGATTTTTATGAACTGCATACTTACTTTTGTGACATGAATTCGAACAATTTTTTTAATTCTGTTATATTTACGAAGTAATGAATTATTATTTTTTTAAGTTAAGTTATTTTTCTTAAGTTAACATATAAAATAAATGAAAAAAATATAATTTTTGTGTTTTTATTTTAAATCTTAAGCCAATTTTTCAATCATTTCAACTGGAAATATTGCTGCATACATACTTTTGTGATACACTGTAATATTATATTTTCATGTCCAAAAAAATTTCAAGCTTCTAAACAGAGCTTTAACAAAAAAGCTACTCAAATAAATATTTTTCTCCATTGCAACAAGCACTATGACGTTACTTATGTTATAAAATAATAATATAAAATTGGTTTAAATTCGAAAACTTTATTTTCTAAAAACCAGTTTCATCTAATAAAATTCTATGAAAAAATTTATAAAAAACCAAAAATAACACAGAATTTTGTTTCTATTTTTCTATTTTGATTTATCACCAAATTTTGGTGAAGTAGGAACTTCAGTAGAATTAAGTTGTTTAGTAAAAAATATTTAAGAATTCTCTTATTCTTATCGGTGAGGACTTGTTAGGAATATGCGTGATTTTTATATTTTTTTTTAAGAGATAACTTCTTTAACTATAAAGCTTAAACCCGGTAGTGAAAGTGTAAGGGCACAGTGGCAGTTCTATCAAACTTTGTGAATTTCGCAAAAATTATTCATACCATATTTTTAAGAATTTGTTATTGCATTTTTTTGAAGGCAGCTCCTGTTTATGTAGGCATTTTTATTTTTATTTTTATTTTTTATTCTCGACAGTGTCATATAAAGAAAATTAAAACTAACTTTATCGACAAAATGTCCCACTTCGGTAAAACACTATACGTTTTTAAGGGTTTACTTCCAATGAACACATCTAACATTTTCTTTTTAAAAAGTCGTCATATTCCTTTGAAAAACCCAAGATTTTAAGACATGATTGTTTAAAAAATCTCAGGATGCTTTGAATTGTCTAAACAAACACTTTAGAAACCAATGCAAAAGACTTGGTGTTTCAGCAAAGAGCAGCTCTTTGTGTTCTTATTGATAAAAGAAATACATATATTTTGCATTAAACGAATAATCGATTAATCGCCAATTTTCCTGATTAATTTAATTTTTCGAGTAACCGATTAACCGGCAGGGTCTAATAATTGGAAACACTAGTAATTTCCCAGGTAGTTCCCATCACTGATTTCTATATTTAAAACGTATTACATGACAATGAAAAATGTTGCTGGGGTATAACGTAATTTCTCCTTGACATTCATTTTCTATCGTTTTTTTATAATTTCACTTCCGCCAAAACATATTCGAATTTTATTTCAAATTTATTGATCAACATTGATCATATATTTACCAAAAAACGACACAAGCATGTGAACAAAAAAAAATTTGATACTTTAAATTAAAATCACAAAAAAAAAACGAAAAGGGCAATTTATTTTAAAGAAAATTACCGTGTAAATGAAAACTATCCCGTAGGCATATACAACTTCATGACATTTACACGCTCATAAAAAGAACATCTAAAAATATACACACCACAACTGATTTCAAATGATACATGCAGATATATTTTGGGATTGTACTCGTATTAAAAAAAAAAAACTTTAGTGATGTAAAATTTACCAGTTTGTAATATTCGAAACTAATTGAAACCCACAAATTTGAATTTATAATTAAATTGGACTGAAATTTTCTAGATTTTGATGAAGGTGCTCTTGAAAAAATTTCTATTATTTCATTGTTAATAAAAGTTTTAGATTTTAAAACAGTTTCCTCATATAGTAGCAGTGATCATATTACAACTATGTTTTTTCTCTGCGTGTAAGAAGCAATTTTAACAGCTGATCACAATTCTTGTAAATAAATTTTCATGTTTCGTTCTACAAATACTCTGCCACAATATAACAATGCCACAGTAAAACAATTTGTACTTTTTTCCTTGTTAAATGCGTTTTGGAAACGAAACTGTATTCAAATTGCGTGCAGCCTACGTCACAGATTTCAATTCGAGAGATTTTAACATACAGTATATGAGAAAAATTGAATGCAATAATCTTGTTCGTGTAACCGCAGAGTACACAACGTGCTTAGGTTCTGAACCATTTTTTTTCAAAACTACAATTCTGGACTCGAGTGTGATTTCTCGGTTATCCTTCTATAAAGTACTCGGTAATCAATTCAAAAAGATCTCTAGAAAAGTTTATATTCTTTCTATAACATATATTAACATTTATATTGTTTTTCATCATGACATTTGCATCTGTCAGTATGTTTTGCATACACATAAAAAAATTTACACACTCTACTAAAATTTGATTTTTATTCTTCATTTTATTTCTATTTTTCCGGGGATGACTCTGTTAAAATTTATGTGTGTTTTATTTTTACATTCATATACATATATTTTTAATTAGTTTCCGTTTCTCACGCTTTAAAAATATTAAAAAAAAAAATGTAGTTTTGGTCAAACAATCTTTTTCATCATCTTAAGTTTAATGAATTTTTCTAGTACAGAATGGCGAAATTTTTTTTGAAAATTAGATTTGGTAATCATCATTTGTTACATTTTTTTTTTGGGGGGGTTTAGAAATAAAAGGAGAGTATAGTCGTTTGTTTATGACACCATTACAGATTTGTCTTCAATTCATTTATACATTTCGTTAAGACACCTGCTGCAGTTATTAAGAAAATGTGCTAGATTTATTAGGTTGTGAATAAAATCAGAACGTTTAAAATTGTGGCGTGTCTGTGTCTAAAAATGTGTGTGTAAATTAAAAATTTTTAAAATTTGGCCAAATTATTTTTTAGGATTTTGAAAAAATATTATTTTTTAAGCTTTGCGTGGGGTTGCTAGCATTAATTGATTTATGCGAGTTGATCTTGGGCAAATATCTATAAATTATAACATTTGTTTAAAAAAAATTTAAATTTTGTTTGTTTGTTTTTGAGTTTAAATCAAAGTAATAATTTTATTCATAATTATTGCCAAATATTTTCATTTGTTTGCACAGGCATGTTAAAAATAAGTTTCTAGTTTTCAAATACTTTAGGCGGACAGTTTTTTATATTTTTGTACTTTTTTGAATCTTTAAATACCTTTCATTTGATAACCAATTAATATATTTTTCTGTATAAAACTAAACAACTTCAAAAAGTGAAAAATGCTGTAATTGCCAAACCCACCTTTTAACAATTATCCGTGAGATTGGGCCGCTAATAATATATATATTCTTATTTTTTCTGCTCCCCTATTATAAACGGTGGTCCAACCATAATGCATCGTACATAATTGTTAATAAAACAATAAGTTTTCAGAGAAATATCTTAATATATTTTATTATGATAGAAGGATCTATGAGAATGTGTGAAACAAAATATCGGCCAAATTCTCGCCACGTCTTCGGTGGCATATCTCTATCCAATGGTCCATATTTTCAACTACTCTGAGACATAATTGAAGTTTAATTTCGTTAATGTGCCGGATTATCTCATCCTTTAGCTTGTGAATTGCTCTTGGCTTATTGATGTACACTTTTTCTTTTAAATATCCTTAAAGAAAGAAGTCCAACGGTGTCAAATCACATGATCGTGGCAGCCAATTAACATCGCCACGACGTGAAATAACACGGCCATTGAATTTCTCGCGAAAAAGAACCATTGTTTCGTTGACTGTGTGGCAAGTGGCACCATCCTGTTGGAACCAAATATCGTCCAGGTACATATCCTCAATTTCTGTTCACAAAAAGTCCGTTATCGTCTCGCGATAGCGAACATCATTCACGGTAACTGCTTGGCCGACCTTATTTTCGATGAAGTACGGCCCGATGATGCCATCAGTTCATAAACCGCACCAAACAGTCACTCTTTGTGAATGCATCGGCTTTTCAACAATCGCTAGTGGATTCTCATTTGCCCAAATGCGGCAATTTTGCTTGTTAACGAATCCACTGAGATGAAAGTGTGAAAATGATTTTCTTTGTAAAGTCACCATTTACTTCTGTCTCAACCATTCGGCGTATTGACGACGCTTGGAATGGTCAGCAGGCTTCAGCTCTTGAGTCAATTGAACCTTGTAAGCGTGTAAATTCAAATCTTTATTGAAAATTCGCATCAGTGATGTTCGTGAGATGTTTAACTGTTGGGCATGATGCCGAATCGAGGTTGACGGCTCTTATGCCACACTATCGCGAAATGTTTTCCGCAGAACGAACTGGCAGAGCATGCACAGGTGTTTTCACATTTCCTACACACCCAGATTGCTGAAATTTGCGCAAAATTCTCCCGATTGTGGACACATTTGGTCGATTATGCTGACCAAAAAAATCTCGAGGTTTACGAAATGCATTTTATTTGAATATTCGTTAAAGGCTTCAACAAACTTAACGCGCTATTCAATTGTGTGTGTACCTATCCATAGCTGAATTTGTCAAACACTGAAATAAAGAAATGTCAAATTAAGTTGGGCAAAGAACTTGACGTTAAGGTGTGACTCACAATTAACATCATGCATTATGGTTGGACCACCCTTTGCAACTAAATTGCATCGGAATCTAAGGGAACCCATAAAGGGACTGCTTGTAAGATGAACTATAGTGTACTCTCTGAAAATATCGAAATATATATGCATGATCATGATCATTGTATATGATGATACATGGGCATACGAGGCCACATACGTCCATACATGGTTTTATAGATGTCCATTCATGATCTCATATATGACCATAAATTTGATCCGAAATTTGAGGATATATGGCCATATATGAGCATACATTAATAATATATGAGAACATATGATCATATATAACCATGTACCCTCAAAATTCGGATCCGAAAGTATATGGTCATATTGATCATATATAGATGGTCATATAGATCATGTATAGTTATATATTGAACCTTGGATGGACGTTTATGACCATGTATACCCATGTATGATCATATATGTTCATAAACATTTCGATTTGTACATGCTTTAACTGCTTAATTTTTAGACCTTTAACCAGATTATCTGATCAACAAACATATTTTAAGAGGAATTTTATAATATTTTGTAGTTAGTTTCATTAGTAACTGCCACTACCAGAATTACAGTTTTCTTTACTAAATCCAAAGTTTCATCTCTGTTCAAACATGATATTTTCTTGATGCATAAATTAAGACCAGTCCTTATAAAATTGCAAAGATAGCCCCTGGAATAGAAATGGGCACATATATGAAAACGTTAATTTTTTTAGTTAAAATGAAATTTGCTTACGAACTCTAGCTGTGTTTAGTAATTTCCATTATAACATATGCCCAATCAGTGTACTTTTATGTAAAACTAAAATATATCATGGCCAAAGGCGGACATTTATATTGACTTTTAACTCCATACAGTAAAAAAATATGTCTCCAATAAAAATATATTTGATCATTAATGATTTAAATAAAATGAATTTTGCTAATTTTGAGTAAATGGCGTTGTCAGCATAAGTTGTAAAAAAATACACCATTTCTATTATACAATTGAATAAACAGCAGCAAAAAATAACAAAAAAAAATAATATAAATTTATGTTTATCGTTTAACAAAGTTTTATTTCTCATCATTTATATATGTATTATTTTTTTTTGCAAAAAAAAAATATCAATTCCATCCATCAGTATTGTAAATCATCAAAAGTGCCTGTTGTAAAGTTGTCATCACACAGTTACTTCACCCTCTTTTTGAGTTGTGTTGTCGTTGTTGCCGTAAGAATGTGTTTCTTTCGAGAGTTTATAATGTGTGCGGGCGTTCCAAGCGACATGTGTGCTTTGATGCACACATTAAATGTGTAAATAAATTTAAAAAAAATAAATAAAATCTATTTGGTTGCTTGGTGTTTAAAGAGAAATTGCAAGTTGTTGTTGTTTGTAAAAAAATTATTTTGAAAGAAAAAAAAAATTAATATTAATAATGGGTGCTCATAGTTCAAAAGATAAACTATCACGTTCATATTCCGAACGTTATATCCATTCACAAGTCATTGAAAGGGAACGTTTTGGTAGCTTTGGAAAACGCGCGAAAGGTAAGTCTGCGCAATTATTATAGACAAATAAAATATAAATATTTCAAATTAAAAATCAATTTTTTACACTAAATACTTGTTTTTTGTTTTTCCTATTAAGAAAAAAATAACCTATACCACATTATTGATTATTTCAAAATCCCCTTTTCAATACGTATGTATTTCGAAAATGCTTTTAGTCTTAATAAATTGATTTCTATAAACATTTCAAGTGCAATTACTACTTCAAAAGATTTCTTTATGTCTTTTCCACCATAAAACGTACATATAATGAAATGTTTGCTGAATTTATCTGTTATTGCTTTTAAATGCATTTATTTGTTGAAACAAATTCACTTTAATTGTTGTTTACATTATAAAACATTGCATTTATAATGAAGCTGAAGCAATAGTTATTGCTGGTTTTTATTGTAATTTTTTTTATAATTTTTGTTTTTTTTTTTTACCATTTCCATAATAATTCATATTCATTCTTACATAAACATCCTTTATTATTGTTCTCTTGGACAATGAAGAAAAAAAAATGTTAATATAATGTAAAATCATAAAAATTATATGAATAAAAGCAATAAATATTTAGATGCACTGAAAGAAAAATAAACCTCGATTGACAGTAAATAGTAGTTCGTTGGATCAATTATACGATTTAGGTTTCATAAGGTTCTTAGCATAAGATACACGCTCATTCCACCAAGTTATTTTAATTTTTTTTTTGGCCATAACCGCAACCAATCTTGTTTCCCAGACCAAGTAAGCATTCACTTACAATCACGATTTTCCGAGACATCATTTCTATTGTTTTCACTTCTTCACCCAGAAAACGGATTTCTTCTTACAACCAAATTTGATTGCCAATCAAATAGTTTGGTTGTGGTGACCAAATTTTGAAATTGTGGCAAAAGAAATTTAGTTAGGACCACAGTAAGTCAATAATAAGAAAATAATTTCGGTCGTCTTAACAAAAAATAAATTTTAGAAAACACATTCGAACCATAATTTCCCGAAATATAAATTACATATCCTTATATATTTTGTGCTCTTGATCCAAATAAGTTTTCAACATTTAGCACTTTCAATTTTTAAGGAATTCACGATTAAAAAATAAAAAACCGTTACTTCAGAACTTTGGAAGGGTTCCTTATTTTGTATTCAGACTTTTACGTTCAAAATTTAGACACAACACAGAAAAAATTATTAATTGTTGAATTACCAATTGAAAAAGTTTTACATTTTTTAAGTATACAATTCTCAATTTTTTAAGCATGAAATTCTTACAGTGTATGGTTAAATGCAAAAAAAAGATGTATTAAAATCATATGAATTGAAAGTTAAGAAAGAAAAAGAATTGACACAGTAAGATATTAAAATACCGTTTCCGTAATTTTTTCCACCATTTTTTTAATTTCTCAGAATTTTATTAAATTTTTAAATGAATAAACCACTTATTTAATTGAAAAGATTCTAAAAGTGCTTTCAGTTTCTTGTAAACAAAATTTCATTGTTGTCAAATTTAAAAACCTCTCTGTTTTTTTTTTTTTAATTTTATCAGAATAATTTTTAGAGCTTTGCAAGTTAGACTTAATTTTCCTTTGGGAGAGTTGGAGTCGGTCCATTTGCTAGTTTGTTGAAAGTAAAGTGGTTCCTCAATATATTGCCCAGGCGTTCGAAATCACCTGCCGGGTATTCCCGTGAAAAATTTTCGTTGTTATAGATGCGACCTCATCCAATGAATTTGAACTAAATTTTGGAATATCGAAATTTTCGGTTCGTTCGGCTCCTCTTTTGGGCTGATATCAATTTTGAGAAATCAAATATTTCTGATGGATATTCGTTGAAATAATCTCGTATCTGAAAAGTACAAGAAAACATTAAAGTTTCTTGTTTTCTTAAAACTGTGTAAGAAATATTGCATTATTGTTCTATATATATTTTCATGGGGAGTGTTCGTTCCGCCATTTGTGGGCATATGTTCGCGTACTGGCAAAGAATTGTTTTAGTAAGTAGATGTATGGTATGTCTTTTGTACTCCCGATGTTCTACGTCTTCATAATTATGCGAGAAATGGATACCGACGATATATCCATTTATCGTTGAAATGTTTGTTGCATTCGGAATAGATTTCGAGTATTTACAGCTTTAACAGTTCTGGCAAACTCATTGCGCATGGCGCCATATTTCGGACGGTATTTTACAACACTAGTGTCCTCAAACAATTTTACATTTCGATAAACAAAATAACGTGTGATCCCGAGCCACAGTACTTTTGAAAAATGCCAATTGTTTTCATCCCAAATATTTTTTAGATATACGGTATTTAATATCATTATAATTCATGTTTAATAACAACTACATAGAAACATTTACGCGTAAATGAAGTATAAATGTCACTTGTCAAGCTGCTGATTTAATAATAAGTGGATTTCTGGCACAACTTATGAAAGTACAGGTACATGTGAAGACAAAGGAAGCAAACTCTTGTTAAATATTTACACTGGTGGACGAAAGTAACCCGAGTATAGTCTGCTTTCTGCTTTTACCTACCTAATTTGTCTACTCTAACTAAGCTTGTCTACTCGAACTTAATTGCTCTCGGAACTGATTATGGGAAATGTCCCTTTAATATAGTGTTTTATTAGAAGATGTTCAACGTAAGGGTACGACATATTCTGAAGGAAAGACATGGATATTTGGACCGTGTTCAAAAGAGGGCGTTGATGCTTATCAATGACAGTATGGTATCCAACTATACTGACTAATTGAAACATCATCAGAATATGTTTTGTGTAACACTGTTCTATCGATATTACTATGGGAGGTGTTATACGAAGATAAGTGAACTTATCCTCAGAGCCAGAGTTTTCGTTTCCAAGATCACTGTTACAGAGAACATTGCGGGTTCGATCCACAGTGACAAGAACATCAATTTAGAAAAATAACAGGTGTGAGATTTCTATATCTCATACATATGCAATGTCCACCTTCGGAATTTCCATAGCACTTAGAAGTAAAAATAACATAATACAAAAAATTCATCAATTTCGCCAACTCTTCATAAGCTGGCCCGCACAAACTGTTCTAAGATTTATCATACCGCGCATTTACAGTGTTGCCATATTTTAAGCTCATTATCTATCACCAAATTTCAACTCTCCTCTATGCCCTTTCCAAAGAAAGCAACACATTAATTAGTAACAAGAATTTCCTGAGACTTGTTTCACTTAAAAAAATCCGTATGTATAATTTTCTTCCAAGAGAATTACAATGTAGATAAATTATAATCCAATATTCACAAACATTGCTCCCTCCATCTCATATCTTCCTTTCCTGATATCAAGACAATGCACTGGGAGAATCCCCGGACGTCAGTTCAACGCAAAAAGAAAAAAAAATATTTTATGTAAAGGTCAACACTTTTCAGTGTATTTTTTATAATAAAGCTCCTTTTTAATTTAGTTGTCTCTCTTCTTTGCTTTTATCCTAATACTTGTTAATATAATAATCGCATAAGATGGAAATGGTCACGTTCTATCTTGCATATTATGCACAAATTACATAACATACAATATACAACAAAATACGTATTTAAAAGACAAATGAATAAAACGAACATCAGTATTGTAAAAAATTTAAATTAAATTTAAAGCTTTTTGTAATATTTTTACAAACTGTTGACCTATATTAGAGCCAATTTACATGGTGACGTTTTTGCATGCAATTATTGCGTGGAATTCTTATTTGAGCGCGAACGGGGTGGAGAAGAAAAAAAAGCACCGTTTTTTGTTTTTCGTGCAAGTTTTTGTTATATCTCTTTCGCACTCATATTTATTATTTTTTTGTTGCTTCATTTACATTCGGTTTTAGAGCAAAAAAGTCACCATAACTTTGAAAGCAACTTTGAAAAGGGAACTAAGAAAAATGCATGCAATCAATTGCATCGTATAAATTGACTCTTAGAATCTAAGTTATCCAATTTCTAGGATTTCGTTATAAGCGTAATTTACTGTGTACAAAAAGAACTAGTGCTTGTTAGAAAATATGCATTGATATTAAATAGTGCGTGCTTTTGCATTAATTCTTGGAAAATTTAACCATAAATATCATTTTAATAAAGAAAATCATTTTCTTAACACGACGCATTTTCTCTTTTTTTTATTACAGGAGCAGCCAAAAAACGTGATGTACGCAATTTAAGCATATCACCAACCGATTTAGGACCACCACCTAAAACACAACAAACAACAAAAGGTACTTCAGCACGACCAAAACCGGCGATTATAACATTGACACGTAAGTTACAAAATAAAAGTTATTTATTACTTTAAGCCCTGTGCGGAATGGCAAAATAAATTCGAAACTAAATACAAATTGACAAAAGGTTTTGAAATTTCTTTAAAAAATATTTGGAAAATTTTTAAAATTTTATAGCAATTTGTCAACATGAATTTGGTATAGATTTTATTCAGCCAGCTCGCACCCACGCTTAATAATAAAATTTAGGAAGAAATACAAATAAACTTGGGTAATTTTTAACAGAAAGAATTCCTAGAATCTGATTTCTTTGCTTGAATGCATTTTTATAAAAACTGTAAGCTTTTACTTTGTAACTGAGCGCCCCGGTAGGCTAGTTGGTAGCGTTCAAGCTTATCAGTGCGGGGGTCGTGAGTTCAATTCCCACCAGAGGCTCTGGTCTGTTTTCGCTACAACGAGCCGAAGGCCTTTGTTGCTAGTGCTCGGTTAGGGTATTAACATATAATTTGTAATTATATGATTAATAAATAAAATAAATAAATAAATAAATAAATACTTTGTAACTAAGAAAATTTCCATAGAAACTATTTTCTGTGATACTGTCAGTGTTGTCAAAAAACTGTTAGCTGATATGCCCATTTTGCAAATTTAAATCTCAAATTTTATCCCCAACTCAATTTTTAATTTTATTAAAAAAAAAAAAAAAATAGAAACTAGTTTTGCAACGATCTGAAATTATGATTCAAAAGAAGAGAAAAAAAAAATTGTATTTATGTTGCAAAAATATTGTAAAAAAGCAAATATACCATTAATAAAATTTAAAATAGTACTTTTTACAGGGGCTCTTATTTAAAAGTTGAAAATGATTTAACTTAAATATATATTTTTGAGGTTTCAAAATTGTTTGCAAAATGTTTTTTGAAAAGCAATAGTTCTAACGAAATTATTAAATAAAAAAAAAACATTCAGAAATGACGCAGAAATAAATAATTTTGAAAACTTAACGCACAATATCAAAAGGCTCCATACTTATTTTTGAATCCATATAAAATACATCTATTTTTTGTTGAAAATTTTTAACTTTTCGTCATTTTTTTTGTAAATTTTTGAAAAAAGAAGTCAAAACTTATTTTATAACAAAAGTATTTTTAAAAAACTTTGTAATTTTGACATTTTTTTTAACAGACCCAATTTAATCGTCTATACACGCAAAATGATACGCTTGTAGTTTTTTTTCGAAATTTCTCCTGATTTTCGTCCTGAAAAATCTGTTAAAACTTAAAATTTTTCAGATAAAAATAGTGATTTTAAAAAAATATATAAAAAACTCTAAATCCGATTATTTTCGTGAGTCACGTAAACGTAGTAAACGTAGTTAGAACCGACTTAACCCGACTCACCTGCCGATTATTCTCGTGAGTTACTTAGAGTTATTTACTAACCATAGAGCCTTTTCCCGATCTAACCCGACTTACCTGCCGATTATTATCGTGAGTCACGTAAACATAGTTAACGTAGTCAGAACCGATTTAACCCGACTCACCTGCCGATTATTCTCGTGAGTTACTTAAGGTTATTTACTAACCATAGAGCCTTTTCCCGATCTAACCCGACTCACCTGCCTATTATTTTCGTAAGTCACGTAAACATAGTAAACGTAGTCAGAACCGATTTAACCCGACTCACCTGCCGATTATTCTCGTGAGTTACTTTGAGTTATCTACTAACCATAGAGCCTTTTCCCGATCTAACCCGACTCACCTGCCGATTATTCTCGTGAGTTATTTAGAAATATTTCCTAACCGTAGTTAAAACCCTTTCCCCGGTACTAGGACTCACTTGGCTACTATTCTCGTGAGTTAGTTAGGAATATTTGCCATACCTTTTCGTTCGTATTTCACGAATTAACCCTACTTCAGACCCCATGTCGTACTCCGACTTAGGGAATAGTGTCGCTATAAATCTAAAATAAACTTGTCTATGCCATAAATCGTTTTCCGTTCTCGTCAGCTACGAGTTTCCGTAAATCATTAAATAAAGCAGAACTCTAATAGACCAAACCACCTATGAGTTTTCCCTGGCTGGAAAACAAATCTGCATTAAAATCGCCTATATTTGGTGGAATCCTCGAATCTGTGTAGTTTTAAAAATCATAACAAATAACTGAACTTTCAATTTGTTTTGCTAATTTTAATTTAATTTTTTATTGCTCAAATTTTAACATAAACCAAAACTATTGGCGGGTCTCGCTTCAATACCCCTATAAACCATACGACAATTATGTTCTTCAATGCGTGGAGTTGCTGCATCTGTATCACGATGTGCTTTTTGAGACCACAACCTTTCAGCCACCGCGCTTACTCTTGGAAATGTTGTTGGCAAAACATTATTTTCATTTATAAACTCAGTCCATAAGCAAGCCTCGCCGCCTATAACATGACTCTTTTGTGCAGCATTACCTTTGAAATCGGTGGGTTCCACTAAATAGAAATTTTCCCAATCACCACCAGTTTGTAAAACATATAAATACCAATCTTGACTACGTATTATATCATACTTTTTAGCTGTTAAAGCTGGAGCATTAATGGCGTAATCAAACCATATTTGACCTATAGTACCAGGTGGCCAATTCATCCAACCATTTTCTGTCATGCCCTAGAAGTTAAACATAATAATGAAAATTTACAGATTTTTAGTTTCAGTATTTCAAAAGATACATAACATACGTCTTGCCACACCATTTGTTTCCAACCCAAAGCCGACATATTTGCTGTAAATCTTTCCAAAAACAAATCTCCATTATCTAGACCTTGCTGGGCTAAATATTTTTGAATTTGTGGATTTGATTCCCAGCAAGCCGAAGCTACTTCATCTACTCCCAAGTGTATATAATTATCAGGGAATAGTGGCCTTAATTCACTGCAATTAAATTAAGGGGATTTTTGAAATTTTAAGACTGTGGAGGTTTCATAAACCAATATGGTCAAGTTTACTTTTTAAACATTTAAAAACTTACCTAAACAACTTGTATAGAAAATCAAATGTTGTTTGTTTAGTTGGATTTAAAGGTCCCAGTTGACCGGCAAATTCACCAAAACATTCAGTCATTATTTCCGAATGAGAGGCCCCCCAAGAAGCAGTGTGAGCTAGTGTTAAAATTTTTTGTAATTAAATTCGAGTTCTGATATATTTTCCATAAAAACATTTAAGATTTTGAGATTTTTTTTTATTTAAATTAAACATTTAAAGATTCTGAGTTCTGTTTTTTTAAGGAAATTCTGTTTCGTTCAAAACTTTGTTCTATAAGATTTAAAAGGAATCTTAGCTTTCTATTATCTTGAAAAGTTCTTAGATTTTATGTTATAAAAATTTGTTGCTATTAATTTTCAGATCCCGTTTTACAAAAATTGTTTTTTTTTAAATATTTTCAAATTTCTGATAGATTTCTTTAACACAAAATTTTTAGATCACAACGATTTTTATAACAAACTAGCGGATCCCGGCGTGCTTCGCTACGCATGAATATTTACATTGAATCAAATTCATTGGTTTCTCGATCCGCGAGTTCGATGAAAAAGAACCTTAAAATGATCACTCACTGACGGCTGTCAATGTTTATGCGTGTATACGCTACAACGTGTATTTACCGTGTGTGTGAATTCAGCATACAGTATATATACGGCACACGCTTATGGGCGCCTACGTATTTGTTGTTGTTTTTTTTATATGGATTTCGTGCAAACTTTAGATAAACCATCTACACGGCCATACAAACAAACCCTAAAAACTCAATTGAATTCGGTTTGACCGTTCGTCAGTTATAAAGTCACAACACACTTGCAACAATTTTATATATGTATATATATAGATTTCTGATATTCTGTAAAGGAATATAGAGATGGGGTAAAAATTATACCTAATAAGCCAAAGTTACTCACAAAAGTTCTTTTAATATGTGTTTTCCCTATTGTATTAGAAATAATATTTTAAATATTTCTGCGATTCTTTGAAATTTCTCTAAAACTTTTTTTGAAACTTGTTCATATTTTAAGACATTTTTTTACTTAAATTTTTTTAAATTCTAAACTTTCTCTGTAAGATAAAAAATACTTTGATTCTTAAGAATTTCATCTTAAAAAAATTTGCCTGATTTTTCAAAATTTTTTCTATAAAATTTATTTAGATTTTAAAAAATTTCTAAGATTCTTCGAAATTTTTTTGATACTTTTTTGAAAATTTTTTTTTGAGAATTTCATCTAAAAAACAAATTGCCTGGGTCTCTCAGATTTTTTTTTTAAATTTTTTCATATTTTATGAATTTTTTTTTAAATTATATTTCTCAAATTCTAAAATATTTCTTCTATAGACTATATTAAGATTTCAAAACTTGTTTTCAGTATTTTATACTAAAGTTTTTTAAAATGTCGCTTATTCTAAGACAGTTCTAGAATAATTCTAAGACTAGAAGATTTTTTTTTTCACTATTCTGGATTCCAAATTAGCATAAAAAGTGAAAAAGTCAGAATTTTTTGCTATTCTGTTATTTACATTCGAACATTTATTTAAAAAAACCTTGGTAAAAATATTTTATTTAGAAAAAATTCTGACTAAGATGTTTTTCTTTCTATACGGAAATCGTAAAATTTTTGCTATTTAAAAAGTCTCAACTTCCTAGATATTTTTTTCCTAAATAAAATGTTTTTGATTCCTAAAGATTTTATCAAGGGATTACGTTGATTCTGCAAGATTTTTGAAATCGAAAAAATAACGGATCCTAATTCATTCCCAAAAATATTTGATAAGAAAAAATTTGCGGACAAAAGTTTTTCTGAAAAAAAATTCGAGGAATTTTTTCATACTCTCTGATTCTAAGATATTTTTTGTAAAAAATAACTCTCAGAATATGATGTATTTCGCTCTTCTCAAATGTTTAGATTTTTTGGAAATAAAATTTCCCAGATTTTTCTATAGAATATTATGTCGTTTCTGGTCGATCGAAAAACGACAGATTCTGAAATAATTTCAATAATAAAAAATTATTTCATATACAAGGTAACGCATTAAATTCGACTGTGCTCACTTAAAAAACATTTCGTAAGAAAGAATTTGCGGAAAAACTTTGGCTGAAAAACAATTCGCGGATAAAAAATTTTATGAAAAAAAATTGCGCGTATAAAGTGTTTCAAAAATGTTATCTTGTGACTATCGATTTTTTGTTGTGGCAACCAAAATTCTGTTAATTTCAGTCACATAATCGTTGTCGAAACTAGTATTCTGATATCATATCTACAAAGTTCGGTTATCGTAAGCAAACCATTCAATAGTCAACAAAATTGGTTGTTAACGGCAACTCGATTTTCTGTTTAGCGAAAATATATAATTATTGCCAAAAATTACTTACCAGGAGTATCAAATTCTGGTATAACACGTATTCCTCGCCTGCGGGCAAATTCTACAATTTCGCTTACATCTGTCTTGGAATATGTTAATTCCGGCCGATAAGCACCTTTAGCAGACAACTCTGGAAAAACAGTGGAATTAAAAGGAAAAGCAGAATCATCTGTAATATGCCAATGAAATGCATTTAGCTTATTATAAGCCATGCCCTCTATCAATTGCAGAATTTTAGTCTTGCTAATAAAATGGCGAGCCGAATCTAACATGAGACCACGATATTTGAAACGAGGAGCATCATAAATTTCGGTTTCAGGAATGCGTAACTAAAAAAAATGGAATATACTTATTTAATTTACTTTTTAAAAGAAAATTTCTTACAATTCCATTTGGCATAGGCACCAAAAGTTGGGCTAGAGTTTCTAGACCTCTTATAATACCCCAAATAGATTTGGCTATAACATGACCTTTACCCAAAACAGTATCTAGAAGAAAAATCACTTAAAATAACATCTGTTTATTCGTTATCCATTTCACCTACATGACTCATCCATATTTAAATGCGGCAATGTTTCACATGCTTGTGTTAAATTGACTTTCAATTGTTTTATATGTCCCAGTACGGGCGTCTGCGGAGCCTGTGCAGATTTTTCTATTATTATCGTATAACGTCGCATAGCATCTTTTAGTAAGGGACAATTTTTATTGACTGCCTGTATAATAAAAATATATATATATAAAATAAAGCAGTGCAAATATGAATATTAAAAGCTTAACCTACCACTAGTTTAAAGTTTTTAGGATTAACACCAAAATAGACTCCAGTATTATTTTGCCTTAACGGTTTTGGCCACACTTCTCCTACCGATCCCTTAATATCAGGGCCATAACTTAAATAGCCATTACCGTAAATGAATGTCATAAAAGATTGAGATATTAGTAATAAAAGTATTTTGCGTATGAACATTGTATTCGAATACAAAGTCCTACTTAGTTTGGAAGGTATAGTGAGGTAGAAAACTATTTCCAAACGTTAACTATACTACTAAACTAATGAATCCTTAATGGAGCCTTAAACCGTCTTTTCGTCGTGAAAGTTGTAGTGATAATGAAATTTTAATTTTTTTCGTTAGTAATAAAACTTAAATTTTTCTTTTATTTTTAATAATTATTCATTCATAGAATAGATAGCAAAGTTAATTGCACTTGTGTCAACATAATGTTTAATTTATTGACTCAAATTAAACACATGATAATGTTTTTGCATTTTCAAATTGTTGTTTCTTATTAAGTATTTTTATTGTTGACAGTAATAAAAAGACTATTATGTCAAGTTTTTGGCAATATGATACAAATTTCGGGGTTTTAATCAAACAAATCAAACAAAACAAAAAAAAAAAAAAATAAAGACTTATTGGTGGACTTTAGAACAGTTTATAGAAATACAGCTTTTATGATAAAAAAAATAATAATAAGCTCTACTTTCGAAGCAAAAAGCTTCAATAAGCTTAATTTTAAAAGAAAAAAGGACAAATAAGCAAAATTACAATAACATAATATGCTAAAAAGCTCTTAGAAATATATGTAGCTTAAAGCTCTTGTATTTTTAAGGTCAGCATCCCGTATCTGATGCGAAAAGTTTTCGCATCGAGAAATGTATGGTCACCCTACTTTATACTGGGTAATTTAATAGATTATCAAGTTAATTGCATTTTAAGTTGAAATTTTTTAGAGCTTTTAACTTTTGAAGCTGTAAGCACATTTACTTTTGTAAAATATGTTACCTTGTTAACTAGAGAAATAATATGAATACAGCACATTATTATCTTTTTTAAATTAATATATATTTAATTTCCCGTGACTCACCCTATAGTAAGCAGAAAAGGGATAAACGAGGTGCGGAACTTGTATTCTATCATAATTGTTCGATCTTTTCAAATAAAAAAAGCTCTAAATTCCTTCTCTCATTAAGGCCCATTCACAATTATGTGCAGGGTGGATTTTGTTGTTTGAAACAAAACGCTGTTTTGTACATGTTTTCCCATATATTTTTTTAGTCAAAACAACATGATGTGCTTAAAACACGCAAGTGGAAACGTAGCATTATTCAGAAAGTTTGAGTCCGTTTACAGGGATACCTTATTAATTTTAAGATTTTTCTTTTTATAAAACTAATTTTTTCGTTTGTTAAAAAGTTTAAAGGTTTAGATAAGATTCGAGAGGCCCTATGCACCGCAACCAAAATATGTTGATCTTTTTTGTAGGTTTGACATTTTTTGTTTTCCCACAGTTGGGAAGATCTCTCCAACAAGCAACGATTAGCCAACATTCATTTATGTTTTTAGCTTTCAAGTATTATATGTCTCGTGGAAAAGCTCTCGTCCGCTAATTTAACGAGATATCGTAACAAAAAATAAACTAAAAATTACCTTGATTTTATTTTGGAAAATATATTTTTAGACCATCTAATTTTTGTTTATTGTGTGAAATTTTATTTCTCTAGTGATTTTCCGAAGATTTTTCAAACGCCGGTACTCTTGTCTAATGATGTTATCATTTTAGGATTGAAAAATAATTTTTTCCCAGCACAGGTGGTACATGTTAAACATGTTAAAGTGCCCTGACAGCGCTATCCTGTTTGTATTTTTCTAAAGGTATCAAAGGGGATTCAATGCCCCTATTCGATCAAGTAATTCAATTATTTTTATTAAATCAATGATCTTTTGACGGAATTCAGCGAAAATCTTTCAAAATTAATAATAATAAACATATAATTACAAAGTATAGACCAGAGCTCAGGTGGGAATCGAACCCACGACCCCGCACTAATAAGCTCGCACGCTACCAACTAGCCTACCGGGCTATAAATAAATATTAATATTAATAAAAAAAAGTTTCATCAAAAATTTTCTGATGCAGAAAATATAATCCAACCTTAAATTATTTGTTATTCAAATACAATTTGGTTTATTCTGTTTTTTAAATTTTGATGTAAATTAATACATAAAAGCTTATATATTGTATTTTTTTAATTGAAAGCTTTACAATTATATGTACAGACAATATATTATTAATTCAGAAAGCTTTGGTATTTTATAAGTTTAAATTTTTTATTTCATAAAATATGTATGCATTTAAAAATTTTATAATTATTTAAATACAAATTTTATTCTTAAAATATTTCTTATACAGTATTTCTTATAGCTTTAAAGAGCATTTGAGGTTGCTTTTATAGATCCTCTTTCTACAGCCTAAAACTTAAAAGCTGTTTAATCTTTATTAAAATATTTTTTCTTTGAAAAAATTGTATCAAATTTATAAGAATTTAAAAGCTTTCTCTTCCATTTTTATATTCTTTATATATTGGAACTATTTTCGTGTATTTGTGAATATTCATTCCAAAGAAAACTTGCATCTTTTCACAATGATGTTTCGGTTATTGCTATGATCAAAAGCTTGTTGTTTTAGACCATGAAAACTTTTCAATACAAGCGTTTTTAGCTTAAAAACTTTAGGCAATTAATTTTTTAATTTTTTTAAAACTTACCAATGTCTACTTTAGAATAATATTTTAAATAAAATTATTTAACAAAACTTTTTTTACACTGTTCCATTTTACTTTTAAAAACTCTTTAATATTTTTCAACTTTTCTTCACGTCTTAAAAACTTTAGTCCCAATTATCTAAGATCTAAGCTTTGTAGCAATGTTTTAAATTTAATACAATAAAACACTTAAAGATTTTCATCTCTTATCTTTTGATTTAACTGAAAAAAGTAAAGACTTGTACCACCAAACCCTTAATTTTCTCACATAATTCTTTGTCAACAGACAACTAAAAAAAACTACATGTTGCCTTTTTCTCTCCATAATTGCAACATTATAATTCACATGAAATTCACCATTTACACATGCAACACTATATTAAATTTTATTATTTTTATTTAATTTCACATGTATTAATTCGTCTTTTTCGTTTTTTAAATAAATGTCTGGGATTGTTTGCTTTTATATGGTGGTTAAGCATTCCATGGAATATTTGGTGCAAGAAGCTGTAGCAAAGTTATAAAAGAATAATTTTGCAAAATAGTATATTGCAAATTGTATTAAATTCTGCAATTATTTTGCACGAAATCGAAAAGAAAAGAAAAGAAAAACGTTACCAAACATGACTTGCATTGTAAATTAGGGAATGTTTTTCGTGAATGTTTTTATTTTATTTTTTGTACAAGTACCTATAATGTTTGTTTTTATTGTATTACAACAGAAGAAAATTAAAAGTGCAATTGATTAATTAAAATAAAATAAATTAAATTATATCAGTCAATTGGTTAACTGACAAAGGGGTAGGACATTACATCAATCAATCCAACGTAATATTGCAATATAGTATGTTATGTACCTTAATTAAAATTCATTGAGT
Source organism: Eustalomyia histrio (assembly GCA_949748255.1). Classification (NCBI taxonomy): domain Eukaryota; kingdom Metazoa; phylum Arthropoda; class Insecta; order Diptera; family Anthomyiidae; genus Eustalomyia; species Eustalomyia histrio. The sequence goes on from OX456526.1 coordinate 10,572,640, forward strand.
TGTTATTTCAATTATAACATTGGAGCTTGTGTTATTGCAGAAAATAAAAATATATAAATAAAACTTCTTGTTTATTAAATTAAAATGAACTCAAAGTAAATTTGTTTTTTGCACTCAGAAAAAAAAGTTAGTAGAAAAATATTTAAACGGTTTTTAATACCACCTTATTATTTAATAAATTTTTTGTTGCTATTTACATTTTACAAATTATACAGTTTTTAAAAAATATTTAGAAATTTTTGTTGCTAATTTTAGAAATTATTTTAAAAGTTTTTAAAAACCGAATTGCTAAAAAAAGTGGTTATTGAAGGACATTTGTATAGTAGGATTTAGTAGGAAGCATACAATTTTTCGCTAATAAAATATGACAGAGCTACCTCTGCGCATATTAATCAGGTTGTTTAGATGATATTGTAAAAATGTGAAGAACCGTTGACTATTAAACTGTATCTTATCTGCTGATCGCAATTAATCATTTTTGTTTGAGTTCCCAGCAAACACACACATTACCAAAAAATGGGTAAGGTAATGTATATCTATAGGGGCCGATGGATTACTTTACACCTTACTTCATTGATGAATTTTACAGGCGATGAGCCTCAAAGTAATGTATATACCCATTACTTTAGAGGTGATAATGTAAGGGGTGACTTATATGGTTACGAGAATGGAAAAAGTAATGTATCTAAAAATAGATTTTTAGTAAAAGAGTAATTTTTATTAAAAAAATTATTACAAATATTTTATTTAAAATGTTTGTAATTAAAAATAATGTGGGAATCGAACCAGGGAAATCTGGTTGCCAGCCAGGAACTCTACCCACTGAGCTATCGACGCATATAGTATTTGATTGCTTTAAACTTAAATGAATTGTTGCTCTTCGTTTTTCGCTAGTGTTGTCAAAACAAACATACATTACCCTTTTGCTTACAAAAAATCACAAAGTAGTGTATCGAAAAATAGATTTTTAAAAATATTTTAATTATTACTTTATATTTATAAATCATATATTACGTAATTAATAATGAGTAACTTATTACTTTATGCTTGCAAATAATGAAAAAGGTAATGAGCTATCATTACAAGGTAACGCATGAGAATATCGCACCCATTACCAAAGTTTTGCTGGGTTGTCAATTCATTTGATTATTTTTAAAACGAATCAACAAAGGTCAATTTAATTATTTGAATACTATATTAATTGAATAGTGGAAAATAATTCAGTCAACGAAAAGAATTTTTCGAATTGATTCTTTAAAAATTTAATCAGCTTAAAAAATTCTAAGGCGCAATAACACAATGTGCCATTAAAATTTAACCAACAGTAAAATTTAAAATTTTTGTGTAAGTTGGAATTAATTGTCGTTGTAAAAATGAGGCTTAGGGTATGATACATTTTTTATATAAAAATTACTGGTATTAAAAAGATTTTGCAAGCAAAATTCTCCACACTCGAAAAAAAAGACATGAACTAAAAATTAATCCAAAATTTCATTTAAAATAGTTTAAACATTTTCCTAAAATTTTATTAAAACTTACAAAAACTTTTCTAAAATTAATAAAAACTTCTATGTTTGGGTTAAAACGAAATTGTTTAAATACTCAGAAATAGTTCATATTTATCCTAAGTAATATTTCTTGATTTTAGGAAAAAAAAAACAAGAATGTTAAATAAAAGTTTCTCAATTTTTAGGAAAAACATCTTAGTTTTAAGAAATTTGCATATTAAATATAACAAAACTAAGTTTAGTTCAAAAAAAAATAGAACATAATTTACTCCCGTTTAGTTCAAAAAATATGTCTAACTTAAAATGAGGAAGTACTTAAACTTAATGTTTCTTCATTTTTTTTTTTGCGAGTAGTAAAATTAACTAAATTTTAAAAAGCCATTTTTAAGTCTACCACTTTCTAATTTTGAAGAATTGTTTTCTAAAAATTAGTTCAGGCAATTAAAAACATAACTAAATAAATTTTTTCCTATGCAATAATAAAAATTTATTTGATATTGGAAAGTGATGAACTAAATTTTTATACAATTTAGTTCAGATAAATTTTAAAAATTTTAATATAATATTATATTTTTTCAAGTAAAAGTTTTCTAATTTTTGAGAAATAATAACTTTAGGTATAGGATTTTCTTTTGTTGAAAAAAGTTTAACTTATTTTCAATATTTATTTTCCAAAAAAAAAGTAAATAAAAAACAAATTAGTTAGTTTTCCTATTTTTAAAGAAAACTATTATTAAAGAAAACATATTAAAGTAACCCTTAAAAAAAATTATCGTACATGATTGTAATTTTTGGTTGGTGCGTGCGCGTGTGTCAAAAATCGCGCATGTGCCCATCTCTAATCTTAACAGTTTTAAATATTGAACTTAGAGTAGCTTTAAATATATTTTAAAATTTTGTTAGCCAAAGGTAAAAAAGTTTGAATTTGCGCTTTTATGTAATAATTTTGTTTGCTGACTACAATACAAAATATTCGCAAGCATATTTCAAACATTACGGCATAATGGCTTCCCTATAACTGATGTTGTGCCTATTTATATTAATCGAAAACACCAAAACTATTTTTTTTTCACTTAATAATAAAAAAAGTTAAATTTGTATATGTCAATTAAAATTTAAGCTAAAATGCTATAATATAAACTTATGACCTTTTCCATATTCCAATAATAACAAGAAATGTAACTGATATTTTTTATTTCTGCAACAATTTGCTTAGTTAATTAAAGAAGACAAAGGACCCCCAGTATTTCTTAGCCATAGATTTTTTTCACTTAATAATAAAAAAAGTTAAATTTGTATATGTCAATTAAAATTTAAACTAAAATGCTATAATATAAACTTATGACCTTTTCCATATTCCAATAATAACAAGAAATGTAACTGATATTTTTTATTTCTGCAACAATTTGCTTAGTTAATTAAAGAAGACAAAGGACCCCCAGTATTTCTTAGCCATAGATTTTTTTTCACTTAATAATAAAAAAAGTTAAATTTGTATATGTCAATTAAAATTTAAGCTAAAATGCTATAATATAAACTTATGACCTTTTCTATATTCCAATAATAACAAGAAATGTAACTGATATTTTTTATTTCTGCAACAATTTGCTTAGTTAATTAAAGAAGACAAAGGACCCCCAGTATTTCTTAGCCATAGATTTTTTTTCACTTAATAATAAAAAGTGTAAAGTATTTTAAAATATATTACCATTAAAACAGTTTCATATTTATTAGAAAATTTTTATAAAATTTAAAGATAATTTTCACTTTAAAGAAATGCTATTTAACGTGATGTAAGAAAATATTTTCTTATTTTTAGGGAGTTAAGTCCTAGTTTTTAGTAAAAAAAAATCATCTAATGAACTTAAATAAAATAAAATTTTTCTTAAAACCAAGGAAACATTTCCCAACTAACCGTTACATTTAAGATGATGTATGAGCTAATTAGGAGGTAAAATTTCATCTGTTTTCTAATAAAAATTTAGTTCTCAATAGTAAAATTTTTCTATAATTTATATATATTTATAAAATATTGTCTATTAAATATTGTCTTTGGCGCCGTTTTTATTTACAATTTTTCTCCAAATAAGTTAATTTTTCTAAACTTTTTTTGGTGCAATTCCTCTAAATAAATAGATTTTAAGAAAAAAAATCCTTAAACACCAACAAAATAATGGAATTAAAAAAGAAAAAAAAATTTTTTTCTGCATCGGCCGGGAATCGAACCCGGGCCGCCCGCGTGGCAGGCGAGCATTCTACCACTGAACCACCGATGCTACTTGAATGTCCACAATAATAATGGTGTTATCTATCGTTTGTTATTATTAATCGATAGTTATAAATAAACTTGCAAAAATACTTGATAACTTTATATTTGGTGCCGGGCATTTTAACCACAAAAATTTGTTCATCAGTTTCATGAGAAAAACTTGTGTGAATATAGTTCAATGTTAATTTATCTTCTTATAGCCAGCCCACTTATTGTTCATGTAAAATATTGTGCTACCACTATTTTTTTTTGTTCAACTTTTACAACAATTTGGTAATCATAATAATAATTATTGTTGATTGCTTTGAAGCCCACTTGCAAAATTAAAAGACTTAAGAATGTTAATAATAAAAAAACTACAATAATAAAACATAGTGCTTAAATCTGTTAAGACTAAAAAAACATATTTTTAATGTCTGAATTCTAATTTTAATAATTTTTATAACAATAACAAATATATATTTTCGGGAAAATAAAAAAATCCATATACCCAATGTCTGATTGTCCCATTAAAATTTAACGAATAGATGAATTTAAGTTTTATATGAAAAATAAATTTCATCTTTCGTTGGTCGAAAGCTGCTTTATTTCATCTCTTCGAATGATTTTTGAAAAATTATCATTCATCGCTAAGACACAAAAAAAGCCGCTTTTAAGTATCATGTTTAACGTATACAATTTTTTAACACCAGATCCAAAAAAGGTTGTCAGAAAATCATTTAGATTTTTGTCTTTTAAATTTTTTGTCAGTGGCCAAAATAAAGTCTTAGCTGATTTGGGACACACTTTTTACAATTGTTCGTATAAATGCTGTTATTCAATTAAATTTTTGTCGCTTAGGAAAAGGCGTTAAAGTGTGTGTATAATTTAAACGTTTTGTTTTGATTTCAATCAAATAAGTTCACTAAAATTATCTTATTTACAATTCCCATAGTTTTATCATAAACATTTGCTCTAATTTGGCTTAATGATCTCGTAATTGCCTGCACGTTTTCTCTCCAAATCCGTAACTGTTAATTAGCAATATTTTATAAACAAATAACATCTCACAAAAAACACTTTAAGACAAGATTTAGAATTTCGATTCAAGCCATACATAGTAACAATTCTTTTTTTTTTTTTTCATAAAATACTCTAAATAAATTTTATAAAGATCTGCATATAAATTAATATAATAACAAAGGTACACAAAAAACCTGTTGTAAAGAAAACAAATATTAAAAGAGAATTGGGAGAAATATAATTTAAAGAGTAAAAATTATTATTTATTTTTCTTTAATTATAATGAGAGAAAAATATTGTAAAGAGAAGTGCTGCTGTAGTTTAATAACATGTTGCTTATATAAATTATGTTGCGTAACATAATCAATACTAAAGGCAGCGATGCCAGGGAATTGTTATCTGGCACAACTTTAACCAAGAAATTGTTAATTCATATATTTTGAAATAAATAATTTACATATTTTTTTTATATTTTCTGAAATATTATGTTTAAAAGCTTATTTTTTTGGGTCTTTGTGCAATTCATTTCTTATATAAAACAAAATACAATTTTTTGAAATTTTGAATATATTCTTTGATTTATTTTTATCACGAAAAATAACAGAAAAATATATTTAGTCTCTTTCTGACAATGATTATCGGTAGTTTTTAATATTTAAAGCACTTTTTTAGACAAAAAATACTAAAATTCTATCGATTCTGAGGTATAAAATCTAAAAAAAAAAAACAATCTGCGGTTTCCCAATCCGAAATTATTTGTTTTTAAATCTGCTGAATCTTTTTGATCCATTTGGAAAATGTCTAACAATTATTTTTTGTGTTGAACCAACATTCAAGTGATTACCCTATAAATGCTGTACATTTTGTTGATATTAGGAAAATAGGTTATGAGGAGGAAGAAAAATTGAGTAGTGTTTGTAGACATTAGACTTGAATTTATTCACATGGTAAATAAAAGGAAGGACCTCTGCGAGAAGTGTGGCAAGTTCTACTGATGAACAAATTTTTCTTGTAATGCGTTGTGTGATCAAGTGGACAATCAACGACATGTGCTTTACTAGGGGATGTGCTTTACTAGGGGATAAATTCACTTTGGGGATAAATTCACTTTGGGATAAATTCCCTTTGGGGATAAATTCACTTATCTCCATAGAACATGTCCATTGTAGTATCCATAGATTTCCGACGATGCTCGTTCGCGCAATCCCACTCCGAGATTGTTAAAAGGTCTTGATAGAGTGTGACATTCATAGTCCGCCTTCTGCCCTCAATCTCAATAGTGCTCGGGCCACGATCGAAGAAAAAATAATGAAAAAAGAGTAGATTGGGTTGAAAGTTTGACTAAGAAAGATAACAAAAAGAGAGGGAGCAAGAACAGAACCTTGCGGCACCCCTGATTCCAGCTGAAATGCTAACAGGTCTCCTGTAGAACGACTTTTACAAAAGCCATACTGCCGATCGCTAAAGTGAATTGCACTCTAGATATTTAACAATATTTTAATTAATCATGCTCTTCATCAACTTTAAAAGCGCGGTGCATATTGCAATTCGGCGGTAATTTTTAGGGTTATTATCCGCAACCTTTTTAGGGATTTGCTAGACGCTGGCAACCTTACAGCATAAATGGAAAGACTAGCGCACGGTACGCTAAGGCCCCGATGCCTTATTTGCAATAAAATGAATGCAGCCGTATTTTTTCTTTTCGGCGGTAAAAAGGATAGGAGAAAATATAGGGGTAAACGTGCTCAGTAGCTTTTTGTTATTTTTTAAATCCAGTACCATATACTTATGTATATGAGCTCCGCAACGAAATTTTATATATTTTCCATATAACTCGATTTAAGCTAGAGAGTGTTTCGGCTGTTTTCAATATTTTCGATGCGCTATTTCCACTTACATTTTTAATATTTTTAATAAGGGGTAGCTCTGAATCCAAACCATAGATGAAATGGAAATAATTTTTTTTTTCTTTTAGAGAGTACTTTAAAATTGCATTCATATTAAACCCCAAAACACATACTTTCGTTTTCTTTCCATACAAATTTTAAAAAAATGAAAATTCGTTTTTTGAGATGTTTGTATGTACAGGTCACAAATATAAAGATATTTAGACACAACTTACGTCATAAATTTCTTTTGACCCTCTTAAATTTTGTTTAAAAGGGGTTCTATTCAAACCTATCTTTCCTGAGGGATTGGCATTATATAAATATTTCTAATGGGAGAATATACTTGCAACATGTTTCACAAAAAATAATACAACAAATAAAACTTTCAAATGATTTTCTGAAAGGTATTTTAATGTATTATTTTCTAACTAAATTTGGCAAATATGGCAGCTTTATTGATATTTCTAGTATATTTTTCTTTAAGCAGCATGTTGCTATATTCAACTCTCAGAAAATATAAAAAAAGAAAGAAATACTTGATAATTAAATTAAATGTTAAGAGATTGTTTTAAAACTCTTTTTCATATTTTGCTCTGTAATTTGTTTTCATATTGTGTTAATTATTTGTATTTTCCTTTAAAGATCTTTTGTAATGTAACAACATTTTTCTTCATAAGAATTACCCAGACTCTTTTAACAAGATAACAGGTGTTTTTGTTTTGATATGATCCCTCTTTCGAATTGCATGCAGAAAATAGTGGCAGCTGACTGTTGAACAAAACAAAATACCAGCATCATAAGATAACGCATTTTATTTATACCATTGACTTTGACTAAATTTGGTCAAATATAAAAACCATCAAGTTGTTTCCCCCATAAAAACTGGTTTTTAAATTGTAAGTCAAGACGGAAGAGAAGTTTAACTAAAGCATCAACGGCATTCGTTCCATGTTGTGGGTAAAGAAATTTTTAACAACACTTTCGTATACCATCCATCCATCCATTTAAGCTGGTCATCATATACATAACTTACCAAGCACCATGTATGACGATGATGGTCAATGATGGTGATGGTGGTATTATTATCTACTGTTAGTTAACTATAGTTGACAGGTCTTTGACATTAGGTGTTAAGTGGAAAAGTTGAATAGGTTGATGATGATCATGTTAATTTGGTTTGGAAATATTTATTGTATGTCTATGATAATGTATAGTGTAATAGAATTACAAATAAGGCAGTAAGTGGGTTTGTGATTAGATATTTAAGTCATTAACTTTTAAAACATGTGTAGGATATTTTATTAAAAAAATATATCTTAACAAAAAATAATTATTTTTGAAGTTATTAGAAGAAAGTGACTAGAAAATATATGGAAGCTAATTTTAAGCGACTGTCACCAAAGCTTAATAATTAATTAATGTAATTCGCAAAATTTAGGATCATCTTTGAGAAACAGTTTTTGTTATCATACAGTTTTTCTTAAAGTAGAAATTGCAAGAAGTTACAAGAAAAAATTTCTAGATATCAGAAAGACTTTCTATCAAAAATTTTACATAATTTTACCGTTTTTTCCAAAGTAAATGAGGATAAAATTATTCAAAATTTCATTGGTTTTCTTAAAAAATAAGTCTTTAGAATTCTTAAGTTGCACAGAAGGATTGGCCAACAAAAATGTAGTCGGTGGTAAATCAATATCCTGTCCCACTTATTCCTTAGGAGTATTCATATTTGGTTAAAGGGACCCAATTTTTGTATGGCTTAACTATTTTTAACTTTAAGATCCCGAAAAAAATATTCGAAATCGCGTCTACCGTAACTGCAGTCATTACTTTTGCCAGCGCAATGTTGCTCGTCATTGCGGAGGTGGTTGTAGGAATTAAATTTTTATGGCATTACTACTACTTGACTGCATATCATGAAAACTAGAAAAAAAATTCACTTCGGAAGTCATCTTAGGGCTTTCGAGACCATAAATTCCTTAAGGCAGACACAGAGTAAGCTTAAGTAACTTAAGCTAGGTATCAATTTTGGTATTAAACGAAAACTGAAAATTTTTGAAAATTAAAATTTTGTTGACCCGAACCGAATACCGGTTTCCTATAGGCTTTCAATTGAAGTTACTACATATTGAAACCCTAAACAATTTAATTGTCAATCAAATACATGTGATAAAATAAAAACAAAAAAAATTTAACAAAAAAAAAAAAAATTAAAATAATACCGTTGACAAATTTTTCTATTTTTTAATTTTTGCAAAATTTTAGTGTAATTAAAATTCAAAAAACTTTTTAAGATATCAATACTTAATAAAAAAACGTGCAAAGTCTTTAACACAAAAAATAATTAGAAGTTTCAAAAATTATATGAATCAAAACATTTGTTGAATTGCATTTAAAGTTGATATGTTATGTTTTGCATATTTAGCAGCAGCATTTAAAAAATTTAGATGTAAGTTGGTGAAAATATATAAAAAATTTAATATTCATATTATAAAAAAACTGTTTTTAATTGATTAAACAAAATTTTTATGTTTATAAACATTTAAAATGCTTATAAACATTTAAATGTATATACAGTAGGAACCGTTTAAATGTAAAACTCAATGTGCATACATTGTAACCGGGAAATCAATTATCTGAATCACTCTTTTGTAAATGAAAAAAAAAATAAATTATTACACTGTTTCCGGATACAATATTGGAAATATAAAAAGTATTCAAATGACAATTTTCCAAATTTGCTTTAAAAAATAAACAAAATGACAAAATTGTGATTAAATAAATTGCAGAATTTTTTAATTGATTATATAGCTGTTCTATCTAAATATATACTGTCATATGCATAGAAAATTTGTTGATTTTTATCACACACTTATAAATCGAATTAACGTGTAAAACAACAACAAATTTTCCTTATAAGAGTGTTATAAGAATAAACTTAATGTCTATGCATATTGGGGTTAGAGTCTCGAAAGTAAGTGCTGCTTTAAAGCAGCGGCAGTGTAAAATAGATTAAAATATAACCAAAATTTTATTATAGAAATTTAAGAAATTCCCAACATAAGATTCTAAAGGAAGTAAAAATTTCAACAGAATTTCGATTGTTCCAAAGAGACCTTAGTGGACTCAGGAATGACTCTGAAAGTAGATCGTACAATGTGAATTGCCTCGCAAGTTTGTAGGATAGAAGAATCAACGGCCTCCGATAACGAAAAGTTAGGCAACGCCAAGAATTTTGTGTTCATTTAAAAGTGGATTAGGCATTTATACATAAACTACTGTACACTTATTTAATGATTCTAAACATTTTTACAATATAATTGCTAGCAACATATTGAGTTGTTCCCTAAAATATGCCTTACTTTTTTAAATGTTTTTTTTTTTTTTGTAATTTATTTTATTTTTCTTTTCTTTTTATTTCTTTTGATTTCGTTTACACAAATCTGCCTACCTATAGCCAGTACACCATCATCTGGCAATAGTACAACGAGTATTAAAGATTCTCCACGGTCTAAAAAATTGAATCTTTACTCGAAACGTCTAGATGTTAAAACAACGACATCGGGGAAATCTCCTCTAAAAGGTAAGTGTCAAATCAAATACTAACCAAATTAAAAAAAAAAACATTTTTAGAGACTATCATCACGTAACTCCCAAACTCTTTATTCAAAACAATAAACTACGAGTACTTTATCCAAGTGAAAGCTCAACTTAATTGTTTAATTTTTGATAATCTTTCCACCTCATAATTATAATTTTTAACTTTATGTTTTTATATTTTTTTGATAGTTTTGATTTTAATTGTAAACAGTCATAAATCAAAAGTTTTAATTTTTTTTGTTTGTTTTTGGTATCCGGGTCTTTCCTCTTAACTTTGACTTAAAAGGGATTAATTTTGTTTCTTTTTGGTTAAAATGATCAAATTAAACCAATTTTTATTAAATATAAATTTCACACTTCATATTTAGTGCTTTTTTAAATTAATCTATTTCTTTTTTTTAATTATCTATTAGTTTCCTTTTTCTTTCCAATCAAATGTGTGAAATTTTTAATTTGATTTGATATTTCTGAATCATATTTTTATTATCGCAAATTAACACATCCAATCAATTTGTGTGCCTGCCGCCACACACAATAGCCAACGTTAAATTGATTTGATTATCTTGTGTGAATGATGTGTAGATTTTGTGGATATTTGAATTATGGATTTTTTTTATTGTGGTTTATGCGAATGATGAAATATGGCAAGTTTAAAATGAAAGGAAAACAAATATTTTAGTTTTGCTAACATTTAATCATTTAAGAGCTTATAGGTTATCAAGAGCTTTTGATTTTAAATCCGTTTTATTAGAGCTTTTGTTTTCAAAAGTCCCTGAAAGCTTTTTGGTAGATATTAGAAGCTTTTGTTAAAAAAATGATTTCAAGAATTAAATCATATTGTCTTAATTTTAATTGAATTAGTAAATTTTTAATTACCAAAAAGCTTGAAATACCATATGCTTTTGAAAAACTTAAAAATAGAGTTCCTGAAATATTGTAGTATTGGGGTGAACACCCCATATGTATTTAAAGCTCTTAATAAAAAAATTAATGTCTTAATTTTTTAATACGTTTAGGTAATTTTTAATTTCCTAAAAGCTTAAAATACTATAAGAGCTTTTGACTGAAAATATTTTTAAAACGTTTAGAAATGTAGTTCGTGAAATGACTGAAGTGTTAAAGCTTTTGATTGAAAATGCTTTTGAACCGTTTAGAAATATAGTTTTTGAAAAGACTGAAGTGTTGGAGCTTAAACGAATTTTATACTTTTAGAAGATTAAAATTCTATAAGAGTTTTTGTCTAGAAATGCTTTTGAAAAACTTAAAAATAGAGTTCCTGAAATATTGTAGTATTGCGGTGAACACCCCATATGTATTTAAAGCTTTTAATAAAAAAAAATAATGTCTTATTTTTTAATAAGTTTAATTAATTTTTAATTTCCTAAAAGCTTAAAATACTTTAAGAGCTTTTGACTAAAAATACTTTTAAACCATTTAGAAATGTAGTTTCTGAAAGGAGTGAAGTCCAACACTTTATAGTTTTAGTAAAAGCTCTATGGCTTTCTATCACAAAACGAAAATATATTTAATAATATTTCTAAAATTTTATAAAATGTATAACTTTAATCGGTTTTGACTTTAATTTTTTTAAAGGGTTTTATATTAACTTACACTAACAGAATTATTATCTACATATTAAGTCATTTTCGTAAAAAAAAAATAAATGAAGACTGGAACCTCTCAATTGAAACTTTTCCTTAAATAAATGAAATTTTTAAATTTTATGAACAATTTTACTTTTATTAAAAACACAAATTTATATCCGTCTGTCAAAAGCTTGATTTTTAATCTTTTTAACAAAGATCTGGAATATTCAATAATTTTAGCAAAATTATTACAGAGCTGAATTTAGGTAAATTCTTAAGAGTTTTCTTTTTCTCTCCATGTGAATGAAACTTACAAAAGTTTGAAATCTAGGGATTTTCCAAAGCTTTTGTCTTTAAAGGAATTTACGACATTTAAGTTAAATAATTTTCCAGTAAAATTACAACTTTTTGAATATAAAATATTTACAGAGCTTTTAACTTTTATTATGTTTTTCTTGGAACTTTTGTTTTTAGAAAGTCTTAGAGATATATTCTAGTTAAATTAATAGGCCAACTTTCTAGAATAAGTAAAGTTCGAGACGTGTAAAATGTAGTTGTTACCTAAAGCTTTTTCTAATTTTTACCCTTTTTTATTAATAATTATCTTGTGTGAATGATTAAATACGAGCATGTACTTAATAAATTTTGTCCAATGTGTCATCATTATTTTGAAAAGTTTTTTTACATTTAAATTTTTAATAAATATTATAAAACAATAGCATACATATATACTCGTAGTTAAATCTACATGAAGTTTTATCTTTTAACGAAAAATATTAAATGAAAGATGTTTCAACAAGCTTTTAAGCTTTATATGTTTCTTACAACAATATATAATTAATGTTTTCAAAGAAAGGAACAAGCTTGTCAAGTTCAAATCTTAACGAAAGCTTTAAAATTTTTCAGATTTGTTTTAAAATTTTTAAGCTTAACATCATTAAAAATGTTTAAATTATAATTTTATATAGTACACATTCTGTACATGTTTCAGCAGATTTAACTCATTTAATTCAATTTTCCCAAAAATGCTTTGTTTAAAACAATATTTAAAATATTACGTGTATGAATGAGCGCGACATAAATTCAACCCATGTGCATTTAACATTTGTAAATAGTAGAATGCTTTAACGCGTTCTTAATGATGCACAAATTTCACAAGTAGTTTTTGACGTTTTATGTTCTAACATGACGTTATTATAGTTGGATTTGCATTTACAAAAGTTTTTTTTTTTTTGCGAAACACAAACCAACGTAAATAATTAACTTTAATGACATTATTTTCCCTAGGAGAGCAACAAATTATGTGTAGTATGAGAGTATAAATGATTATGTGCGATTAAACGTAATGCGAAGTAGTGTTGATAAATTTGGTTACTTTTTCATACTCAGTACTATTTGATATTTTGAATTTGGATACCCGATTCTACTCAATAATTTTAATGAATTTTTTAAATTGAGAATTACTTTTTAAAATTTCGATGAAAATTCGTTGAAATTGTTTTTTGAATACCCAGCAAAATGTTGGTAATGGGTGCAATATTTTCATGCATTACCTTGTAATGATAGCTCGTTACCTTTTTCATTATTTGAAAGCATAAAGTAATAAGTTCTTGATTATTGATTGCGTAATATATGATTTATAAATGTAAAGTAATAATTTAAATATTTTTGAGAATCTATTTTTAGATACATTACTTTGTGTTTTTTTGTATGTTTGTTTTGAAAAAAACGAAGCGCAACAATTCATTTAAGTTTAAAGTAATCAAATACTATATGCGTCGATAGTTCAGTTGGTAGAGTTCTTGGCTGGCAACCAGAGTTCACTGGATCGATTCCCATCATGACCACATTATTTTTTATAACGTTTAAAATATTTGTAATAATTTTTTTTAATAAAAATTCCCCCATTTTAAAAATAATTTTTCAGACACATTATTTTTTCCATTCTCGTAACCATATAAGTAACCCCTTACATTATCACCTCTAAAGTAATGGGTATATACATTACTTTGAGGCTCATCGCCTAAAAAATTCATCAGTGAAGTAAGGTTTAAAGTAATCCTTGAGCCCCTATGGCTGCACATTACTTTACACATTATTTGGTAATGTGTGGTTTTGCTGGGTATTTTAATTTTAATTATTATTTTTAGAAACAAGTTTTTAAAGTTTTTTTTTACAAATATTTTTAATTTTGGTCATAATTTTTAACTTTTTACTCTAAATTTTACAGTATAAATTAGCCAAACGTAACGTGACGTATCTCTATGTGGGTATCCCTTCTTATCACCTGATTCGTTACGTTACATATTACTAATTCTAGCTTTATCCTCGTAGCAGAGTTGTATTTTAAGGCTTATAGTTTTAGTGCAGTTGCTATCTTGTAACATTTAAAAATAATTTCCGGGTTAGGTTCAATACGGTACCGGTTACTAATTTTTTTTACCATCACTAATGCGAAGGTAAAATAAAGGAAACAGTGGGGCAAAATGAGATGCTCTCTAATTGCATTATTATAAATTTAAGTTGATAATATCATCTATTACAATAATTTATTTGTCAGTACTAGACTTTGATAAAAGTTTTCAATACAACATTTTCTAAATGACATTAATGTGTGAATATGAAACATACAATAAATATTAATGTTTTGCTAATAGTAAAAGCTTATTATATAAAGATTTATTAATTTTCGGTCATTTAAATATTTCAAAACAAAAACAGTTCGTAGAACGAAAATTATAAAACTTTACATATCATTGACGAAGGTCTGGCTATCTATTGACAAATATCCCACAAGTAAATGGCCATTGTGTTTTTAATCAATCCCACTGTTTATATATAGTTCGAAAAAACGTTTAATATTTCAAATTGTGAAAAAGGGAGTGTTTATTTTTTCACGTGTGTGGTCTATTGTAAATGAAAATTAACAAATGCATACATACCTAATGTTTTGCAAATAGTTTTTCTATAACTTTAATAATTTGTATAATTTTCCTTTCAAAAAAATGGCCATAAAAAAGTTTTCAACAAGTTTCACTACAAATTACTCTACATACGTATATATTTTTTGTCACCTTATAAGCTCAAAAAAATTTGTATATATTATAAAGGTGTTTAATGTGTGAGGGATCAACTTAACTTCAAGCTAATTTAATTTTCTTTTTTTTAACTATTTTTTTTAATTTCATTTTTGAACCACATTTTATACAAATTTCTTTAAATGTCTAACGTTATGTGGTTTATAGCTTTCTGTGGGTTTTTCTTCAATTCCAAGCAATTTCACGTTGGATTTTTGTTTAAGTCATCATAAAATTGTTCACAAATTAAATTGACAAGTGTTTTAACACATGTCTTTTAATTGACACGCACAAAAATATCTAAAGTGATGAATGAGTTGTATAAAGTTAAGACTGGTGATTTGAATGATAAAATAAACGTAGCGTTACAAATTTTCTTTTATTATTCGAAACTATTTTACTTTAACGTTGAATTCAATTGACCATTTTAATTGTGTGTAGAAAATTATTTACTTTATAGTGTATGCCAAAAATTTCGAAAATATTTGTTAACTTTTACTTTTGTTTTGGAAAATTTTGTAATTTTAATTAACACAAAAGCAATATACCGTGATAAAAAAGGTTTTTTTTTATTATTTATGAACATATTTAGTGATTTTTTTCATTAAAACTTTTTATATATGTGATAGATTTAGTTACAATATAAAAAGTTTCATCATAACTTTAAAACTTTTTCTTATGTCAATAAAACATTTTATTTATTTGATAATTTGTTAATTGAATTTGACTAAAAATTCATAAAAATATTTTATTGCAATTGCAAAAAAAAAAAAATTCAGGAAATTTAATATTTTTTTGATTCAATCGGAGATTTACGTATTCAAATATGAAAAAAAGGTGTTTAAATCCACCATTTGAATTCAGTTAATTTTTTTGCGGGTTTCTCCTCTGGCGAATTCCGATTCCAGCTTTCATCTGGCAAATGGGAGTTGCAACCGATCCAAATTTCGGCCTTGTGGAAATATTGTCAATCTAAGTTAAAATTTTGACAGGTTACTTTTCTGTAAAAAAATAAAAAATAAATAATCTGTATGAAATAAATAATATGTAAGAGCTTTTTTTTAAAAATATAAAAAATGCTGAAGATTTGTGATATATTTTTCATAAACTTTTTTGAAACACTTCTTCAAATTTATGAAGTTTTCAATTGACATGATGATGAAGAATTCAATTGATGAAACAGTTTCATCATTATGATGAAATTTTTTTCCCTGAGTGTGGAGTATTTCAATGAAAATGATACACTATTCAGTCAACATTTGAGAAAACAATTTAAATCCGCTGAAATTTGGTATGTAGGTTCCCCTTCCGATTTAAACATTCGCAAAGACGGGGTTTTTGGTATTTCCTACGGTGAGGTGCAAAAAGGTGGTAAACTCCCCTTTCACAACCTGCCCATACCCCTTTAGCTAGAAACCTGAAATTAAAAATATGCTTTTTTTGGAGTATGTGCTAACTCCTTAATAAGGTGCATTTTAGCATTTTGGCCAGTAACGTGCTAAAGGCCGTTGGACCTACGTAGTTGGAATTTGGTATGCCGGCCCCTTCTCCAATGAAGATAACAGCTAAGACGGGATTTTTGGAAAATT
Source organism: Eustalomyia histrio (assembly GCA_949748255.1). Taxonomy (NCBI): domain Eukaryota; kingdom Metazoa; phylum Arthropoda; class Insecta; order Diptera; family Anthomyiidae; genus Eustalomyia; species Eustalomyia histrio. Next base: position 10,589,160 of record OX456526.1, read on the forward strand.
CAATGGATAAAGGGTAAAATTCTTTCCCTTGACGGGCTGCCAAAACTGCTAGAATGAAATTTTGTATATAGGTTCCGCCTTCGATGTAGATATCCACCCAGGTTGGCTTTTTGGAAATTCCTACGGGGAGTGGCAAAAAGGGGGAAAATCTCAACTAAGATTGGATTTTTAGAAAATCCTATGGGAATGTACGAAAAGTATTTTCGGAAATTTGGTATGAAGGTTCATATTCTGGAGTAAACAGTAGCTAAGACTGGTTCTTTAAAAATCCTACCGAGTGGGGCGAAAAAAGGGAAATTTTACTCTTAACGGATTGCCAAAACCGCTGAACCTACGAAGTTGAAATTTGGTATAAAGGTTTCACATCCGGCCGAGATATCCACTCAGGGGCAAAAAGGCGAAAAGTCTCCCACTGACGGCTCGCCAAACTTTTCGAGCTATGAACTTAAAATTTTTTATAAAGGTTCCTTCTTCGGCGAAGAGATCAGCTAAGAGGGAGCCAGCAGATAAGTAGGGTTTTTAGGAAAAACCTACAATGAGGTGCAAAAAAGGGAAAAATCCTCTCCCTTCACGGCCTGCCAAAACTACTAGAGCTAGAAAGTTAAAATTTAGTATGTAGGTTCCTCTTCCGGCGTAGAAATCCTCTTAGACGGGATTTCTGAAAACTCCTACGGGAAGGGGGAGAAGGCAGTAAAGCCTCCGCGTTGATGGCTTACTCACACCGATTTAGAAATATGAAATATGTGTTACCTGGAATATGCCAGGGGCATGGTAAATATGGGGGAATCCGCGTAATCATCTGGGGACTCCGCGTACTCCCGGGTGGTACGTTTGAATTTGAAACGAATCTAATAAATTTGAATAGCAACCTTGGACTAAGAGAAGAATAAGTGGCAAATCTAAATATCTATGTATTTATCACACTTGGGAATTTTTATTACCATTAAATTTCATTACCATTAATTCACACTAATGCAAATGAAAAAAATTTTATTACTATTTAGTGGTAATTAAATTACTAATGGTAATGGAATAGCACAAATGCATAAAAGAACTAATTATAATTGATTGAGAAATTATTTGTTTACAAAAAATTTAAAATTTATCAAAGTAGCTTCATACAGAAAATAATAAAACAAAATACAAATATATAATCCGCATAAATAAATATCAACATAAATATTAACACATAAAATGACGGTTATTAATGCTAATGTTTTATTTTATTTGGTGCATTTGTAAAAGTAATTAAATTCAAAAACATTATCATTGATCAATAAAATCAGATCCTTAAATCATTATCAATAATTCAAACAATGCTAATGAAATTTATTTTATTACAATTGTTAACAATGTAATGGTAATTTAATCATCAATTAATTAGTCCATTCAATGCATTACTGCCATTTATGGTATTTATCATCTGTAGTTTGATTACAATGTTTACATAAACAGACGGAGGACTCAGAAAGTGATTCAAGGTCCCTATTTTATGTAGTTATGATGTATCCACGTTATGGTGTAGGGTATAAAAAAATATAACTGCTTGGTCTTTAAAAAAAAATGTTTCTTTTTTTAAATAGTTCAATCGAAAAAGAACAAAAATTGATTTGTTTGAATAAATAATATTTGGCAACTCTGTATAACAAATTTGTATTATTTGTTCATTTACGATTGTGGTCAAGATAATTGTTTAAAATTTACATTTGAAAATAGCCAATAGTCCAAAATGTACAAAAATTTTAACTAGCCCAGGCGCAACCATATCCTCGTGATAATTCCACCCCTATTCAATCAAAGAAGCCAAAGCGGAGTGTCAATATCTGCCTGTTTACAACTCGATCCAAACATTTTTTAGTTAGAGTAAGAAAACACTAAGCTCGGCCCAAGGCCGCTATGCAGAAAAAAAATCGGTCGTAGGGCTGCTTTCCAGAAAAATTTTACTCAGCGAAGCCGGCCTTGAAGATACCACAGAGTAGAAAACGCAAATATTTAGTGGAATTATTCTTACAAAGAGCTATGACCAAAAAATTTTCGGTCCTAATCCCCAAGTAAGAAATTATAAATTATACCATGTCACCACCATATTTTGAAATAAATCGGTTTTAGGAGAGGTAGCGAAACCGTAAAATTTAAAAAATAAAAAAAGTTTGAAATAATAAATTTAACAAAAAGTGTAATTTAATAAATTTATGTTGAACCAACAGAACCTTAAAATCCTGAACATCGATTTTTTTAAAAAAAAAACCTTGAATTCCCACACCAAAAGAAAAGCTTCATAAATTCTCAACCAATGATAATAAGTTTCATAATGAGGAAAGTTTCAAATTAAAATTTGTTGGTATCTAAACAATTTTTTACTACCATTTTATTTTGAGCGCATATAAAAGAAAAACAGTTGTTTTTCTTTCCATTAATTACTTTTTAAATTTTAATGGAATAATAAAATTAATTTGTTAAAACGTATGTACTGTTTGTATAATAAGTAAAGAAATAAGTCAAGTGGAAAATTCAAAATTATTTTCATAATAATTTTCTAAATACGTATATTGTACTTGTGGATAAAGTTATATGTATGTATTGCTAAATATAGGCATATAAATATATTTATAGACTTAAAAAAGTTTGTCAGTAGAATCTACAGCTAAAACAAAGGTATGTGCAGTTAAAAAGGCAAAAAAAAATTTATTAATTTTAACTGGTTAAAAATCAATTAAAAAATGCAGTAAAATAACTGACAAAATTGGAAAATTTGCTGAAAAATTTTTATTATAGATATTTTAAGACAACCGGCAAAACTTAGTAAAAACTACTGTTTTTATTTTAAGTTAATTAAAAACAATAACTACCACTTACTACACAGTCAACAATCATGAGACAACTGACAAACTTATTGTGAGTGTTATTGTACGTAATAAATTTACAAGTAATAATTTGTTAATATTTGTTAATTTTATAATATTTGTTTTTCTATGGAAACGAAAATATTTACAATTCAGGAAACAAAGTTGATTTAGTGGTTCCTATCAAATTTTCATACACACATTAAAAATGTGGAAGTTCATAATGTTGACATTTTAAAGATGATTTCTTATGTTGATTCCCACCTTAATTTATTTTGTTAATTATGTGTGAAATTATTATAAAACACTACTTGCTTAATTTTGGCTTTAATAAGTAAACTGGTTGCATTTGTCATGCAAAAAAAAAAAAATTATATTTTAAAACAAATTTAATTAAAAACAATTTTTTTTGGTATAATTTTATGCAAACACACAAAAAACTAGTTAAATTTGATGGAATAATTTAAAAAGTCAGGCAATGGAATTTAATTATTTGTTTTAAATTAAGACAGTTAAAAACTAAATGAAATTTTTTATTATAATTATTTTTGTTTTTTATCAAATGTTATCTAATTGAACTACTTCTCATTTGGCTTTTTATTGAAATTATATTTTAATATAACATTTATATTTATTATTTAAATATCATATTTTCCCACGTTAATAAGTTAAAATGACTTTGTACACATTTAATTTTTTTTATTGTATTTATTTGGTTCAATATTTACGTTTTTAAATTTTGCCAAGTTTTATTTGATATTTGTATTTTGCTACGCATGATAAAAGAAGCAATCAATTGTATGATTTTTAATAAAAAAAGAAGTAAAACGTTTTTGAAAAGTAAAAGTTTAGTTTAAAATGTGCGTGATTTCTGCTTGTGGTTTTTTTTAATTGCGTTAAAAATTCAACCTTAAGTCATTAACTTTTGTTAAAATTTACCAAAAAAAAATACTAATCATCATTAATAAAAACAGAAAATATAATTGATGGTTTTAAAGTGTTGCTAAAATGTATAAATTTAATTTGAAACATTCGTTTTATTGCAAAAAAATAATTAATCGGAATTTAGCAGGAACTATTTCGTCGACTAAATAACCCCCGACACTAGATTTTGACCGACAGTAGATGTTCCATACATAAGGAGCGTATGATTTATATTTAATTAATTTATATAAAATAATATTGCTCATACGTATCCTTTTAAAACACTTTTTAAAAAGAATGAGAATAAATCATAATTTTTGTATTATGACGCGGTAGAAAAATTTGGAAAATAAATATTAGAGGCACAGTTTTTTTTAATAATACAATTATGTATTTAAAAACTTAATGTTATTTTCTATTAAACAAGTTAATGTTATTATTATGATAATTTATTGTTTGTTAATTTAAAATTTTTACTAGTTTAAATTGCAAATTGCGGTCAAAAGTAACGGTTTGGGAAAAAATTTCAATACATTGTTGTAAATTGTACAATTGAATTTGTTTTCATAGAAAATATTAAATTACAATGATTTTGTTCACAGTTGGAAACTATTCATTTCTAATAATTACTGTAAAATAATACACTGATAAAATAAGTCTAGCATGATTGCAAATATTTTTGATCTAAAGATTTTGAACAATTTTTCTCATTATACTGTGCTATTCAGTAACATTTAATTTTAAGGTAAATCTGTTTGATTTTCAATTGCTTGTTATAATCATTAAACTGAAAAACTGAGTTTAGGTTCGGGTTAATTGAAATAAAAATTTCAGGTTCGGGTTCGACAATTAAAAAAATGCAAATGTTTTATTTTATAATTAATATATTTTTTAAGTTTTCTTCTTTGAAATTTGTTCTTTGTGGTGACAAAACCAATTTCAAGGCTGAAAATGCCTTCTCATTTATAGAATTTTTTTTATCATTTTAAACAACTTCGGAAATTAGCATTAAGTTAAATCTGGTATCTAGATATAATGCTGCAATTAAAATTGGATTATTAATAAAGTGGTTTTCTCTTTTTATAGTATTTAAAAATAATTATTGTGAAAATGTTTTTGTTTTGTTATCTTTTGTTAGCACTAATTTAAAAATAATCCAGATTCCATAAAAATCAGCGTTAGTTTTTTAACAGGTGCAAAAAGTTCTACGAATTCTTTACTAATATTCCAAATATTCCAATAATTCTTAAACTATGTCCTAACTAGAATTCTATGTAGTTTGACAGTCTAATGCGGCTTTTTTCAAGTTTAGCTTTTTAGCTAAAAAATAAGAATTTGGTGTTCGAAATTTTTTGCAAATATCTCTGCATTCATCAAGTATTTGCTTAGAAGAAATAGATATAGTGACGAGCATTGTAAACTGGAATGCAAGAAATGTAATATTTTTAATGATTTTTCTATCAAACATTTCTCAAGCCATGAACAGCAAAAATATTTTTTTATATTTTTGAACCCGAACCTGGTTAAATTTTTGGGTTCAGCGGATTCGGGTTCAAAGTTTTTATAAACAGCGAACCCGTTTGGGTGCGGGTGCGGGTGCGGGCTCGGTTTCAGTCTCTGGTTTAAACAAATTCCACATTGATTAAAAATAAAATACATTGTCACATCATTTGCGGTGTCAGGTAAATCTGTTTTTTTTTTTGGTGAATGGATATGTATATAATATCCGGTCAACAAAATTTTTAATTTAATTTAAATGAAATGTTGGCAAAAAATAAACAAAAGTATGATAAATTCCATATACCTTTAAAATTGTTGTTAGTTTTAATGGTTTTAGGTTGTATATTTTCGTATTATTTTCCTACTTTTATTACACTTTACAATGTACGTGATAATAATATCATTTTACACCGTTTCCATGTTGAAAACAATAATTTAGTTTGTATTTAATTTAAATTAATTCATTGGATATATGCAAAAAAAAAAAAAGAAAAGTAAAAATCCAAATTCATATCCAGCTCCCAAAGAATTGGGCTCGAGGATAACTGAAAATTGATCAAACATAAGATAACATTTAAAGTGTAAAATTCCTCTGGATGCAAAAATTTTTACAAATAAAAAATATTGCAGAATTTAGTAGGATCCTTTTCAAAATATGGCAATTTTTCTGTTGAAAAATAATTACTGAACTTAAAGATTTTGCTTTGGAAAAACTATTTTTGAACCTAGAAGTTTTGTTATTGGTAAGCAATTTTGGAAAGACTTAACTGTTTTATTTTTATAAAGATATGCAAAACTTATAAGTATCCCAGCAAAACATTGTATCAACTACTTACCAGGCTATTTACTCGCTTAATTACTTTTGTTCGCGATGTCCAAAATGTAATGGGTACTCATTATTTTTTGGCTGTTTGTAAGCAAGATGGTAATGACCACCCATTGCATTGTGTTTTTTGTAAGTTAGAAGATAATGACCACTCATTACTTTTGGGACATCGCGAACAAAGGTACATAATTAAGCGAGTAAATAGCCTGGTAAGTAGTTGATACAATGTTTTTGCTGGGATGAATATGTATTTTTAGTCTGGTTCTAGATCATAGAAAAAAATGTTCTCTTTTGCATTTAGTGATCATGGAGAATACACAGAAAAATTTATTTAGACACTAGCTGAATTAATCGAAAATCGACTAAAGTAGTAAAAGCAATCGAAAGTCGTTTAAAATAACTACAATTTTTAATATAAAAAAAAAAAACGATTTTTGTGGTTTGTTTTTTAAATTGAATTTCTTTTATTTGTATGTAATTTTACAAAACACAACACACATAGATGTATATATTTTTATTTGCTATGTGCGTATCTATATTTGAATAATTTCTTGTAATTCTTATTGAAATAATTTTGTATATAAACAAACTATTTTGGTAGAAAACGAAAAGTAATTATATGAATTTCTATTTTTAGAAACAGATAAAAAATAAAATAAACATTTAATAGAAAATATCAACTCCTACTGAATGTCTGTAAATTTTTATAGTTAAAAAATAAATTTCTATAAATTTCAATTGATTCTTCATTTAAAAACAAACTATACGTAGTACTTTTTAAATGAATATCGACGCATACAATATTTGATTGATTTAAACATAAATGAATTATAGCGCTCTATTTTTTCGTTCATGATGTCGAAACGTGTATACATTACCCTTTTGCTTACAAAAGAATAGAAAGTATTGAGTGGAAAAATATGTTTTCAAAAATATTTTGCTCGTTACTTTGTGTTTGTAATTCATGCAATACATTATCAATGATCAATGCTTGCAAATAATACAAGGTATTACAAGACAATGCTTGATTATATCGCGCCCTTTATCAAAGTCTTGTTGGGCTACTAACTTAACGCACTACCAGCAGCGTACATCGTAATTTGCTCATTAATTCGCAAATGAGTTTTTTTATTATTCTTTTTTTATTTTTATTATCACGTAAATCATATAAAGATACACACTGAATTTCAGTTGGAAAATGAAATAATTTTTCTCTGTGTTTAAATAAGTCAACCTGCGGTGGTTTTATAAAAATGGATAGCTGGGGATCTCTTGATCCTGTCCTATTTGTGTTATCGGAGTCTGTTTTGTTTGTTTTGCTTTTTCTCGCTTAGTTTTCGAGAAACTGGTTATTTTTAAAAAAAAAACTCACTTTACTAAATACCCTGTATTTCGTAAATGAAGTGGGATAGCGCAAAGATCGATGAAATCACACTCCGGTAATAAAGGGTGACAGTTTTCCTAAGACGAGGGTTGGTAATATAAGTCGGTGACTTTTTGTATTTCAGCATAGTTTCCTTTGAGCTCTATTCACTTTGTCTAACGTTTCACCAATTTCTTTATCCCTTCCGAAATATAAAATTTGTAGGTATTTGATTGTGAGATGATTTCATCTCTTTCCCCCGAGCCATTTTTTCAGGTTTGGAAACAAGAAATATTCACTCGGGATTTTTGCCATGGAAACTGCCATTTTCCATTTTCTCCTCAATTCTCACTGACTGCTGATAGGAGCAGTGTTGCCCTTGCAGTTAAGAGACGGAAAATTCTAAAAGTCACAAACCTGACCCGCCCTCGTAATATAAACTGACATAATCCGACAATACAAATTCCTTTCTCCTTTTTTTGTTCACTATATTAAGTGTTTCAATTCGACTCGTTTCCCATAGCATTCCATAGCGTTCTGAAAGAATTATTGTTCCATTCCATTTTGTTCGGGAGGGAAGTTCGTTTTTATGAAACTTATTTTTACATATTTTTTATACCTAATTTTGCTTTCATTCATGTATCCCAGTTTGATTGATCAACATTTAGCGTTATATTGTTAAATTAGTATACATTTTGAATTCGAATAGCTTGCATTTTAATAGAGCGGGCCATAGTTGTGGCTCATAGCTCATAATTATGGCTGCTTTTTTTTATAGTTTGAAGGCTCCAATATTTTGAAACCCGATTGATTTTAAAAAGACGGATAATATTTTTAGCAGCTCATTTTATGCAGGCTCCCAGTTTTCCTTTGAATAAAAAAATCTAAATTTAGGGTTGTTCGGGTGCTTTTTCAAAACCTGAATAAAACACGTAAAACCGTGAATATCTATTTATATTTTGGTTTGTGCATAGACGAAATAGATTCATCGCTGCAGCAGCCGAATTATATAGTTGTCCCAACCAAATTTTTTCCTGATAAAATAGAAATATTTGGTTTCAACCGAAATTCTGTTGCATTATAGGCTTTTTACACTGAACAACATCTTTGTGAAACGCGTGGAAGATGTTGAAAATATGAAACAAGTGTTTACATTGGCAACATCTTTCATCTGCCATTTATTCAGCTGTCAATAAAATAAAAGAAAAAGACGCATATTTTTTGTTAAAAATAAAAAATGGATTTAGAGAAAGCATTAATCATTGGAGTAGTTGTTGCTTTGCAAGAACAAACCCGAATTTTAATGCAGAACATTGAAATATTAAAGGTCATTCTGGAAGTAGATGATGATGAAGAAGAATTTTTGGTAGACATAATAATGAAATTCTTACATGTGCCGCTCATTTTTCTTTGTTGAATATTTTTTTTTTTCTTTATTTGCTAGTGATGGCACAAAGAAAATCGTTTTTTTTTTTGTCATTTTTGTAGTGATGACACTTAAAATAACGAAAGATGTAAAATGGAACAAAATGAGAAAGGATCATCTTTTGTAGATGTAGAAAGATGTAGAATTTTTGGCCTGTATAATTCTTATGGGAAGATGTTGACATCTTTGCAAATTGATGAAAGATGAAAGATGTAGCTTCTTGGAAAAAGACCATTAAACTAATTTTGATTGCGACAAACCAAACTATTCGGTTGGCAAGAAATTCTATACAATGAATCTGTTTTCTGTGTGAATTTCAAATCCAATTATCAGACGTCTTCGCCGTCATTAGTTGCTGAAATTTTCAGAGTTTTCTCTAAATTTTCTGCTCCGCCCAGAAAATGGGAATCATCATCCCCGGAATATTATGCAAATCATAGTATTTGGTGATTATGTCATATAATCACCATTCCTGGCTCTATTTTCACAAAACTTGGAAATGGTGTAATTTGTTTAGTTTAGTTGGACGTTATTCCACATTTGTTTGTTGATTTGAGTGTTTTGTTGTTATCTCTTACCTTGTTTCTAAGCTTGATTTTTGTTTGCTTTATTTTTGCGGTTTCTACAATATTTTGCAGCACCCGCTTTATCCCCTCCCCCTTAACAATAATATCAAACATTTTAAAAACAAAAACTTAACAACGAATGAAATGGTAATACAAAGATTATTATTTTGGTTTGTAAGTAACTGAATGACTGACTGCTTGCCTTCTGCTTTTGGCTGATGTTTTAACTATTATGTTGTATTATTATTTATTATTGTCTTGTATATTTTGTTGGCTTTTACTTTACACAGTTTCTTCATTATAAAGAAAAGAAAAAAACATGAAAAGTTTAAACTAGCGGTATACAATATTTTTTTTTTTCATATATCTTTATGTTGGGGTTGTGAAGAAGCTTAACAATATTAGACTTAAGTAGTTCATAGTAAACCGCTTAAACAAACAGACGTAGAAAAACGAGTGAAAACAAAACGCGGAAATTTTACAATTTTGTTTTTATAATGAACTTGATATAAACTATAAAATTAACTTACGAAATTTTGCAAACGAAGCAAAAAAAAAACAAACAAACAATGAAAAAGTTACAACATAAATTTAAAATGTGGCAAATTTGAATGTTAACAGTTTGAAAATCATTGGACCCAAAATTAAATGACCAAAAAAAAAATATGGCTAAAACCATAATTAAGAGTTGCTGCTAATAGACACTATTTTAAGGATACACTCTCTTAGGATGCAAGAGAATATTTAAGTATGCTCTTAGCCAACAAGTTGACGACAACGAAAAAAACACCCCTGTGGTGAAACATTTTTACTCTTTTCTTTCCTTCCTTCCTTCCCTCGAGCAAATTCAAAGGAATTTTCAATTTTTGTGTATGTTTTTTTATATATTTTTTACTTCACTAACATGGGTCTAAATGATTTTGTTTCATTGTTCTATGGTTCAGCACAGAACCTAAACACGTCTTCGCCGTCATTAGCGTCATCGTCGTCCACAGATGTGCAAATTCCATTAACAATAAATACAAAAAATACAACCACAGCATTGGAAATGTTAAAAAATCATAAAAATTCCAAATTGCCAAAATTTAATTTAAATGATTTTTCCACAAAAGATGTGAAATTTTCAAGAAATATAACTTTGACATCATTGAAAACACCACGACAAAAAGGAATAATATTAAGTGACAATTGTCGTGGTGGTGGCGGTGGCAATGGTGGTTTGAGTGGTAAAGGTGGTGAAAATAGTGATACGACAAGTACGACAAGTGCTAGTGGTAAAAGTGGTAGAAATATTAAAAATGTTAGTACAAGTGCAATGCAAAAACTTCATTCATCATCTTCAATTGCAGCAGCTAAATCAACATCAACTACAATTGTGACATCGACTGCACTTGATGCAGTTTCAACAACTTCTTCTCCTTCTTCTACTTCTACTCGTTGCACTGCAAAATCAACTTCCGTTGCAGTTATTCAATCGTGTAGCAGTGAAATGGATTTATTAAAAGCTCCTGGTCTTCGAAAAAAATCTTCATTTTTATGGAATTCTTTTCGTATGCCACGCAAACAAAAAGGAGGTGAGTCACGTGACTAAGAGGATTATATTTTTTTCATACATATTAGTGCTTCAATTTTAGAAAAATCAATTTGGAAGATGTTTAAAATATCTATCTTGTAAATTGTCAATTGTATTTGGTATTTTCTTTGTGTGTTTAAGGGTTATTTATAATAGAGAGCTTTAGAGTTGTTTCTATTTAAAATCTTAATAGCTTTGTAATAATTTTAAAAGTGAAACTTTTTTACTAAGTTAGAATCAATGCTTTTTTTTTTGCTAATTTGGTTGTTAAATAATAATTACTTGTTAATTGTTCGTCTTTTTTTTGCTTTTTACTATGAATTCATTGTGTTTTTTTTTTGTGTATTCAGTTAAATGACCCATATTACTTGCAAACGTAAAAGACCGACAGTGTAATCGTATTCGGCTAAGGTCTAGGTTAACAAAATTTATTTAAACCAGCAAATATGTTCGTAATCGAATTTCTCGAATGTATGAATTTTCAGTTTTTTATATTGAATTTGTATTTAAATATCACTTATTACAAGTGGACCCATTCAATTGTTGTCTTTTTCCTAAAGAAAAACGTTCAGGTTTTGAGAAGTCTTTCCTTAAATTAAAAGATTCTTAAGACAATTTACTATCTGGTTTAGTTTCTATAGACAAAAGTTCCCAAATCTGAGGATTTTTCTTTCAAAAAAAATCGTCAACATCTGATTGTTTTACTTTGAGGAAAAAAAGATAAGAATCTGAGGGTTGTTCAGTAGGAAAAACTGCTGAAAATCTAAAAATTTTTTTATAAAACAATTTACCGAATTTGATAATAAATTTCCTCAAATTCTTAAAACCTTTTTTACAGGTAAAAGTAATTTTTTTAGACAGAAAAAACAAATAATTTTTTTTATTTTTTCCTATCGGAAAAATCCTTAAATTCTGAGGATTCTTTTCTTTACTGAAATCATCAGATATTTTTTTCGAAATAATTCTTAGATTTTAAGAACTTTCTGCATTAAAATCTGAGTTTTTATGGGAAAATTTCATCAGAATATATAGGGGTTTTTTTAAAAGAAAAAGTCCTCATAATTAAAGAGTTTTTATACAGTAAAAAGTCTTCAGAATTTGGAGATTTTCTTGTAAGAAAAAGTTTTAAAAATCTGGTGGTATTCTATAGCAAATCTATAGTAAATAGTTCTTTAAATCTTATTAATGGATTATTTTTTATAAAATAATTTTAATTCCGTAAATGATTATTATGATCACTAGGATCATAATATGGTAATTGCGAATTTCAATTATAGAATGATGCTTATAAACTATCAAAACATAATACCCTTTTCTTTGCGTGAAAGTTATTTTTCGCTATAAAGATATATAAAGTATAGCGATAAATCGCAATTATTGCATTAATGGCGAAAATACCATTGCAATGATTTAAGTGCACGCAGAGAAAAAATTTTGTAGGGGCAATCATATTCGAAGAGCATCATATATTTTTGGGATTATGATTGTGACAACCATAATGTTACTATAATATAGTTATCATATTATGATAATAAATAATCATAATTTTACCATAATATGGTCCCTACAGTTATATTATGATTCAAAACTATGAAAAAGTTCTTTAAATTTAAGAATATTTCTTTAGAAATATTTTTTCTAAAAAAACTAATTTGATATTAAGGACTTTTTCAAGAAAACTTCTTTAAAGAAAAATGCTTGAAAAAAAATTTAAATTCTAAGTACTTTTTTTTAATAAGAAAACACAGATTCTATAGACTTTTTTTAAAAGAAATATTCTTAGATTCTAAGGACATTTTTAAAATTAGAGTCTTAGAATTTTTCTTTTAGAAAAAGTCTTTAGAACCCATGTAAAAATCGAAATATATATGAACATACATGATCATACATGGGCTTGTATATGATCATACATGGGCATACATGGTCATATACGTCCATACATTATCTCATATATGACCATATATCTTCGGATCCGAAATTTGAGGGTATATGGTGATATATGTGCATATATTATCATACATGCTCATATATTATTCATGTATGCTCATATATGATCATATACGTCCATATACACTCAAATTTCAAATCCGAAGATATATGATCATATATGAGATCATCTATGGTCATATATTGAACAATGTATGGACGTATATGACCATGTATGCCCATGTATGATCATATACAGGCCCATGTATGATCATGTATGCTCATATATATTTCGATTTTTACATGGGAATCTAAAAATTTTTATATTTCAAAAAGTTCTTCAAATCTAAGTATTGTTCATAATAAAAAGTCCTCAGATTCTAAGAATTTATTATTATTATTTATTATATAAGTTTTTTAAAGAACATATAAATTTTTATCTAAGAAACAGTTTGCAGAATCTTAGAATTTTACTTTAAGGAAAAGTCTATAGAATCTAAAAATGGTTCTATCACAAAAATTTCTAAAAATGTAGTATTTTGTAGAAGAAACCTTTTGGTACAAAACAACTCTGAGATTCTACAGACTTTTTCTTATAAAAATTATTTTATTAATATTCTGAGTACTTTTTTTTACAAGAAAGTCGTTACTTTACATGAAAAGAATAAATAAAATTTTTTTTTTAATTACTAAACATATTATTGCTTTTATTGAAAATAATTAAAAAATATAAACTCTTTATATAAAATCTTTTTGACAAAGAATTCACCTGATTTTTCTATGGGTGTCTGAAAACGAAACCATATTATGATTACAAATAATTCATAATTATTCATTGATTGTTGTCAGCATTTTTTAGTTCAATAATTATCATATCATTATGGTTACATCCAATCATATTATAAAATAGAAATTTACAATCATTAAATAATAAAATATTTACTATAATAATGATGGTTAGAACCTATTTATAAACCAATAACTTGATTGTGACAACTATACCCGAATGCAGCAAGCATAATTTAGTAGCAGTGATCATATTGCAACCATGTTTTTTCTCTACATGTGAATGATTTCTCCGAAAAGGAATAAGATACTGGAAACAGATGAAATGTTAAATTTTGTGAATAAGGCTTATTACGTAATGTCAATACGTGATGTTATTAAATAATTCAATTAACTTATTTTTTTGGGATATCTTAATATTATTTTAAGATATCAGCGGAACTCAAAACTTTAGAAAAGTATGCTCTATTCTGAGGGTTAAAAAACTTGTTGGCCTGTGTTATTCTCTGCAATTTCATTTTATCATTTTATCTTATTCGGTTAAACTTCTATAAAAATAATTATTTTTGTTAAAAGCATTAAACAAATTATCTAATTATAGACTCTCATTCTAAACTTAGTTTAATTTGGTTGTTAAATGGCTGTTTACTATTAAACAAACTGACCAAACTAATTAGACTTAAACTACAGCAATCATGTTCTTTCGTTACCTCTTTCTAAATGAACTTTTCAATTAAAAAGCTGTTAACTTAATGTCGTATTCGCCAACGCTTAATAAACCTCTTTGTTTTCTTTTTTAAGCGCTTGTGAATAAAACCATTTAAAACAGTGAAAACTTCTCGTATAATAAAATTATATTCCAACATTGTTCGCAAAATCAAGATTTTAGAATAACGTTAAAATTGTTTTCGCTCATCTTTGTTCACTATTAATAGCTTTCACTGTATATAAAAGAAATGACATTGTTTTGTATATTTTTTTTCTAATGTGCACAACATTCTTTTGAAGTGTACTTTTTTTTAATAAAATTTTATTTTAATAAATTTCTTTTCATATTAATTTTTTATTATCAAGTATAAACCTTATTCTTTTCTCTTTTATGCCAAATAATTTATCTTTCAAATATTGTTTAAATCTTAATTGATTTTTGTTTTTTCATCTTCACTAAGATGATTATCATAATACTTTATATAAATTTATATATGTCATTGTGTTGTTTAATTATATTTTTTTTTGCTATAATATATTTGTTTCAGAAAATAATATTAAAATTAGAAAGTTTACTTTGTAATGAAATATCAACAGTTGCAAAGAAGTTTTTTATTTTTTAAAGTGACGCAGTTTCTTATTCATTGATTTTCTCATCCTTTAGTTAAAAAATGTTTTAAACTTAAATTACATATGGTTCGTTAAACATATATTATGAACAGCGAAATAAAAAAAATTATGGTCAATATAAAACGACTTTCAAAGACCGTACAGTGAATAAACAAAATTGTGTAAAAAAATCATTTTCCGTACTAACTGCCCCTCTACAGGAAAAACTTTGTTAGATTAATGTTAAACTTATAATTTACATTGTCCATTGATACGTTTTAAACATGAAAAAACTTTTCCTAAAGAAATGGTATTTCATTTTAAAACCGGTATATTTACTTTTTATTAAAATCAAATTATTTTAAATGTTTGTTAAACAACTGGCACATCAGAAAAAAACAAATGATTAATCAGTTAAAAATGAATGTTGAAATTTCACCTAACAATTCCGTAAAAAATTACTGATTATTCATTTATTTAAAATTTCCGTTTTTTATATTTTTGTTTGTTTTTAATATACAAAATTTATACTTACATGTGTGTTTATGAAGAAACATTGAAATTTTTTGAAGATTTTTTCTTTGAAACAGGCGGCAAATAAAATTTAAATTTTTAAGTTTTGCAAATAAATTTTTTATTAAATTTCAAACGAATGAAAAATTGTATAAAATAAATATAAAAAATAAAAAAATAAAGATATGTTCCATTATTATACGCTCAGAATATTATGTAGTTTACGGTTTGTAGTTTAATAAAACATTTATTTTTCAAAGAAATAATTTTTTTAGCTTTTATATACATTTGTTCGAAATGATTTACTGCCATTTGCCGATTTTTTCAGTTTCATTTATTTTTTCCATTTGTGTGAAATTTAATAAAAATTTACCCACAAAACGCAAATTATGGTTTATTTGTTTTCGATACAGTTATTAAAAAAAATATATTCATAAAGTTCCATTTTTTATTTATATAGTTATGCAAAATTATTTTAATTCTAAATTTAAGAAGTTCACAAAATGAGTATACAGACTGTGTGAGTATAAATTTTGCAGAAAATACAAAAAACGGAAACAATTTGAAATAAATGAATAATCAGTTATTTTTTAGGGTAAATGGTAGGTAAAATTTTAATGTTTATTTTTATCTGATTTTTAACTGATTTTTCATTTGTTTTTTAACAAACACCCCTTCATTTTGAAATGTGTAAAAAAATGTATGCCAATTACTAGTGGTTGGCTCCGAAATTTTAAAGGGTTAAAATGGTGTCAATATTTGTCTATAAATGGGTAAAAAATTAAAACAAAATCAGTTACAATTTTTGATTTTTGCCCGATATTAGCGTAGGGTTTAATTAATATTTTTGTTATATATATTAGGGATACCTAAACGTATAATTAATATAATAATAACAAACAGATATTTAATTTTTTATTAAATATTTTTGGAATAAAAAAATTTTGCGAGATATTTAGATAACTCTGAGCCGCTATTTTTACACTAAAAATTTAGAACTAATATTAAATTTTTCTAAATTTTTAATTTTTCCTTTAAGTTTCCAATATAAACTTTAAGCCTGTTTGTTATCATGCTAGTTTTTACTATTTTCTTGCTTCAATTCCATTTGCCGTGCGATTTGACAATTTTTTAATTTACTACCGTTCTCTTTATGCCCTCTGGAAAAGAAATTGTTTTTGCTAGAAATATAAACAAACAGGGGGCCAATTCCGAATAAACGTGATTTGCGAAGTGATAAATAATTTAACATTTTCACTTCACAGTTATTTTTCACTTCATGTTTTCGTTTTGAGCGATTCCCATTCTCGTTATGCAAAAAATGTTGTTATGATGACTAAATTTTATTAAAAAACTTCAATTAATTCTTTTTTTTTTTTCATTAAAAAATAAACATTTAATATAAAGAAAGGTTTTTCTATGCGTTCATGCTTCTGGAAGAGAAACAATAGGCAATTTCGTGTTTGTTTTGGTTTTAAAGTTTTATTTAAATTGGATTTTTAAATGCGATTTGAGCGTTTTTTTTTTTGTTTTTATAATAAAAATGTAATTATTGTTTTTATAATATATCTAATTCTTTTGAAAATTAAAAATTTCTTAATTTAAAAAAAAAAATATTAGACAAAATTTTAAATGTTAAAAAATAATCAATTTAAAAAAAGTCTCTAACAATGTTTGTAAAATATTGCAACACTCACATTTTTTCATGAACTTTTATTTGGTGAAGAAAAAAAATCATTTGATAAAATTTTGACAAAAGTTAAATCAAGAATCGGATTCTTTGCGAAGTAGTGAAAATGTTTATCACTTCACAGCTTCACACATTCAGAATCGGCACCCTGGGCCTTTTATTAAAATAGTCAAATTGCTGGCATTTCCTAGTAATTGAAATTTTGTAAATTTGCGAAGAAAAAATTTTCATGTGCTTTGTAGAATATAACATAAATATTTTGTTAAGAAGGTTTCGAACCCAGTTTTATAATTTAGATACACAACAGCTCTATGTATCTACACTTAGAATATTATATAGTTAACTGTTTGTAGTTTAATAAAAAAGTTTTCCGTTCCATTTAAAAATAAAGGAACATACATTTATTTTTCAAAGAAATATCTATATTAACTTTTTTATACATTTATTCAAAATGATTTACTATCATTTACCGTTTATTTTCAGCTTCATTTATTTTTTTCATTTGTTTAAAATTTAATAAAAATTTACCCACAAAACAGAACTTGTGGTTTATTTGTGTCCGTAACAGTTACTACAAATTTAAATTTTGTTTGCTGTCTGTTTCAAAAAAAAAAAAAAAAATATTCAAAAAATTTCAATTTGTTTTTTTATTTAAATTGGTTGTATATATACAAAATTTTTCAATACAAATTACAAGAACTTCATAAACACACATATATACATAAACACATTCACACAAAAAGTGTGTATAGCTATGCATACATACATTTTGTATTGTACGAGTATATTAAAAAAGAAAAAATACAAAAAGGGAAACAATTTCAAATAAATGAAAAAAAAACATTTATTTTTTAAGGATTGGTAGGTAAAATTTTGACATTTATTTTAACTGATTATATCATTTGTTTCTTACGGATGTTTCAGTTGATTAATCAATATTTAAAAATAAATAACAAAAGGCATTTAATTTAAATGAAATTTAAGTAGACCGGTTTTTAAATTAAATATTATTTCTTTTATTTTAACTTACAAACTATTTTTAGTGTACCACTTTATGTACTAAGGAACTAAAAATTTGTTGTTTAAATTCAAATTTAAAAAATAAATTTTTGATTTTATAGAGTTCTTCTAAGACCTAAAGTAAAAGTTTCTTTTCTTTCTAACTTAAATGTGTTGTAACCAGAGTAGGGAAAAAACAGTACCCAACTCTTATGGTCCAACCAAATAGCACCAAATTTTACAAAAAGATCTGAACGCCCAAAATCATACAGCAAAGAATTCAGTTATTGAAATGAATCTGATTTTTTGTCTGTGTTAAAAAATGTTAACATTTTGAAATGAAATTTTACGTGACCGATAGACAAAAATACATCTTATCCCCATTAACACAATATTTAGTTAGCCACTAACTGAGACTGTAACTGAACCATTTTTTGTTGTTAACCATATAAAATTTGAGTTTAGCACTTGTATTATCAGAAAAATAATTTTAAAAATTAAGCAGAAACAACATTAAATCATAAACAATTTTTTAATCAAACTAAGTTTCTTTTCTTTCTAATTAAAATAAATTTTAAGTTACTTTAAAGTGCTAAAACAAGATCTAAAATGTTAAAATATTAATTAAAAATACGAAAAAGTTTAATTGAATTATAGTCATATTTACTTTTATAAGATTCTTAGTTAATTTCAATAATTTATTTTGCTATGATTTTCTTCTATGCTTCATTTCATAACACAAATTTAAAAAGTCTATTACAGAAAGTAGTGTACCTGACAAGTTTTATATTATATTATAAAAATTATACTAAAATTTATGATACAAACAATGCGTTTTATTGTTCACTACACATACATATTAAATTACAAAAAAAAAAACTTGTCAACTTGTGTCTATTTTTCCAAAGAGACTAATGAAAATTGCGCATGATTTTGTCAAAAAAATAAGAGTAACAAATTCAACTAACTAGAACGAATTTACCGGTTCTATAACACCAAAATATTAAAAAGAAAAAATGCTACCAATGATTTCTACTTAACTTTTAAAAAATATGTTAACAATTTTCTTAATTTAAAAAGAAAAATAATACGTTTACTTTACAAAATAATAAGAATTTTTTAAAAAATTATAAGTTTACTTAAAAAATAAAAGTTTTGTTATTTAAAAATTTTGTTTTTAGTCTAATGATGACTCATTTGTATACGTGGTAACTTTCGCCCCAAAAAGGGGTGTTAAATGGAATGTCTCTTTTTTTCTAAAAAAAAGTACCCCAACATATTATGTTGGGGTTGCATAATAAAACAACAAACAAGTCCTTTGTGGCTTATCACAACAACAAAAAAGTAAAAAGTACGAAAAAAGCTACTAATGACACACTGACACTCATTGAGAGCGGGTGTCATGGTAAACAGGAGTACACATAACATTCGTTTTCTATAAATAATCAACAAACTCGTAAGCAATGCTATTCAAACTATATTTAACAGGGTTGCAATGAATTTTAGATTTGATAGATAGATATAGTTTATTTTGAGTGTAAAAATTAAAATTCGTCCGGTACAAAATATGATGCAACGTTTAATAAGTATTATAAAACATTTCATTAGACGTTGAACTGAAAAAAAAACTTTTCAATAATATAATAAACTTGTTTTTATCAGTGTGTATTTTTTTTTTATAAATTATGTATTTTTTCAAGTGTACACACATTTTTTGCATCAAATGTTTAAGAATGATAATAAATTTTAAAACATAATGCCAATTTTGTTGTTATGGCAAAATTAATTTTGTCTGTTATCTGCTTATAGACAATTTTGTATTATTTTCAAGTGCATTACGCTTTCAAGTGGATATTTTTAATATCCATTAAATTTTTACAATAATTGTTTTTAACAATAAATTTTACATTATAAAGAAATAATTATGGTTATAAATATTATGTAGTAAATTTTATAACTGCCACTTTAATCCATAGAAATACTAAAATTATTACAAAAAAAAAAATTAGTTTAAAATCAATGAAAGTTTGAAATGAGTAAAATAGTTAATGTTGTGCATGCCGGCTATAAAATAGTCTACACCAATCTGCTTGAAAGTTGATTAATGTTTGGTTTCGAAATTTAAAATTGACTTGTGTTAATATATGTCTACCAATACATAGTCAATTATACGGCATTTTCCAAAAACCGGTTTATGTTTTTTCAGAATTGTTTAAATTTTGAAAAAAGCCGGTTTAGGTTTTGCGAATTGGAAAAAACCGATCAATTGCTTGAAGACTATATTTTAACAAAAAAAAAATAAAAAGCACAAAAAAACAAATTATATTTTTTATACCAGAAATAGGGTGCAAAAAATACATACATATTTTCTTTCTATTTTATATGATGGAAAAATCGAAATTGAAATAATTTTGGTGCCTTTTTATAAGTTTGAAAAGTTATAATTTTAAAACAGCATTTTTCGATGGTTTAAAAAAAAGTCATGAGCGCTCCAAAAATTGCTAGATGGTAAATGCATTTTAATATTCGTACACTCACAATATATTTTCCGTTACCGACTGTAGTTTATTTAAAAATTATTATTTATTTATTTATTTATTTATTTATTTATTTATTTATTTATTTATTTATTTATTTATTTATTTTATTAAACATATAATTACAAATTATGTTTTAATACCCTAACCGAGCACTAGCAACGAAGGCCTTCAGCTCGTTGTAGCGAAAACAGACCAGAGCCTCTGGTGGAAATCGAACCCACGACCCCCGCACTGATAAGCTAGCACGCTACCAACTAGCCTACCGGGGCGCTCATATTTAAAAAGTAATACGTAAAGTTTGTTTTTAAATAATATTTGAATCAGTCATTCAAAAAACAAACTATAAAAATTTACAGACTTTCAGTTGGAGTTGATATTTTCTATTTTTTTTGTACCAAAATAGTTTGTTTATATACAAAATTATTTCAATAAGAATTACAAGAAATTATTCAAATATACATACACACAAACCCAATAAAATATATACATCTGTGTGTGATGTGTTTTGAAAAATTACATACAAAAAAATTTTCAATTTGAAAAACAAACCACAAAAAAACGTTTTTTTCTTGTTATTTTAAAGGACTTTCGATTGCTTTTACTACTTTTGCGGATTAATAAACAACCCAAGAAACATTTTTACGGACTCTCCCACACGTACGTATTCATGAATCCAGCTTCAACTGCACGTTTACGGACCCTAAATACGTACGTAAACGGAGCATTAACGGACCGTATAATTGAATTTTCAAAAACAATACGTTTTGACTCCGTTTTGGTGCGTCCGTTTCTGTATCGTCAAACACAGACTTCATCGGATTTCATTAGTTCTTCTTCCGCTGCTTTTGAATTCGATTTGGTGTCAAAAACGAATAATAAAAACATGTCTGTGATAATTATAAGGGTCGCGCGCTAAAGTTTAGAAAAACAGATGCTCGAAAATAAATTTAAGTGATATGTATGAGTTAAATATTTATGAAATTTAAAACGAGTTTTACCGTATTGTTCGAAAAGTTATGCAATTTTGCAAATAAAATTTTTCATGGTATTCAATGGGCCATAACCGCAGTGATGAATATATATGCTAGTTATGCTGGAGAGTAATATTTCATTCGATTAAATTTGTAAATTTTTTATTTTTTTTATTTTATTACATATCTTTATAAATAAATTTAAAGAAAAAAAAACTATAATTTGTTATTCAAAATTAAAAAATTTAGGTATTTACATAAATCCGCAAAAACGGAACGTATTGTTTGTTGGGAATGATTGAAAATAAACAACAAAATGGGCTGAATATAATGAAAAACAAGTAAAAAGGGCTAAATTCGGCTGTGCCGAATCTTTGAATACCCTCCACCAAAGGGGATGAAGTATATACTAAATTTTGCATGAACTGTAATATGAATATGTTTTGTCAATTTATGTAACGAACTTTTGTTATTTAGTTTTAGCAATGTTATTTACAGAGGTCTGCTCTGTTAGCGACTTTAACATTGTTCATTTTTAAGTTAACTTAGTTATCATAGTATGTAAGACAATAAATGTAATCGAACAATAAGAAGACTTAATAACATTTTTACTTACTTAACAAAAAAAAATAGATACAGAAAAATTGTACAAATGTGTATGGAAAATTTAGAGGTAACTTCACATTTTCACTCATAACTTTTGAACCGCTTGACCGATTTTGCTCATTTTAAATACCAAACTGCTCGGGAGGATGTTCAATAATCTGGATAAAAATAGGCACCCCCGCTTGCGTCTTCGCGTCGTGATCGTGATTTCAACAGACAGACAGACAGACGGATACCGCTAAATCGACTTAAAATTGCATAAGGATCACGAATATATATACTTTATGGGGTCTTAAACCTATATTTCGACACATTACAAACGGAATGACAAACTGATATATACCCTCACCATATATGGTGGAGGGTATAATCAGTAGTCTTCGTTTTGATTGTATTTTCGATTAATTTAATATGTATCAGATTATTTTTAACGAAATAATATTGTGGGTGTATTTAAACAATAACAGTTCATCACTGCAACAAATATTTAAGCTTTCCTGAGTGTTCTTGTACTACGTTCTTACAGAACAAATATTTTCAAATTTATTAATTTTTCAACTTCCAAATCAAAAATTGGAAAACTCCTATTTTGTATTATTTTACTAGTCGAAAACGTCTTTACTATGAACATTTGCAACTGGGATTTTTTATTTTTTTGTCATTATGTATTTTTTGGGAACAAAAATGAGAGGATTCAAAAAAAAAAAACAGAAAAATTTTAGGAAAATTTTTAAATCAAAAAAATGTTTTTTAAAAAAGATGTTTATTTTCAGAACATTTTCAAGGACTTTTATAATAAAAATTATAAATTATATCATTAAAATATCTCTATATCAAATATAGCATGCAAATAAGCATAAAAGAGCAATAAGTTCTAACATAACCTAATTAAAAAAAAGATATCTATAGGTTTCGTGCTTTGTCGATATTTGCGATCTGGACAGACCGGCGGGCATTGCTAAGTCGGCTCAAAAAGTGATTATGTGTAGATAGATTTACCAAAATAAGTGGGGGTAGGTACAATTGTTTGTTGTTACAAACATCACGACAAATTCATAATAACCTGTCAACATAGTGGTATAAAATGTAGGTAAAAAAAGATCAATAACCGTAAATTTGATAGATTTTTTTATAATTTTTATATATGTAAGTGGGTGTTAAATTATTTAAAATATTAAACCATAACATAATGGTTAATTAGGTATATCGATTATGGTTTTATAAAAAAAAATGTTTATATTTTTTTTATTAAATCCTCTTATTCAATTTATATCGCTCACGTTTCATTTTTTTTTCAAATGTATCGCTCATTTCTGTTTAGCTTTAAATTTATAATTGAATTTATCTGAAAATACAAAATAGGTGTTAATATATGATTTGGTATATTTGTTACTTTATAATTTACTTAATATCCATGATTATATCTCAAAACCTGTTGTACATAAATTAATAAAGATTATAATTTAACAAATTGTTAATTTTGTTATTTTTAATAAAGTGTCCATAAGCATGCAGCCATCATTGGTTTTTTTTTTCTACTAACTAACCACGAAGATTTTTTTTAGATTTTTATTAGTATTAGATGCTGTGTAATGGTGGTTTTAAATAAAAACAAAATAAAATAAATTTATTTTAACCCTCAATTATGCAAATTTTTCTCGGAATGAAATTAAAGTCAGTGTTTGGCATGAAAAATTAACAATAGAGGGTATTTTTAAAATTTTATTCTGTTACCTACTCCAGGCGATATTTGCTGTGACAGGTTTCCAGCATGGTAGGGAGTAGTCTTAATCAGCTTACTAAGGCCACCGTGACACTTTTTTTTGACAAATTTCTTCACAGCAATTTTTATGAATTTTCAAAAGAAATGAACATAATTTTGAGTGGTATTTATGACTTTAGTTTACAATTTATTGAATTCATTGTATTGTACAAGTTATTGAATATTCTCTCGCTGCATTGCAACAAATTTAAAGCAATTTTAATTTTAAGTGGTTATCTTAAAGGAGTAAGGAGGTTTAAATAAGTCGATGTGTTCTTGCAAACATTTGAAAGATATCTTCCTGGAAGATATTAAAGTTGAATTGAAAAAAATAAAATGTCACATATTGCTAAGAAGAGTGGTTATAAAGGGGTCATTTACTTTTGAAGGGAGAATTTACCCCAGGCAAAAAGATTTCGAAACATTTTCGTATTGCAATCTTTTAAAAATGCTTACTTATTGTACTTAATACATTTGTTCTACAAAATTTCAATAAAATTCCTTCAGATATTTATTATCGCCTAATTATAGTCTAAAATATAAATCCGGGACATTTTAAGAGATTTTTATTCGCGAAATTATCGTCTGGATGCAAGAAAAAAGATATAAAAAGATATTTGGAATTGCTGGGTAGTTTACCCAGCAAAAAAAAATTGGTAAAAGAAGAGAAAAAGAAGCAACGATTTTTATTCCGTTGTTGTGAAAATTTGCATCGGAACTAATGATTTTTACATAGGGGTGTCAAAGGGTGGAGGTCTTCGTTTATGATTATATTTCATTGCATCTTAAGCAGTTCTTATGGTTTAGTGAAAAATGAGATCTTTTGTTCTTCCCAAAAAAATTTTTAATATTAATTTAAATGGGACATCATTTTCCCAATGTTCCGTTAACTATACAAGTAAATTTGAATGACACATTTGTAGTTGTTTTCCATATAAAGTTTAAGTTTGACTGTTGGTTAAATTATATCGGGGTATTCAGAGCATTATTTATTACTTTATTTGGAATTCGAAGTTTAAAATTTTTTTTTTAAAATAACCAAAGCTTAGTACTTGACCAAAGTTATGAATATCAAATTTATATGAAAATATCTGTGGTTAACGTTTAACTTTGATTGTTTTTTAAAATCAGTTAGCCTTCATAGCTTTGAAAACAGCTAAATTTCATTCAAAATCACATTTTTAGAAGTTGTGAAAAAGAACTTCTTTAGAAGAGCAAAATCGGAACTAAATGATACTTAGAAATCAATGAAAAATTTATTCCTTAAGAATCACTTCCATTTATTTTTGCTTTCCTCATTTGGACTGCGGTTTACTAATATATCTTAAAACTTATTTCTAGCGGTGGTATTGGTTCGTTGGTTTCAGGAATAAAATATCCATTTTCCACAAATTGTTGGCATCATTCTCGATTAGAGGCATGATCATGCCGATTTGAGGGTTAAAGCTTTTCTAATGTATTAACGGTATATCAGGTTGATAGTAATGAAAGTTTTTTCTTTAAATGAAGATTCCGATAAGAAAGCGTAGATTTTAATATTTCTCCAGAGGTTCGAAACGATCACCAATTTGGATCTGACAGTTAAATAACAATAATTTAGCAATTTATTTTTCGAAGTTGTGGGTCTTTCTTTTTTGACCCCCGACCCTGGAAAAAATGTATGGATCAATATTGCGGAAACGTACTTTTGTATGAATTTGAACTCCACAAAAAAATATTTTTCATTTGTGCATATTCATGTTGGAGACATTTTAAGGATTCAGTTGAGAACTTTGATGGAGTTTAAATTTGGATAGGATATAGAGTAAATAAAACTAACAGACTCGTATTTTTTCTTTTTAGTCCAATAACGAATTTAGGGAATAAAAGGAAGAGGCAAAGTACCACCTGTTAATAGACTACTGTCAGCTGTTCAAAACATACAACCTCGTGGATTTTTTTAAAAATCTAAAGAGGTGAATTTCGAATGCTCATTAAACATAATTTTTTGCGAAAAAAAAACCGTCAATCAAACAAAGGAAGAGCTTGATAAATTCTATGAGGACTCTGCACCATGGATTTCAATGGTAAAAAGTGGTTTAATGACTTTGGTTGTGGTCGCAGAAGTACAAATGACGCTGAACGTTCTGGACGGCCAATTGAAGTCAATACACCAGAAAATGTCGAAAATATCCACGACATGGTGTTGGCAGATCAAAGAGTAAAAGTGCATGAGATTGTTGATGCCATAGGCATTTCATATGGCAGTGTGGTTTCGATTTTAAATGATCGGTTGCGTTTGCTCTCAATTGACCATAAACGAAATCGTGTGACAACTTGAAAGGGTTGTTTGAATTGGGCTACGAATTGGTACCTCATCCGCCATATTCTCCGGATTTAGCCCTCAGTGACTATTTCCAAACATAAAGAAATGGCTAGGTGGAAAGAGATTTGGCTCCAACGATAAAATTATTGATCGAAAAAATGGGAGAAATGTTGGACTTTGTGTATAAAGCTAAAAGGAGATTATGTTGAAAAATAATTTTTTTTTTTTCAAAAAAAAAACTGTGTTTCATTCAAAAAGTCACGGACTTATTGATCCGCCCTCGTATATTTGACCAATCGGTGAAAAAAGGGTTTCCGGAAAAGTCCATTAAAATTCAAAAGAATACGAATATCGTAAAATGGTGAAACAACACCTCACTTTAATCGAATGAATTAAGTATTGTATTACTTTAGGTGATGAACTAATATACATTCGTATATCTTCATACAGAACCGCCTAAAATTACGCGACTGTGCCATCCAATGATACGAGTACCTTTTACTTAAAAATTAAAAATAATTTTAAAAAAGAACGTTTTACCACCTAAATACGGGTCGAATAGATTCGCTTTTTCTCTCTCAAATATTCAATTTTGGAGCTGTCTGAATTTTTACATGGGAGAGTTACCTTGTTAGTCCAAATATTCGTTGACATTTTAAAGTAATATAATATTTAAAGATTATAATACCCTTTTGTACAATTGGACATTAAGTTAGGTTTTATAAATTTCACAAGCGGTATCCCAACAATTATTTTTGAGATCTACGGCTTCTAGCAGACGGTGAACGATTTTTTTGAACAAGAAATATAGTGAAGTTCGTTTTAACGAATTTCGGATTATTGGACAGGATCCATTCATAAAACGCAACTGGTTCTGTGGCGTAATTATCAATGCTTTTCAATATGCGAAGATAGTAAGTTTAACGAGGAAAATGCAAAGCAAACATTACGTTTGGAGTTTTGCTTAATTTAAGGCTGTTACAAAAACTAAACTAATACATTAAATTTAATTTGGGCTAAATTTAAAGCAAATATTTCATTTAAGCAAACATTTATAAATCATGGAGTGTAAATGTAATATACAACTTACTACATGAACACCATGAATGAATGAGTGAATGCATGGCATGCATCAGGTACGATAAACATTAATCAGCCTATAGCAAAAACAGTAACTCCAAAGTGTATAAAGAAGTAACAAAATTTATGGCGCCAATTGTTGTGGCTTCTTATTTTTCCAGCAAACAGCAACTATCACCGCTGCAACTACTACTGAACAACATCGTAGTCGTGATGCACTGCTAATGAATGTGCGCAACCAACCACGAATATTGTTTCTTTAAAACTTTGCAATAAAAACCGTTAAACACACAAATAGTGTTGTTCTTTAAGCTCTATAAACGTTGTTCTTCTCTTTAGAAGATAAATCTTTTTTTGAAACAGTTTGCAGATCGGTACATCTTGTGCGAGGGTGCATTGTTGTATATAACATTGAACTTGGAAATTTATCATTTTAAACAATCATTGCCGCTCTTTATATAATTTTTTATTTTTATTATATACTCGGATATTAGATTTTTAGTAAATAAAAAGATGGGTAAACATATATTTGTGTTTATAGATATTAAAACATTATCTTACACTAAAGACCCACACAAAATTATTTAGTACTGCAAAGTGGATTTTGTTCTCTTTTTCGCGTACAACTTTTTTTTTATCATTCCAGCGTTAGTTTAGTACATTCCACTCTGTATCTTGGAATACTTCACCTAGCTTAAGGTTTAAGTTTTAAGGGCTTTGAAAGAGTAAATTGATTACACTACTCAAGAAAAATGTTTTGTTTTTTGCACAGACTTCCATAAATATTTTGAGTTTATCATGTCGGAAAATATTAAAGGGTATTTAAGGACCTTGGAAGGAAAATTGATTTTTTTAACATGAACGTTTAATATTTGCAATACATGAGCACATTAAACCCCCGAGTCAGAAAAACACGAACGGGAAGGCTGGCAAGGCATTAATTTATTATTTAAAAGTTCTGACAAAAAGTGATATCCCAATATGATAACATTATTAGACAAGCAAGAAGCACTGGGGAATCAAAAAGTCCAGTGTTGGCAAAACGATATAAAAACGAAGAATTCGGTGGATTATAAATAAATTTTCCAAAATAAAATTAAAAAAGTTCATCCAAATTAAAGTCGGGAATACCGACTATGTGATACCTACACTAAGTATAATTTTTATTTTATTAAGGGAGGCAATTCAAATTCCGGGAAGGAACCTGATTCTTATTTAATGGCCAGGGTACAAAATATGTAGAAAAATATCGGGAAGGTGGTATTTATGAGGTCCAAATATGATCCGATTTTCTCAAAATGCAAATAACATTGAAAAACCATATTTCAATCAGATATCTAAGTTGTAGGCCTAAATACCATTTAAACCCAATTAACATGGAACCCTTCTATAAAGGTCTAAATATGAACCGATTCTAACAAATTTCAATAGGGATCGTATGTGCAAAA
Organism: Eustalomyia histrio; assembly: GCA_949748255.1. Classification (NCBI taxonomy): domain Eukaryota; kingdom Metazoa; phylum Arthropoda; class Insecta; order Diptera; family Anthomyiidae; genus Eustalomyia; species Eustalomyia histrio. The sequence goes on from OX456526.1 coordinate 10,618,124, forward strand.
ACCTTGCTTTTGAATAATTCAATATTATATTTAAATTACCACAAATTTTAAAATTAATCAAAATAAGAACTTAATAAATTCACTTATAAATACATTCTATAAAACGTTTTATCATATTTATGAAACATTTAATCACATGTGACCTTCTGCGAGAAAAGGGACCTTGTGTGTGAAAATGAAGTTTTGAGAAAAACGCACTTAAAGTTTCATAACGCATTATCACAGTGAACACACCTTTAGTTGGGAGATGCGATTTGGTATGGTTAGTTATGATTGGGTGCCGACTTTGGTGACGTCATGCCTATGTGGTGACGTATTTTATTTTCGCTTTTAGAGTGACAATACCTTTGCTATTTTAATTTTAATGTTTTTCGTTTGTACACTTAAAAAAGTTTGTATGTTAAAATAATTGAAAATATCATTTAAAAGAAATGATATTTCATTTAAAAACCGGTCTAATTAATTTTCATTTAAATTAAATGCCATTTGTTATTTATTTTTAAATGTTAATTAATAAACTGACACATCCGTAACAAAAAAATGATATAATCAGTTAAAATAAATGTCAAAATTTTACCTATCTATCCTTAAAAAATAAATGTTTTTTTCATTTATTTGAAATTATTTCCGTTTTTGTATTTTTTGTTTTTTAATATACTCGTACAATACAAAATGTATGTATGCATATGAAGCTATACACACGTTTTGTGTGAATGTGTTTGTGTATGTATGTGTGTTTATGAAGTTCTTGTAATTTGTATTGAAAAATTTTGTATATATACAACCAATTTAAATAAAAAAACAAATTGAAATTTTTTGAAACAGACAGCAAACAAAATTTAAATTTGTTATAACTGTTACGGACACAAATAAACCACAAGTTTCCGTTTTGTGGGTAAATTTTTATTACATTTCACACAAATGAAAAAAATAAATGAAACTGAAAAAAATGGTAAATGATAGTAAATTATTTTGAATAAATGTACAAAAAAGTTAATATAGATATTTCTTTGAAAAATAAATGTATGTTCCTTTATTTGTAAATGGAACGGAAAACTTTTTTATTAAACTACAAACAGTTTACTACATAATATTCTGAGTGTACGTTTTTATGGCGTAAATAAGAAATCTAAGTCATTTCATCTTATTCTACACCCTTTTAGGTACCAGAATCCACTCTTAAGTAACACACTAGGTCCCTTTTCTCGAAGAAGGTCACATATATTAAAAAAGTTGTATAATTATATGGACAATGATGATAAGGCTTTTCTTTAAATGTAGGAATAAAATTACATTGTTTTAAAACTCTGCAAGCTGTTATATATTTTTAAACATTTCTGTTATGATTTAATAATTGGAGTGCAAAAATTATATGATATTAGCTGTCAAGTAAAATTTTATATAAACATATCACATAACTTCTATTTTGGTGTTTATCCAATTTTATTGTTTTATTCAATTAGAGAGTATTTAAACTTGCAAAAGATTGCCAAGTTTCTTAAATAAAAGTCTTATAAAATTTAAAACTTATCTTCTTCTAAAGATATTTTAAAGTCAAGACCTTTTTTTGTTATTAAAGATTTGTTTGTATTAACATTATGACATTTGTTTGTTTTTTATTTTCCTGACTTGGCAACCTTGTTGTTTACTTGTGTTTTTTTTTGTTTTTCGGAATGATCTACAGTGTTATAAACTAATTGCCTCTCCATTGAGCTTGACTTCATCGCCATCGTCATTGTGGGCTTTAGATTGTTTGCAACTAAATAGTAGTTGTTTTTTTACTAAGTATGTAGTTAAAGTTTAATATCTCTTTGTAGTTGTTAGTTCAATTGTTTAATTAATGTATGGAGTATTTGTATGTTTTGATATTTCTGATAATTCATTGTTGTTTTACAAAGTATCCAATCTTTAATTGTTAATATTATATAGTTCAAGTCTTGACTATTGTCTATGGGAGGTTTGTGCTGTCGTGCATTAAGGAGTTTGTATTATTTGTGCGACGACTATCTTCTATATAATATCAATGGCATGTTTTAGTTGTAGATTTTTCTTTGTATTATCTTAAATAATTAGTTAATTTGATTCTCTGCACAAAAACTCAAATAACACTATAACCAAAAACTAGCTAGTTTTGAAAATTTGTTTTTATTTATGTGCTTGTCAAATTTTTAATCAAAAACAAGATATTTTTAAAAACTACTAGTTTTTCGTTGTAGTGTAAATTGGATTTAATAAACAAAACTCGTTTTAAAAGTCTATTCACAATGTTAGATTAATCTGCGCAGCAGAGTGGAGTGCACTCAAATAGAGATGGCATGATTCGAAAAATATAAGTCCGAACAGAAAAGGGACGAAATTCATTCATTTGAAATCATTTAAGTTCTTTTTTTATTGAGAAAACATACAATATTTATCAAATAAATATGGTCACTCTATTGAGGTTGAATGTTTATAGCAATCGGATTATGCTATTGCTAAATTCTTTAAACCATTGTCAGCTTATCTTTTAATTTAAATACTTTTTAATATCTATCATACAAAACAATTATTCATTAATGAAAGCTTTCCAAATCTGTAAAATATACAATGAATTTTATTCAAGTTATGACATGCTATCCAATGAACAATTTGAAATAAACTTTTAAAAAACATAATACACTTAAAATATGTAAAAAAAAATAATTAAAAAGTGTGTTAAATTCATAGAAAAGCCTTTCGTTTTTTGATTTGTCATAAAATAATTAAAGTTAACAGAATCGTCTGCTAAGCGTTACTTTAAAAACAAACAAAACAATTTGTTTGATATTGGAAATTAAATTCGGACTCTTAGAATAGAACTTAGATTTTTATCTTTGGTACATCAAGAAAAAAAAATTAACTTATTTGAAGGAAAATTGAAAATAAAAACGGCGCCAAAGGCACTTTTTGCCAATATTTAATAAAATTTTCCTTAAAATAAAAGTTGGTAAAAATTTCTAAATTACAGAAAAATTTTACTATTGAGAACTAAATTTTTATTAGAAAAAAGTAAAATCTCCTCCTAAATAGTTTAAATACATCTTAAATTTTACAGTTGTCAAGGAAATGTTTTCTTGGTTTTAAGAAAAATTTTATTTTATTTAAGTTCATTAGATTATTTTTCTAGTTTTACTAAAAATTAGGACTTAACACCCTTAAAATAAGAAGAAATTATATAATATTCCTTATCGAGCTAAAGATCCTTTATTTATAATTAAATTTTTTATAAATAAAGGATCTTTAGCTCGATAAGGAATATTACATGAATAGAGAAGATCGGAGAAAACTAAAATAATTATTAAGAAGAAATTATACTTAATTTTATTATTAAAATTTTTAATAAATATGAAACTGTTTCGAGTAATATTTTACCATATATTTTAAAGTACTACACACTCATAGTGTGATTATTTTCCTACTTTCGGAGGACTTCCGCTATTTAAGGACACTGCTTTTACCAAAGCTATAAATTTGCTATAAATTTTGTCTTTAAATTAAATAGAATTATACTAAACTCATGTATTTAAAATATAAATTAAATTTCATAAGCGAAAGGCTAAAAAAATTTAAAAAAAAAATACTTCAGGATATCCTGAAACGTAATAAATTGTGACAAAGTCAGATCCTTTTCGTAGTTAATTATGTGATCTCCTCGAGAGAACTACAAAAAGGGACGTCCTAAATGACACACGGTATCTTTGGCTTAGGAACACTCCTTTGTCTTCTTAAATTAGCAAATCAAAGGAAATTGTTGCAAAATAACAATATATCACAGTTACATACAGTTATTATGGGAAAATGGAAAAGTGTCATAAGTTTTATTTTATTGCATATTTATCTTAAACCCTAATTGACATATAAAACTTATAACTTTTTTTATTATTAACTGAAAGCAATTAGTTTTAGTGCCTTCGATAAATATTAAGTTTAGTAGGCGCAACGTCAATTATAGGTAAGCCATTATGCCGTAAAAATGTGCTCACGATATTTTCTATTGTAGTCTGCAAACAAAACTTTTACATAAAAGCACAAATTCGAGATTTCTTACCTTTTGCTAAAATTTTAAAATATATTTTAAGCTACGAGGGCGGATCAATAAGTCCGTGACTTTTTGAATGAAACACAGTTTGTTTTTGCAAAAAAAAATTATTTTTAAACATAATCTTCTTTTAGCTCAATACACTTAGTCTAACGTTTCTCCAATTTTGGTATCCCTTCCAAAAAATAGGATTTTTCGAGGTCCATAAAATAGGCATTTGTTTGATCACTAATTTCATCGTTAGAGCTAAATCTCTTTCCACCGAGCCATTTGTTTAGGTTTGGAAATAGGAAATGGTCACTGGGGGCTAAATCCGGGTAATAGAGCGGATGTGGGAGCAATTCGTTGCTTAATTTATGGATTTTTGCCACGCAAACGAAGTTGACACATAATTGCGTTTGTGGTCGATTGTGAGTAAATGCGGTACCCATCTTACGGATAGCTTTTTTACATTCAAGTGATCACCTTAAATCGAAACCACACTGCCATATGAAATGCCTATGGCATCAACAATCTCACCACTTTTAATCTTCGATCGGCCAACACCATATCGTGGATTTTTTCGACATTTTCGGGTGTATTGACCTCAATTGTCCGTCCAGAACGTTCAGAGTCATTTGTACTTGTGCGACCACAACGAAAGTTAGCAAACCACTTTTTTACCATTGAAATCGATGGTGTTGAGTCCCCATAGTATATATCAAGCTTTTCCTTGGTTTTATTGACGGTTTGTTTTTTCGCAAAAATAATGTTTACTGAGCACTCGAAATTCACTTTTTCCATTTTTAAAAATTTTGAACAGCTGTTAAACGCAAAGTAAATGACGGAACTTGCTCAAATTTTGACAGTAGTCTATTAATAGGTGGTACTTGATGGGAGCAGTGTTGCATTGCATATAACTACGAGGTAAGTTTGAAAAGTTACGGACTTTTTGATCCGCCCTCGTACTTTAAGTTCAATATTTAAGATCGTTAAGATTAGAGATGGGCACTTGAGGAATTTTTGAATCACGATCACGACCAAAAATGACAATCATGCACGATAATTTTTTTTTAATGGATACCTTAATTTATTTCCTTTAATAATATTTTTTCTTTGAAATTAGGAAAATTAACTAGTTTGTTTTTAATTTATTATCTTTTTCTTGAAAAATATTGAAAATAAGAGACGTTTTTCCCACAAAAACTAAATTTTTCTTCGATTTAAGAAAAATTTACTCTAGTTTTTTTTTTTTATTATCTGAAGAACTTTTTAGGAAAAATAAATTTAGTTTTATTTATTGTTTCCAAAAAATAAAAAAAATTTACTTAAAAAAAAATATTTTATTACAATCTGAACTAAGTTGCATAAAAATTTTTCCTAGAAATAATCAGTTTCTAAAATCAAATTAAATTTTATTATTACCTAGGAAAAAATGTATTACTTTTTGTTTTAAATTGCCTGAACTAATTTTTAGAAAACAAATATTAAAAATTAGAAAGTGATAGATCTAAAAACTGTATTTAAAAATGGCTTGTTAAAATTTAGGTAATTTTACTGCTCGCGAAAAAAATTAAACACACATTAAGTTCAAGTACTTTATCATTTTAAGTTAGAGACATTTTTTTTTAACTAAATGGGAGTAAATTATGTTCTAAATTTTTTTAAACTAAATTTAGTTTTACTATATTTTAGTATGCAAATTTCTTTATACAAAAATGTTTTTAATAAAAATTGATAAATTTTTATTAAATATACTTGTTTTTTTTCCTAAAATCTGAGTATATTTTGTTTTTACTCAAACTTAAAAATTTTTAAGAAAATTTTTTTAAGTTTTAATAAAATTTGACTTAAATTGAGGAAAATTTAAAGGAAATTGTGGATTTATTTTTAGTTCATGTCTTTTTTTTTTGAGTGTAATTACTTGAAATAGTTTTGGTTTTTTGTATTTTTTAATTTGCAAAATGTAGACACACACTCTATAAAAACATATTTTATGAGTGGCTTATGTGTGTGTGTCAAGCTCATAAAGTTCTCAAATTTGGCTGGAAATACATTTGTATATAACATCAATTTCAACAAAATAATTATAATTTATAACAATTAATAGTAAATAAAGATAGTAAAATAATAATCTTACACACAATTGAACAATAAAACTAAACAATAAATTATTATTAAATAATTTTATTATTTAATAATAAAATAATTGTTTTTGATATATTTAGAATAATTTAATAATAATTAACTGTGACGGAAAAGAATAAACCACAAATTTTCGTTTTGTGGGATTTTTTTTTATTAAATTACAAACCTAAAAATTAAATGAAACTAAATGAAAAAAATAAAAAATTCGGTAAATAGTAGTAAATCATTTTGAATAAATGTATAAAAAAGTTGAAATAAATATTTTTATTTAACTACAAACAGTAAGCTACATAATATTATGAGTGCATGATTGCTTTGAAAGAAATGAGAATAATCTTAAAAAAAAACACATATTTTGCCCCATAGAATAGATTTATCTCCTCTATTACATATCTAAATTTTAGTGCAATCGATATTATCACCGGAGATAATTTTAATTGTTAGGAATAATAAAATATTGATCTTAATCCATTCCCGGCCAGGGATGCCATATGGCATCAGAGGGTTTCGTGAAGTTTATAGTTTATACGCGAACATATTTGCAGACAAACCAACTCGCCCTCTTACGGGAAATATTCCCGCCCTCTGGGACCAGTTTTGATTTAAAGGCAAAATTTCCAGTCTCCATTTGAAAGGTCAATCAAAACTTAACTTATTGATCTTTAAGGCAGTCCTTGTTTAAAACCATTTATTATAATTTTTATGTCTACGCATCCGTTGGTTCTAAAAATGTTTACTGGGTTCAGATTTATTTTTTTGAAAGTTGATCGTTTGTCATATAAATATATTTAGTACTATAAATGACTGTATGAACTCTTTACCATACAATGACTATATGACGTCATTACGTCATACTATGGTGGTGAATAAATTAAAATAAAAAATTCTATGCAATTGTCTACAATTCGCCTTAAAACACAACAAGTGATTTTTTTCAACAAATTTACGCACACAAAAATTTGCGTAATTTATTGACTAATGTGGAGAATTCACCATACTCTACACAAAACATTCATCAAAAATGTTTTTTTTTTTAATATTTCTCATGAAAACTACCCAAATAAAAATTGCGATATTGGATAGAGAGCAGGGTGTGTTTTTATTTACTTGTTAGTTTTGGTGCTGGTTAGTTGATCTTCGCCGCCACAACCACTTGACATTAGATGGATTGATAAATATCAACTTAAATCAATTTTCCACACTAGTGATGAAAGCTGATTTAAATACTAACAACAACAAAAACCGTTGATGTTAAAAACATTTTTTAATATTTTTAATATTTTCATGTTTTGTTTTTTTGCCTTTAATAATATTTTGGCACACGATCACCCCAATTGTAAACGAAGAAATGTTTTGGGGTACATTTATGTATTTGTTTGTGGATGTTGTTGTACTTCGTTTGTTTTGTGCCCAGTTTGGCCACCAAACAAACAACCAACCAACCAACATGTGTATCCACATAATGATGTGGTGAGAAAAAATTTTGAAAAAAATTTCAAACGTCCACTGGCTAATCAGTGGTATACAAGATATTGTCGTGGTTACAATTAAAAACTGCGCGCGAGATGATGACAAATCATTTAAATTTATTTTAGTTTAGTTTTTCTTCGTTTTGTTTTTTTTTTTCAAAATTTATATACCGGTGACGCATCTTAGTTCAAATACTAAACAGATTGATAGATTTCAATTCGAATACATCAGATTGTGATGATGAGTAAAATAAATCAGTGTTATGTGTGGAGTGATTCTGTTATATGATCAATATCAGAATGTTTTGAAAAATGTATAAAGAAAGTTTGGAAAAAAAAAATATCAAAATTTCACATTTAATCTGTAAAATTAATTAAAATTATAATCGAAAACTCAATTAAAAAAATCAATTGTCAAAATATCAAAAATTGTTTAAATATTTTAAGAAAGCGATTTAAAAATATTTAAATTTAAATATACAAAATTATAGTAATTATTTTTTAATTTGATTTAAAAATTTTAATTGTTATAAAATTATTCATGTGTTATCAAAAAAAGTTTTGAAAACTAACGACTAAAAAAAAAAAAATTACATAAAACCAACGAAGCCGAAATAAAATTGTAAAATCTAATTAAAATTTTATTAAAAAATTAATTAATAGCAGATAATACAAATTTGATTAATGTTCAAACCCACAAAATTTTTATAAAAAATTATAAAAACTATTTTGAGGATCAACGATCAATAATTTTTAATCAAGTATTTTGAGGATCAACGATCAATAATTTTAAATCAAGTATTTAATTTTTGAATAATAAAATAAAATTACAAAATAAATAAATCAAATATAAAATTTCTATCTAAAAAAATAAAAAAAAAGTTAAAAAGTTTAAAGTTTTAAAAACTTAATATGAAAATCCTAAAATTTGAGAATAAAACTCTTATGATTTAAAACAATCAACAGACTTGAATTAAATACGAAACCGATACAATTAGATTAAAACTAAAAATTTTTGACAGTATAAATAATACGAATAAAAATTTCAATTTAAAATACTCTATAAATACAAATTATTGAAAATTGTAATATTATTTTTCCAAATTTCAATAAAATCATAATAAAATTATAAAGTTTTTACAAAAATTAAAAAGAAGAGAATTGAAGTTAACTTTTGCAAAAAGATCTTAAATTTTTAAAGATCAATAGAATTTATTTAAATACATCTAATTCGTAATTAACCAAAACATTAAAAGTTTTAACAAAATTAATAATTTAAATATAAAATATCAAATCAAAATATTTAAAAAAATTAAAAAATTTTTGTATGAAGATTTGAATCGAATAAAACCGACCCTGATATCGTGTAAAAGGGCTATTGTGTAGAGTGTTATTCATATGATCAAAAAAGTCTTAAAAATAAATCAATACAAAACCCTGCCTTAAAAACAAATCAATAAAAAAAATTTGACAACTCAAAATATTTACAGAAATATTTAAAAAATATTTAAAAAATTCTCTAATCTTAAAATAAAATAAAATTTTGCAAAAATTGCTGTTTTAGAAATTCTAAATGCAAAAAATATAAACATAATTTATAAAAAAATTTAAATACATTTAAAAAAAATCCTTTTTTAAGAAAGAAAATTTAAAAATTTAACATCATCGTTAGTGTAATAAAAATTATGAATAAAATCCTAGAAATTGCAAAAATATGCATCGTAAACTTCAATGTATGCACCGAAATTCAACTCATATCCCTAAAAATTGTTGCTGTAAACTTGGCCTCCAAACGAATGGATCACAGTTCATACGTTATTTAAGATTTCGTGTAAACATTAAAAACAAACGGTATCATCAAAAGTTTCCACTCTATAATCTAGATTGTATTATTCAAAATGGCGATTTTCAGCAAGTGGAAGAAGTTTGTTTTAGCTCAGGGTCTTTAAAAAGTTGTGCTTTTGCTTGGAAACGTAAATTTAGGCATTTCAGTTCAAACAATAAATCATCTAAAAGTGAATTAAGAACAATATTTTGTTATAAAAATGAGGAAGAACAATTTTTAATATGTACAGAAAGAGAATTTAGAGTTAAATTTACAAAATGCCATATAAATGATAATTTTCTTGGTAAAAATTCTCAATTAGTTTGTGGAAATTATCAAACTAAAGAACTGAACTCTCACTCAGTTTGTGTTGATAATAAACCCCCAGAAGTATGTGTTAATAACAATATTGTGTCTCCCTACAATTCTCATTTAGTTTATGAAAATAAACAGGATGTGTTAATAAATTTACACCTAAATTCAGCGGACATCATTAGTGAATATAATATAGATATCAATCAATTGATTGCAAATAACACCTTGCGTTCTGATTTAAGTGAATGTGGTAAGTTTTAATTTATTTGAAATTTTTATGTTTTTAATGTTTTTTTTTTTTTTTTTTAATAATTTATTAAAATGTTTATTTGTCGGCATTCAAGCTTTAAATGTTTTTTTATTTATTTATTTATCTTGCCTCTTTCTATTGTTTACATCATAAATTTGTAATATATAAACGTGTGCCAATTTATTTTTATCTAATTTTTTTTTATACTACAGATTTGTATTTGATTTATAAATATTGTGTTTTTTATTGACTTCTTCCCCTCATGAAAATTTCTATGTATTTTCTCACACCTACGGATACAGTTGTGTTTTTTTTTTCAAGACTGACCTTGACTAGGGGAATAATTTTTGTTTTCTTTAACAATATTTTTGTTTTTCTTATAGTTTTTCATATGATTTTCTTGTTGTTTTTCACATATCCGGCTGTATGATGTGTTACGGGGTATTTTAAATTTGAAATTAGTATATGTAACATTTGGGAGATATTGAGTTTTAATTAGTTATGCCTATAATTTTAGGCAATAGATACGTACACCTACCGGTGCTTACTTGTTTTTGTTCGACTACGCGGTAGGTCTCTATTGCTTTAAATTTAAATTTCATTTCATCGATTCGAGTGAATAAATTCTAGAAAAAAATTTTATATAATTATAAATTAAATTTTGAAACAATATGTATTTTTTTTATTCATTATCTAAATGTATTGAGTTCATATTCAAATTATGAATAGGGTATTGTATTAGCAACCTTCCTGGTTCATAAATAATTTTGTTTAATTATATTTTATGTTATGTAGTTGATTTTTAGTTTCTTTCAACAATTTATAATAATTGCAATATGTTTTTAATATTTTTTTTTATAATATTGACGTCATTGTTTGCTTTTGTTCATTAGAATGTTTTTTTTGTTTTTTGCAAATTCAAATATCTATGATATTATCAGCTACGCATTTTTGAATAACACTGACAGTGACCCTGCTTTAATATTGAAAGTAATTTTTAGGTGATTTAGCGGTATCCGAAGTCTGTGCAAATTTTCTGATTCGCTCTCTTTAGTTCTGAAATACAAAAATAATTCGATAAAATGGTTAGACTCGGTCCACGTTTATAACTATAATATCCCTAAAAATGGTGAATTATGATCGCTTTGTATACAAAGCTATTTCAAAAGCGACAAACCCTATTGATTTTTGATAAACGCGGTTTATGTTTGAACTAAGTCCTCATAGGGCTATTAACCATATTTTATTATACGTACACCTGGCATAAGGAAAAATCAAAATTACACACCTCAACAAAGGTTCCCGGTTTGAAGTACGATACACTTTTTTTTATGGATTTGGATCGCCTGATTCAGAATCCTAAAAATTTCAATAACCTTACAAATTTGAAATCTTTGTGGTTTAATTTGCGAAAAACTACACTTTTGGTTGTCTTTGAAATAGTGTAATTTTTTAAGAGTGTAATTTTTTAATGGTTTTGTTAGAGAATGACAAAATAATATTGTATATTGCAAGGATTATTAAATTTGCAAGGATATTAAATTTGCAAGGTTGACCCCTCTATTTATTCATTGAAGTTCCAGGTGTGTCTATGGTTTAAATATGTCACTGTTTTATTTTTGCAAATATAAAAAAAAAAAATTTTTGTAGGCATTTTGATGTAATAGTTACCTTGTTGGACTGTTACACAGAAGGTTAAGGGTTCGATTTCCAGCAAACGCAACATCAATATATAATAAATAATATCTACCAATTTTCTATCACTCATACATATTCTAACATTCAACTTCGATGTTTTTATAGCACCTAAACCCGCCGAAGTAAAATAGCAGGGTTATGAATTAAAAAGCTTCATCTTTCAACATCTTTCATCCTTCCTTCAACCTTTTTCCAAAGAAATCAACGCAATAATGATTAGGAAGAATTTTCTGTGTTGCTTTTCTTCAAACAAAACAAAAAAAAAAAAAAATAAATTAAAATAAAATAACCAGTTTTAAAACATCTCTCCAATATTTTGTTATGAATTATTTTTCCCCGGGTCAGGGGTCAAAAAAGAAAGAGTCATATTTCGAAAAAAAAATTTGATAAAACTTTTTTGACTTCAGATTAATGTTTAGGAATCAAAAATACTTTAAAAAAGTTTTGTCAAAATTAATTACATCTGATCAGAACTGCCTAAATCTAATTAGATTATATCTGGTGCCAGATGTGATAACACATGTTTATACATTTTACACACTTTAGGGACAGATCTGTTCAGTTTTAGTGGCAGATAAGTTCATATCTAAAGAGTTCTGGAAAAATTGATGGTTACTGGTGGCAGATCTGTTGGTATCTAATATAAGATCTAGCACAATATCGTACCCAATTGAGCCATTTTCAAAGGCACCAAAATAAAAATGTACAATATATAAAAATAAAGTTGTTTATTAAATTTCTTATTAAATAGATGGACATATAATAATGCCCAGAGTAAATAGAACCTGATTTGGCCAGATCTGTCTAGATTTGATCAGGTTTGTCTTGTTATAATTAAATCTAATCAGATTTGTTCAGATTTTATATTTTTTACACAGTTTTCTATAAACATACATGATCATGCATGGGCTTGTATATGATCATGCATTATCATATACGTTCATGCATAGTTCAATATATACATAATATCATATATAATCATATATTATCGGATCCGAAACTTCGGACATATACTTTGAAATTTCGGATCCGGTAATATATGATTATATATGATATTAATCATATATATTTATGCATGACACATATTCTCATATATGATTAAATGATCATATACCCTAAAACTTCGAATCCAAATATATATGTTGAAATATGAGACCATGTAAGATCATATATGTTCATACCTATTTGGATTGAATGATTCGAATTTGAAAACTTTGTTAAATGAAAACTTTGTTCAATGTTTAAACAGCGATTTCTCGAAAAAGGTTCATTGAAAAAATTGTTACAGAATCGAAATCATAGAAGAAAATTGTGCTTTAGAAAATTTGCATTGCAAACACAGGTTCTTAAAAACTTATGGGCAATTTAGAGCCGGTATTGTATTTTGTATGTTGTATTGAAATACACTATACAAATATTTTGTTGTAAACAGTCAGTTGTATTTGCAAAATAATAAAAATATTTATAAATTTACATAAACAAGGATAAAGGTGAAAGTGAAAAAACTGGCATTCACTTGAGACTAATATGTTATGACACACAATACAACATTTAAAAAACACAGCAAATGAAGATGCAGAGATGTATCAAATTTTTAAGTGTAAATTACCCACAACAATTTTACACTATTGTAAAGTAATACACGATACAACAGATACAGCGAAGCAATACCCGTTCTAAATTGAACACTAGAATTTATTGAATAGTGTAATATTTGCAATATTTGGTTCAGAATGACCAAATCAGTAGGCCTTATTCTAGATTTGTGGAAAGTGCCAAGGGGAATCTCGACATAGTCCTAAGTACGGTTCTAAATGTGAATTTTTCGAAAAGTAATTTAAGGATTTGTTTTGTTGGAATTCAAACTTTTGATACACATTTTTTAGGAGCTCAAGAAAGCAGACAAATATAAACTTTTTCGATCTCTTTAAAATTGCATTCAAAAGTTTTTAATTCTAGCCAATAAAGTCACTTTAATTTTTGAGGTTTTTTTTTACCAAACAACTTAAGTCGATTTAAGTTATTTTGTCAAAAGTCCACAATACATCTAGTTTAAATTTTTTTTTTTTAATTTTAAGAGAAAATATTAAATGACATTGAACTTTCAATACTTATTAATGATATTCCTTATAAAGTTTAAAGCTCAAAATTTGTAAGCTATATTGCTGCACCCTGTTTTTGCTTTTTAAACTTTGACACTTTTATTTTATATTATAAAAGTGTATATTTATCAATAAAAATCATTAAATAATTTTTAATTACTATATAATATTCCAAACTGATAATAAAATACAATATGTTGTTAAACACATTTTTTGAAAGATTTATATCTAATATATTCCAATAAACAATTTCGATTAAAAAAAAAACAAAATGTGTGCCATACTGTCTGCCAAAATAGCAAACCGACCAATAAAGGTGTGGTAGTTGTGTTATTGAAGTGTGAAAATGTGAATTGTTATAAACAAAATGTGAATTGTTGATGTGGGTAAATCCAAAACACGTTCTAAAACTAATAAAACTGCAATAATAATAATAAAAAAAAAATTAAATTGCAAACGTACGCAACAAAAAACTTTTTGAAGTTCAATAATACCCCCACACACTCACACAAATAAGGCAAGCACGCTTTTACCCCATAAACCGTAAGGGACAAACAATATGACGACTATTGTATTGGAATTTAAAATTATTTTTGTATGTGGAATGTTTAAGTTTAGTTTAAATTCACTTTATTTTCAATTTTGCAAAAATTTCCGTTATTTTCAAAATCACACATATGATGTCATTTTGAAAACATTTTTTCATGCAATAAGATTTGCACAATCTCAAATGTACACACAAATCCTAAACCACTTGAATTAGAGTATTCAAAAAACCGGCCTTTTGAAAAAACCGGTTTCGGTTTTCTTCGAAAAATCTAATTTTAAAAACCCGGTTTCGGTTTCGGTTTTTGCAGAAAAAACCGGTCAACCGGTTTTTTTCGGTTTTTTTTAATTTGAATAAAAAGCTTATATAAATTGTTAAAAAACAGAATTTAATAAAGCTAGAATTGGAAAATACTCTTTCACTAATAGTAGATGTTGGACAAATAGTCAAAAGACAATTATATAAATTGTCCCACTTTTCAGTTCTTTTGTCGCAGTTATCAAGATATATGAAATCATCATATGTGACCTTCTCCGAGAAAAGAGACCTAGTGTGTCAAAAAACGTGTTTGGACTTAAGAGCGGATTCTGGTACCTAAAAGGTTGTAGAATAAGATGAAATGAGTTAGATTTCTGATAAAAATTTATTTACCCCATAAAAACGTTCAAAACGAACTTGGGAAAATCGATAAAAATGGAAAAAACATTAAAATTTTACTTTTTTTTATTTTAAATTGTTTTTAAATTGTCACTCTAAAAGCGAAAAAAAATACGTCACCTCATAGGCAAGACGTCACCAAAGTCGGCACCCAATCATAACCAACCATACCAAATCGCATTTCCCAACTGAAGGTGTGTTCACAGTGATAATGCGTTATAAAACTTTAAATGTTTTTATCCTAAAACTTCACTTTCACACACTAGGTCCCTTTTCTCGGAGAAGGTCACATATAATGATTAATGATTTTGTACAGTCTCTTTTTGAGGATTTTGAATGCTCTTTGTGTTATATAGATCAGAAATTAAACTATTTGAATTTGGAATATCCACAGTTAAGTCTTCATCGGAATCAATGAGATTTACATCTAAATCTTCATAACCAAACAAACGATTATAAAATGTTCGGAAAAAATAAAAGAGACCAAGTAACCCAGTTGGTGATGTAATTAAAAAAACCGGTTAACCGAACAAAAAAGACCGGTTTTCGGTTTTCTTCGAATTTACAAAATATTCGAAACCGATCGGTTCTTAAAAATAAAGAAACCGGTTGACCGGTTTTCGGTTTCGGTTTTTGAATACTCTAACTTGAATGTAAAACACAGTCTCGAAAAAATTCATGTTCTAAATTGTTGTATCTATAAATGCACTTGTATGTTACGCTTTAAAACAAAAATTTCATCAGTGCAATTTTTAATTAAACAATTAAAAACAACAACGTGGATAATATAAAAAAGCTGCTGTTACGGCGACTTTTAAATTTATAGTAATTTTGGTTTAAAAATTTTTATTAATACCATGACATAAAACTAAATTATATTATATAAGTAAAAATACCCCACATTCAAAAGGAAATTAAGGTTTATTCTACCACTTTGATTAGCACATCAAGCAACAGGGAGAAGAATTTCGTTGAATTCTGTGTCTTTTATTGTAATTCATTCGTCTGTTGAGTTTGGTTTTAAAATTTTGGATTTTTATTTATTACATGGTTTTCCCCATACTTTACTATGTCTAGTAAATATTTTCCACAACATGTTTAAAAATTTATATGTTAAAAATTTATGAAAATGGATTTTTCCTAAATGGTTTTGGAATTTTTCAATATTCTACATGCAATTTCTTGTTGTGGTGGCATTCTAGCATACAATAGTATATTTTTTTTTCAAATACAGGTGTTAAACTTATCAATAAATTAACTTGTGCTCACATGTCTAACAAATCATACAGGACATATTGTTGCCATCTCACATGCTGTGATCTGTAAGCTGTGCTCGCTCTTTGTGTCTGCCTAACATGTGTCAGTGGTATGGTGGGCCACAGTTTTTTTTTATTTTCCATCACCACCATATGTTGTTGCCAAAATAAGAAAATCATGCCAGTAATGAGCAAGAAATTCCATAAAATTACAGGATTATAGTTTTGAAATAAATTTAAATACAGTCAACTTTAAATTGAAATTACTGCATTGAAACAATTTTATAGTATATTTTGTGTGTGTGCATTTTGTTTATATTATTCGATCTCTATGTTTTAATTCTATATTTTGTAGAATTTATCAGGTTCGAGATAATAATTAAATGTTACGAAGGAAATGGATCTATTCCAGGGCACGTTACGTGAGCGGTTCATTGTGATAAGAACCGGTCACGGGACTGGTTTTTTTATATGAAAAGGACCGGTCACTTTAACATGTCCTAGGGGGTGGTCTATTGCCCTCTGTGACCTGTCACACGACTGATCTAAAATAACTTGTCACACAACTAACCACAAAGAACAAATCACAGAACCAACGTAAACGACTATGTCATGAATTTTAAACCAGTCACGTGGTGGGTACTTTTGGATCCGGTTCTCTTTTCAACTATCTCGGAACCGGCCCAGTTTTTAAATATCACGGGACAAGTTCCAATTCCCAACCGACCATTTTTTCCGCAAGGATATAATTAAGATGTCGAACCTGATAAATTCTAAAAAATATGAGGGTGGGTCAATAAGTCCGTGACTTTTTGAATGACACAGTTTTTTTAAAAAAAAAAAAATATATATTTTTCAACATAATCTCGTATTTAGCTCAATACACTTAGTCCAACGTTTCTATAATTTTGGTGTCCCTTCCAAAAAATAGGACTCTTCGAGGTCCATAAAATAAGCATTTGTTTAATCATAAATTTCAACGTTGGAGCTAAATCTCTTTCCACCGAGCCATTTCTTTAGGTTTGAAAATAGGAAATAGCACTGGGGGCAAAATACGGAGAATAAGGCGAATGATTGCCCCTTCATTCGTAGTCTACTCCATGGATTTTTGCCATGGAAACTAAGCTGTCACACGATTCCGTTGGTGGTCGATTGTGAGCAAACGCGGCAGCCATCTTGCGGAAAGCTTTCTTATACCCAAGTGATCGCTCAAAATTGAGCGATGTCTTCCACAATCTATCGCGAATCTATCGTGAATTTTTTCAATTGCTTTGGGTGTAGAGACCTCAACTGGGCAGCCGGAACGTTTGACATCTTCCGTGCTTGTAAGGTCACAACGAAAGTCAGTAAACCGCTTTTTTACCATTGAAATCGATGGTGCAGAGTCCCCATAGTATTTATCAAGATTTTCCTTGTTTTGGTTGACGGTTTTTTTTCGCAAAAAATAATGTTTAATGAGCACTCGAAATCCACTTTTTCCATTTTTAAAAAAATGCATGAGGTTGTATGTTTTGAACAGCTGTTAAATGCAAAGTAAATAACGGAACTTTCTCAAAATTTGACAGTAGTCTATTAAAAGGTGGTACTTGATAGGAGCTGTGTTGCATTTCATATAACTACGAGGAAAGTTCGAAAAGTCACAGACTTATTGATCCGCCGTCGTATGTAATTAAAAAATAATAATAATATATGGGCATTTCCAGGATCGCGAACGGGACATTCGTACGCACTCAACTTGAAAAAAAATATGAAAACTCAAATTTTTTTTTAACTTTTTATAAATATTTAATAGCATTTTAGTAGAACAATTTTTGAGAACAAAAAGAAAATTATTAAATATGAACGTTCTCCAAATATTTTGGATAAACTTGCGATCGCGAACGGGACAAAAAATGTAAGTCATTTTTTTCGGTGTGTGGTTTTGTTTAAAACTCTGCGAATTTCGTCAGTTTATTAAATGGAGATTATTTTTTATCTAAAGCAGAGATATAAAGATTTTATATAGCATTTTGTTTTTTTTTATTATCCTTATTATTATTTTTTTTAAATATTTTTTTTAGAATCGCGAACGGGACATCGCGAACGGGACAATGATTCCAAAGGCATTTTTTAGGTTTATTTATGGATCAAAATGTTTTAGGTTTGGTTTTTTTAAATGATCTCGGTTATTTTGTTTTGAATTGTAAATATCAAACTATTCCGATCAACGTTCACGGAGAACTAAACACAAATGCTTATTTTCGGTCGCGAACGGGATAGAAGAATGTAGTACAAAGAATCTTTGAATTATACCGTTATTCGGAGTTTCCTTGATCTCTACTGTGGTGTTTTTAAATATTTATTGTTGGTATATTTAGTCTATAAGAAGAGCGCAATCGACATGATATGTAACACTTAGAAATAACTCAAGGAAAAATGTCAATTAAAAACGCTAAAACCAAAAAAAGCAAAGCTGCTCTTTGCAGACCACTTTTCTTAAATTACAAATGGTAATATGTATTTAATTAGGTATATTCTTAAAATCCAATGCATTAACCAACTAAATTTTCTCAGAAAAGTCTTTTTTCTTCAACTTTAATATTTTGGTAGCGGTTGACCTTTGTGTGGAAATACACATATACAAAATTTATATACAAAACATAAGGTATGATGTAATTTATAATCTAAAATAAGAAAAATATTAGTGTGCCAGATTCCAAATTCGTTCCCAGAAATGGAAACATTAACAGGGAATGGCAACCCTGTTAATTTGTGCTTGGAGAATCGAATGGTTGCCAAAAAAGCTAATTTTGTACGGATAATCATTATTTTCTAACTGTGAAAAAGGAATTTCGCATAGTAATTTTTCTTAGAGTGTTTGATATATAAGCCTGTTCAAAAGCATGAGTTGATGTGGGTGGTGGTTCAGAATGTAGCTGCCGAGGATCTGGTAGCTCAGATCGAAAGTGTGAAACTCCCTCTAGCGCTGATCCTCATAATTTTTTCCATCTTCTCTTACATAAATTTGAAAAAAAATTAGTGTTACTATTCCTTAGTAATATTTAATTATGATCTTGAACCTAATAAATTCTAAAAAATATATAGTATTTTTTTTTTGTTTAAACTTTTGAAGATTTTTCTAATAAAGCTTCTTTTATAAAGGTTTGCTATTTAAAACCCATCTTTAATTCCAGCAAAATCTTAGTAATGGGTGCTCATTACTAATATATGAATGATATGCAGTTGAAATAGGGTCTATTGCATATAATTCGGTTTCAGAATCCATTATTTTTATTTGACGAGGTAATTTTTGTTAGTAGATATATATGTATATTAGCTGTATGAAGAAATACACAAAATTTATACACCTGCTTACCCGAAGCATTATAAAAATGTAAATAATAAGAAGTTATTCGTATGCTAGCAAGCAATTAAAAAAATAACTGATTACAAGTCTGCAAATAATAAATAATATACTTTATAGTAAGTTAAAAGCAGGCTCTACACACCACATATTCACTGCTTCACAATTTCTAAAGCTGCGATCGTAGTGTAAAATGGCCTCCGAGAATTCCCATCATGTTGGCCAGTTACCATTTCCCCAGCCTTAAGATTCTGCCACACATGCGGGTCACCCCACAGGACTTCTGTGATCAATTCTCCTTCTGTGATAATATGAAGTGAAAAAAACTTTTCATTTTCGTTTTCTTAAGAACTTTTCACTAGAACTTTTCACAAATACATAAATTGCGATTCTCGTATGTATTATGAAAAAAATGTTTCATTCGCACTGTACCCATGAAACTATTGTAACTGTGATATCCAAAATTTCAAGCAAATGTCAAAACAGAGAAAAACGTAAACAAAAGTGAATTTAGTTCGTAAAATTTATTTTAAATATTTATGTCTGGATTAATTGTATTATTGGATATTACTCAAAGAATTCGGGATGAACAAAGGTAAGACAATGATGTTACAAGCATTTCATTGCAGTAAATAATTTAATAATTTATAGGAATTTTTTGAGAGTGCTGAGACTCATACTTCTTTATGGCCAAAATCCATTCGAGATGACAATCAACGAGCACTTCATGAATTTATATCGGCTTGCTTAAGTGAACTATATTTGGTGCGTGTATGAAGTCTAATATTACTTAAAGAAAAAAAGAACATTTCATAAAGAATATAAATAAACTACAAATAAATAAACCTTAGGTCGCTCCAATACTTTTTCCATTTTTCACAGTCCTTTTGGGTCCCACTTAAACTGTTAAGGCTCACCGCTAATTCTATACACCTTTCTTCTCTAAATTTGGCACCATATGCAGTTACAAATCTGTATATATGGTATTAATAAAAGTGTGATTATGGTAATTAAACTACTTATCGTTTGCAATGTCCACATGATTTTCTAAATAATTAATTAAATACTCCTTTTGGCTTTCGCTGTCACACTTTCCTCTTACAACCTTCTCCATGTTTATTTCACTTATAAAAAGTCTGTGTAAACAATTGTTTCATATGAAAATATTTTGACAGTTGTTTGCACTGTTACACAAAACAAGAATCGCCAGTGCTGTGCAATCGTGAAAAATCTTGTTTCGTTCCACTGTTTTTTCACATGAAAACGTTTTGATATTTCTTTACATTTTTTCACAGAACGCGAATCAAAAGTACTATGAAAACGTGAAAAAACTTTTCATTTCACCTTTTCACAAAACGAGAATTGACCCTCAGATCTTGTGCATGTTGGTGGCCCATTGTATAAGCTACTTTCTCGTCATCCCAAAAGATCTTGGATTTTTGATGGTTAACAGAGACCAGAAATAATCCACATCTGGCGAGCTTATGAGCCTTCTCATTCCACTAAACAGCCTTCACCGATAGAGCCCTTACCGCAGAAAGTGCAGATGACTGCATCCCCAGAATAATCAGTCGCAGTTATAAACCGAATGCACTCCGTAATAGCCGCAACCTCGCTCTTCCGGCAACCGGAAGCAAATTTACGTTTCCAAATCTCCACAAAGGAAATCTTAACCAGTTCTTTTGTCCAGTTTGGAGCCATCAGTGTAGAATTGAATTCAATTGGTATCATCCAAAATACCTTCATCACTCCACCGCTGTCCGCTAATACACGTTCCGCTATCATATCACATTTTATATCCAAAATGTGGTAGCTTGGCAAATGATCATATATATGATTCTTACTTATAGTAAGGAAAATTTATCATCACTTATGATCTCTGCACTGAAATAATTTTCTTGGACGAAATTAAATAAACATTTTCAGCAAACTAATGAATAAAAAATGAAATTTTAAAGTGAATGAAAAAGTTCTTAAATTTTATGGAAAAAATTTATAATAATTTTTAAGTTGGTTTTTATAAAACTTTTTCATTGAATGTATGAAATTTTTAATAAATAAAATAATATTTTTTATAAAATTTTACGAAAAATTGCTTTAACTGAATGAAAAATTTCATGACGATTGAATGCAAAATTCATTAATATCATGCTGATAATTCTCTTAGTGTGGGCTCATAATATGATCATTTTAGTCATACCATGATCCTCCATATCATACTTCATGTTAACTATAATATTTTTACTACTATGATTGCCCTAACCATGTTTTTTCTTTGCGTGTACAAATAATCTTCAAAAGATAAACATTTTGGAATAAGTAAGTAGGTCTTAAAGTTTTATTTTAAATGAGGTATTTTTAAGTGGTGCAACTAAGTGAATTTAACCAAAATATTAGAATTTCTGTCAATACCGGTGAGCATTTTTTTTAAGTTAAACTATATTTTTGTGAATTGAAATATCACGCAGTGTCACAATAATAACTCTGTAGGCGGTAAAATCTATACAACTCACAAATTCGTCAAAATGAAAAACAATTTGCTTAAAAAGAATCTCAATTGTTGGTTGCTACATTCAATTGAATGGCCAGGTTGTCTTACTAATACTTGCTGTACAATTTGTACAACAGAACAATATAAATTTACCTTTTATATCCTGTTCCGGCTTAAAATTTCTTTTTGTCTGTGTAAATAACAAGTTATGTATTTACTTATATAGTTTTGTAACAAGTACCTACTTATCCTTGTAAAATATGAGAATATTTTTGTGGAATTTTTTTTGAAAGAAATTTTTTGAAAAAATTTTCCAAACTTCATATAAATTATTCACTTTATTATACACTGACAGACAGTCACGTTTTAAATATTTCATTTTGTTATTTTTTTTTTCGCTGACCATAAAAATATATCGTTAATTGTCCTCGATTTTCATTAATGAGTTTTTAACAAATTGAGTTGCGAGATTATTGTCTTGTTTAATTTTTATAGTTATTTGCTGTCGAAGGTTAAATTGTTGCATTTGTGTCGTGTGGCATATTGAAACAGAAATCAGTTTTTTTGTTTGTTTGTTAACAACCTTCAATATCAATGAATTTAAATGAACATGCAATGAACAATAGATTTTGTATTAATGATTACAATTTGAAATTTTATAAGACACAAGGATATAGGGAAAAATCTTACAATGGCATGCAATATGATTGTTTTATGTTGAAATTAGAATTTCCGATTACCTTTCAAATAAGTGCATGAAGGTAAGGAATTTTTAAGAAAATCTTTGCAATTTTTTTCTAGATTTTTGGTATTGAAAATTCAAATAATTCAAAAGTTATGAATCAAAACTTATATACAGGATTGTCCAAATACAGTTATCTCTTTTAATCATATTTTAGTTAGTCATATTTAGATTTTGATATTGACAATATCATAGCGGACCAAATCGAGTTGTTTTACACTTTAAAAATGTTGGGAAATATTGCACGTGCTGTACGCAAGTTTGTGCAAAAAGTTCGTGAGGCTGACTTGCTAGTTTCAAATACTCATATTCCTCGTACATATGCATAGTTGTGAGAATGTATCTGCTGTGGTCGAAATTGTGCAACTCGATTCAAGAGCATCGATCTCACTCGGCATTTATCGCCCAAGAATGATGAGAATTTTTCGTGAAAATGTCGAATTATTCGCTTACAAGGTCCAATTTACTCAGCAATTGAAGGCAAACAGAAGCTAAAATTGGACATCGAATTTGGCAGAAAAATAATTTTTCCTGACAACCAATAGATCTTATTAGCCGTTAAGACCGATGCTATGCCAATAATCTAGAAACGATCCACACGCTTAAGGGTGTGTGAAAAATTTGAATAACATAATGAGCTACATGAATGAAATCGTGTCCCATAAGTAATGGGATTATTTGTTATTTCTAATAAATCCACCAAAATAAATAAAGTTTTATTAATTTTATATAATTTTTAAAAATAAACTTGTATTTGGACCACCCTTTAAAATAGAGAGTATGATAATATTTCATGGTATAAGGAGAAACCTAGACTTTACTTTATCTTGACCATATATTTGACTAATTTAGTGGTCTAAATAATTATTACATTTTGTTCCCTGTATTTAGTGTTCCAATTCCACTTGTTCCTTGTACATATTAATTTCGTTCCCATTGTTTAGTGTTTCTATTAAACTCGTTCCCCGTTCCATTTCACTGCCTTCCACATGTTTAGTTTCCAATTCCACTCGTTTTCCGTTCCATTTCATATCGTTCCGATTTGGAGCAATTTCGTTCCCATTGTTAAGTGTTTCTATTAAACTCGTTCCCCGTTCCATTTAATTGCCTTCCCCATGTTAAGTATTTCAATTTTACTCGTTCCCCGTTCAATTCCATATCGTTCCGATTTGGAGCAATGATCTGTTCCAACCATTCCAAAAATATATGATATATATGTAAAATTTGCAATGTTCAGATATTTGGATGAAATTTGCTACATATGTTAAGCCTCAACTGGTCCAAGGACGAACTTTATTAAATTTGGCTATTATCGGCCCTTTCTGAATCAGGCTATCCTGTTAGCTAATAAATGCGATTTTAACTGACACATTTGTTGTTGTTTCCCATATAAAATTTGAATCTAAATATTTGTTAAATTTTAACGGGTCATTCAGTAATTTTACCTAAATGGTATTTGATCACACAAAGCCTTAAATATTTGACTCAAATATAAAGAAAGTCGATCCACTTAACCTGAAATAAAGTAACATTTTTAATTTAACTTTATAAGTGTTAATATATTTTTTTAAGGAAATTATTTTTCCAACTCCTAAATTGCAATCTATAAATTTTTTGCATAACAATGTTAGTGAACTTAAACTTGGAACTACCGCATTACACTTGTTTTATATTACAAAATAAATATTTATTTATGCCTCAATGATTAATATAAAAACATGTAGTAGGCTTAATAAAAAATATTTTATAATAACAAAAAAAAAAAAAACTTTAACACTATTTTTAGTTTTAAGTTTCATCGTCGTCATACTATTCGAATATCAATAATTGGTAATAAAGAAAGTACTTCCCGCCTAGACATGTTAGGAGGTGTTTTAGACTATAACATAGTGAAATATGCAGCTAGAGTATTGAACGAATAACCAAACAAATACAACAAGAAACGTTTTTTAGTTTTAAAATCACTTAAAAATATAAAATGTCACAAAAACTAACATGTTGTCCATAAATGTCAACAGCAATACTACCAGTAGTTGTATGATAATGTTGCAACTGTTGCAAGTGCTAACAAAAAAGTGATGAAGTTGTTTAATAGAAAATCATCAAAGTGATTTAAAACATGATCATATATAAAATTAATGCAAATTCATGTTATTTTTGCTTTGTTGTCACATGTGTTATAAATTTTTTTCCAAGTTGATAAAAAATATTGCGTTAATATAAAAATGTTGTGAGTTAAACAAGTTGTTGGTTTAAAAAATACTTACTATTTTTTAAGTTTAAAATATCTATACATAAAAAAAGTTGTAAATTTGTTTTCAAAATTGCAACTTTCAAAACATTTACTTTCGTTAAACAATAGAAATGTCTTTATAGTTTTGATGTGATTTGTCATCTTTTTTCTTGGTTTTTCGTTGTTGTCATATTGCAATGATTAATGATCAGTCTATTTGTTTAGGGATTATTTACACCTTTTTAGTTTATGATGATCTATAGAGTTAAACATTCAACTCTTGAGTAACGCTTTCTTAAAAAGCGATATTGTATTGAACTGATTTTGTTGAGAGTTATTAATTAGATAGATTTAATTAGGACTTGGTACAGGTTACCAGTTAAATATTCGCTGTTTGTGATTGGTTTTGAAACTCTCTAACATTGTGATTAATATTTGACTAAGAAGGTTTTCAGGCAAAATATCATTCTGATTGCAGCGCTTTCGTGTGTAAATTTCACTATGTCCTCTTCACATGTATATATAGATCTGCCTATTAACCGTTACCTGAATATATACAATGTTTGACGGATTTATTGAGTATCACTTAATCACTTAATCATCCATATATCCCTTGTCATACTGCATATAATAGACCGGACATTGAATTATCTTATTCCGATGATCGGAGTTTGATCAAAATTGTCTTGTTTTTATTGATTGACTTAACAAAATATCCGTTGACTAGAGAAAATATATGCTGAATCTTTCTAATTATAACTTCTTTGTATGTGCACTTTTATAATATCAAATTATTGTTACTTAAAAGTCGAAATCTTCTATGAAATCAAATCGAAAGGAATTTTTCCTTTCCTTCCGAGTATTGAATTTACAATAATCGAATATTCTAATAGGAATTGTGAATATAATTTGATGCACTTATTTTTACTATTTCGAACGCTGATAAAATTTCGTTCAATACGGGAAAACAAATCTCAAGAGGGCACGCAATCGACCTTCAAATGATGTAAGTCGCTTTTCTTGCTGAAGATCTTTTTAGGGTTCAAATCAGGGTCAGCAAGTAATATTTATAAAGGAAGCCATAATAATGTATCATATGAACTAATGTTGGATTAATCTGGTAAATAATAGACTTAGACTTTTAGTTTCCCATCCTTTTCTAAAACGCTTTTATTTTCGAAACGAATATGATCCGAAACATGAGAAGTTGGTGGTGCGCAACTCAACAGCGATTTGGACAACATTACACCGATGGCCAACTTCCTACGAAATTTTGAGGTTAGAATGCCGATCATAAAGGAGTTCACGGACTATTCGAAGATGGAGATAGGCACGGGGTCGGGAGTTTTTTCAGCGAAATAAGAAACTTCCCTACTAATGTATCGTTTTGCAGGCAGATGTGTGTGCAAACAATACAGTCGCGCGGTTAACGAGCGGAATGGTAATCCCCCATCCTCTGACGTGGACAGTATTGCGTGGACTACAATCCACCAATTGTCAACTTCGGAATTTTAATGGGTATCTTGGACTCTATATCCGTTGCATAACCCCAGACAAAACAAGACCATTTTTTTAATTTTATCAAGAGGACAAGCAGAGATTCTTAATGGGCACTTCGTAATAGTCCGGTCGGAACTGTGGGGAGAAGAAAGTACAGTGATGAAGGATCAGCGACTCAAATATCTTGAAAGTAAGTTCTTTGAGTACCTGGGCAGGTCCGGTTCCGCGACGTGGTTTTTTATGAGGATGGTAGGAGACACTAAGGGGAATCGCAATGAGACACATGGCCACCCAGATCTGTAATTCAATAAAATTATCGATCTTTTAAAAAACTGATACTATTTATTTAAAGATATACGGTACGGGATGCATAATAACAAGAGTCGTTAAGAAGTTGTTGTGGATATATTCTATTGCCTTCGGAATTGAATATTTCATTAAAAATAATAACCCTTTAGAACAATTTATTGTAATCAGTAACTTACCGCTTTTAAATAATGTATCCATATATATTACAGATATGTATAGTTACACCAAAACAAAATGGAGACAATGGACAACATAGTTTTTGTTGTTGTTGTAACAGTGTTTAAGAAAAATATGTACTGTAAGCGTTTTAGTTGAAGTTCAGTGTGCATATTTCCTGGAGTCAATCTGGAGTCGTCACAGAACGTAGATCCGATTGCCGTGAGAGCGACATAAATTTGTTCATAATCTCCAGTAAAAAAGGACATATTTCCCATCGACATTAAGGCGATTTGTCATAAGGACATAATCATCATTGTGGGGATTCCTTCTTAGTCTTAGTGTCGGCCCAGAATAATAACGTGTTGTATTTTTCCATAAAAATTGACAATAAAAATTCGCCAAGCGTTGCAGTTGTGAAATAAAATTTATTTTATTTTCAAAAATTTTTTCTAATTCTCTTTGTTTACCTAGTGAACAAAATGTACCAAATAGTACCAACAGTGCCAACACTAACTCTTCCCACCGTATGACATTAGAAAAAACTTCAGCCATCTTTACCATCAACAGATAATAACATTTTTATTCGTCAACAAGGCCGCATCGCTTGTGCAGTTAAAGTGAGAAAAATACAAAAGAGAGTTAAAGTGAAAAATAAAATTTAAAGTGCTAAACCTTAACCCTAAAAACTTAATTAAAAATTATTAAAACCCATTCCAAAAAACTTAAATCTAGTGTTTAAAACTTAAATCTAAGGAAAGTGAATTTTGTAATCAAAGGCTAAATAAAAATATAATTTATAACGTTACCAACGCCATCTTTTCTTTGTATACATATAATTCCTTAAGGACTTGTACACAAGAATTAGCCATCTTGTTTCGCTCCATTTAACCCGTAATTATTCACTCTTGTTTTTTTTTCTAATTCTCTTAACAGAGTTCCCGCATTTTGAAAGTTTTTTGTAAACAAAAAACATATTGGGTCCAAAAAAAAAATTGGGTGGTTAATAAGGAAAGGAGACAATGGGGAGTAATGAATCTCTACGGTACTCTTTACACTAAACTAAATATGACAGTTTGTGCAGTCACCATCGTACGTCGTTATTTTGGGCTCGTTTTCTCTCATAGCAACAATCGTTGCTGTCACGTTCTTATTCTTGGCCGACACTTACTGCGCAGCCGGACTTAGGGGTTTTCCACTCCGTAGTATGTCCAAAGCCGGCTTCTCTAAGTAAACCTTTCGTTCAATGATATAACTGGAATACCACAGGGTGACCTTTTAAAGCAATTTTTGCACAGCCCGGGTTTTTCCGTTGATGGGGAGAAAGAATTTAAGAAATGTTTTTTTCTGGAGCATACAAAAGAAGCATATATACCAATGGGTAAAAATAACAGGTCCTTTTAATATAAGCTTCTTTTAGTGTATTAACATGTGTTTAGGCCGTCATCAAAGAGTTATATGTTGTATATGATGATTACATCTTCCTTTTTCATCTTTTTATTTAAAAATTACAAATTTAATTTTGTTCATGGCTTTATAGTTTAAAAACAAAAAACGAGATAAATTCATATTTAACCCCAACATAAATTTAAAAAAATGTCATAATTGTATAAATCTTCATCACTCCAAACAATAGAGATTCATAATAATGAATCACGTTTTTTCTTCGTCAAAACTAAAACAAATTATAGAAATAACAATGAGATAAATAACAACAATATTTAATAACTTTCTCTTTAATATTGTTTCTATTTGCAGATCATAATCGCATTTTAAATCAAACGACATCAAATGGAGCAAAATCAATTGGAAAAACTGAAGCTTTAACAACAGATCTACAAGAAAATGGTGCAGTCATCACAAATAACAATAATATTACGGAAAAATCTACAACAAATACCAGGACAAATTCTAGAACATCATCACCGAATACAACAATATTGGCAAATGCCACTCACACCACAACAACAACAACACTAAATAATAAAAAAACACCCGCCTCGCCAACTGTTGCAACAGCATCGAATAATATAAATGACAAGGTAAGCATTGAAAAACACTTGTGTCTTGAAAAAGAAGATACACTAAGACTTTATTGTTAAATTCTTATGTTTATAACATTTTCTTTCTTAGAAATTACAAGCAAAATTAAACAATTCATCTTCAACATCTTCTACGGCGTTAACCTCAGGTCGTAAATTTATTTTACAAAAACAACATCAACAACTATCGGAGGATGTCACAACGACTACCTCCACCAACAATTCCTCCTTGGATGTTAATGTCGATGATTTGCAACAATTAAAATTACTTAATCGTCATTCTTGCAATGGTTCATTGAACTATCAAGCTTTTGAACAGCAACAACTACAGCTACAACAATTGCAAAAACAATCGGAACATCATACAAAAAGTACAGAAGCTTTAGGAGTGCTACTACAATATTTAGTCTATGATGTAAGTACTACAAATTTTGCCACTTGCCACTTTATATGCAAATACATACTATGTATTTTCTGTATACGATATTATACATAATTGTATGTACTCGGATTACATATAACGAGGGCCGGATCAATAAATTCGTGTCTTTTTGAATGAAAGACCGTTTTTTTTTATCTTTGTCCAACATTTCTCCAATTTCTTTTATTATCCTTTTCAAACAACAATAATTCTGAAGGTCTTTTAAATAGGCGTTTGGGTAATGATTTCACAGTTGGAGCTAAATTTCTGCGCCGAGCAAATTCTTTAGATTTTAAAATAGTAAATAGTTACTGGGGGATAAATTCGGAGGATACGACGGGTGACAAACAATTCGTAGACCGATTCATGGCGACTAGAGACGTGTATATTAACAGATGGTAGTATATGGGTGGAGTGTTGATTTTTGACCAACTACGAGAAGAGTTCATAAAGTCACGGACTTATTGATCTGCCCTCGTATATGAATATGCTGAAATTTAGTATGATTGGTGTATGTAATTGTTTGTATGTTGGGTGAAAGAAAGTACATATATACTTTACTATATATGTATTATATAGATCTAAGTGAAAGTTTAAA
Source organism: Eustalomyia histrio (assembly GCA_949748255.1). Taxonomy (NCBI): domain Eukaryota; kingdom Metazoa; phylum Arthropoda; class Insecta; order Diptera; family Anthomyiidae; genus Eustalomyia; species Eustalomyia histrio. The sequence continues at coordinate 10,648,262 of OX456526.1, forward strand.
AACGTTTTCCTTTGTTTTTTTTTTTGCTATTTTTTTTTGGCACATGATTTTATAATCAATATTTGTGAAAGATGCCAAGTTTAGGATGAAGTTTAGCCAATTGACTCAGACTGCAACATACATTTTTTATGAAGAGGTAATATATAAGCGAAATGTCATGTTTTCAAGAGATGCATTAATATTTACTATAAATACAGTGTGCAGCAAACGTCATGATACCCCTGTCAAAATGAAAAAATCTCCCCAAATTTCTCAAAAATTACGTAACTGAAAATGTTACACTTATTTTTTTTGTGTATTATTCACTTGTATACTACCGCAAATCCAAAAAATATTTCACTTGTTTAACTAAATAAAAATTGTAGACCAATATAACTCCATATTTAAGCACAGTATAAGTCATGGTACCCCTAGTCATAAACGGTCTTATATTTAATTTACCCTATAAAATTGTATTGCAAAAAGTCTAAGGGATGACTTTTATTGATAACCTTTTAAAAAAAGTAACGGTTCTTTTCAAATTTCCAAGAAGCATTTGTTTTTTGACAACAAGTGAAGTCAAATAATTTTTTAAAATGGCGAGAAAATAGTTAGCAATAAAAGAGCGAAAAATAATAATTAATAGTCACGAAATGTGTAAACCATACACCAAAACTGCTTAAATTATAAATATAAACAACTCAACAGCGCAAAGAGTTATTAATCTTTTTCGAAGATGAAAAAGAATTGAAAATAAGCCACGAACAGGCCTTCCACTAAAGCGAAAGACGAAAAATTTAAGCCATTATTAAAAAAGACCCATTCAGAAGTGCACATAAAATATCTTCTGCATACACGGTACGTGGGAGCATTCTGTAAGCCGGTAACAATGCTCGTACTGCTCGCAACAAGCTGCACTTTAGCGTAACAAATAGAAAAAAGCTTGTGGATTCGCAACCGAATATAAAATTAAAGCAAACGGCTCTTGGGAAAAAGTAATTTTCCCGGACAAATCAAAATTTAACATTTTTGGATCGAACGGTCGTGAATTGGTGTGGCGAAAAAAATGCGACGAGCTAAAAAAAGGGTGATTAAATTTTAAGGGCTGATGTTGAATGTGAACCACACCTAAACGTCAAGTTTTTTCTGCATTTCATATGACATTTTTCAATTTTAGACGTAACTCAATTTGAACCATGGAAAGATACACAATCGAGCAACGCGTTAAAGTTATTCAGGCTTATTATGAAAATGGGCGTTCAAATCAAAATGCACTTTGTGATTTTTTTGGTCAGCATAATCGACCAAATGTGTCCACAATCGGGATAATTGTGCGCTTTCGCGTGCTCGCCAAGTTCGTTCTGCGGAAAACATTGCTGTTGTTCGCGATATTGTGTCAGAATAGCCGTCAACCTCGACTCGCCGTCAGTGTTCGCTTTCGCGAGATCATAACGAAATTCTTAAAGCCAGAAATTGAGGATATGAATGTGCACGATATGTGGTTTTAACATGACGGTGCCACTTGCCACACAGCTAACGAAACAATGGCTCTTTTGCGCGACAAATTTAATGGCCGTATTATCTTATGTGGTGTCGATTTCAATTGGCCGCCAAGATCATTTGATTTAACACCGTTGGACTTCTTTCTTTGGCCAGCAACAATTCAAGAGCTAAACGATGCATAGGACCTCAATTATGTCTCAGCGTCATAGAAAATTTGAAGCATCGGATGGGGGTCTGTCGCCGAGGTCGTGGCGGCCATTTGGCCGATATTTTGTTTCATACATAATTGAACCATACCATATTATCATGAAAAAAAGAAATGACAATAATTTCCTAAATAATTTGTGTTTCATTCAAAATCAACATCGGCCCTTAAAATATAACCACCCTTTAGAAAGAATATTATAAAAACTTTGAAGTATGCAGAGTGTGGAGTAATGGTATGGGGTTGCATGTCAGCAGCCGGTGTTGGCAGCTTAGTGATCATTGAGGAGACAATGGACAAAACGGTTTACATGAACATTCTGATAGAAAATCTTAATCAGAACAGGACAATGATCCTAAGCATATGTGGATCTCAAATAACACACCAATGTGCTAAAAATCCCTCCTCAAACTTCCGATTTAAATTCTATTGGTCACTTGTGGGATAATTTAGAAAAACGCATATGAAATCACACAATTTCTAACAAATATACAAAAAGCTTGTGATCTCAATGCCGACATGGTTGATTGAAGTTCTATGAGTTAAGGCATATCCTACTAAGTGTTAGGAAAAGCAATCTAGCTCAAAAATCAAAAAATTTTAATAAAGTTTTGTTATTTTTTTCAGGAGTACCATAACTTTTGCTGTGCAAAATAAAATGTGAAATATTATTTTGATTTGTTTTAGTATAACTCAAAAAAAAAGGTAGTAGAAAAATTTGTAAAGGGTTTTCAATCCCAATTTACTATTTTTTTAGCAAATCTTTTTGCTATTTACATTTTACAAATTACAGAATTTTTACAGAATATTTACAATTTTTTTTTTGCTAATTTCAAAAATCATTTTACAAATTTTTGAAAACCGATTTGCTAAAATTAGCAAAAAAATTACTAGTTTTAAAAAGTGGATATTGAAGGAAATGTTATTTCTAATTAAAACCTTCACCTATTTACATACTTAAATTGTAACATAGATTACAAAAAGGGATAACCAAATAAAATAAAAAAATTTGATGTTCGATAAAAAAATTTAAATTTTGTACTAAAATTAATAATATTTAGTAAATGTTTTTGCTGATTTTAGCAAACAGATTTTGAATTCCACTTTACAAAAAGTTTACTAAAATTTAGTAGCGGCAGCTAATTTTTCTACAAATTTAATTGTACTACACGTCAGCAGACATGTGTTGCTAAGATTAGCAAAAAATACGCTGAACTCAAATTGGCAAAATTTCCCGTGATAAAATTTTCAGTTGCAGACTTTTTTTGGTAAGTGTATAAGTTAACACATTAAATAAAAATAAGTGTCATATCTTTTGTTACTTATTTCTTTTAGAAATTACGAAAGTTTTTTTATTATAGCAAGTGTACCATGACTTTTGTTGTACACTGTATATCGTTTGAACATAATTTTAAAGTATTTTACTAAAATATAATACAGTTCTGTGGCGATTTTTAAGATATTCGTAGAAGCTGAAAGTAAAACAATTTAGAATCAGCATGAAATTAGGCTTGAACGTTAGTGTGGATCAAATTAGGGGGAATTTCGCTTGGGCCAGTGGTAGACAAGTTGATTATAAATGTAAAAATATTTTTGTAAAGTTTTAGCCAAATCGGAATTGATCATTGATTTGGGATTTTCATCTGAAATTTTTGAAACAAAGTAAAAAAAAAATTAATCGAAATATTTTTAATAAAACTTTGTTTTAATATATTATTACTTAAAATCGAGTTCAAGATCCTTTTATAAAAAATAATAATAATGATTATTTATTATTTCTTTTCCTCCAATATTTCGTCACCACATTGGGTGACTTCTTCAGGGAAATTATATAATTATATAATTTCCCTGAAGAATAAATAATCATTATTATTATTTTTTATAAAAGGATCTTGAACTCGATTTTAAGTAATAATATATTATAATATTGAAGATCGAATATAGGAGGATAAATATAAAACTTTGTTTTCATTCTTTCTCACTAATAAGACCAGAATTAGAAATTTCTATCGGTCTCTACAGCAAATTGTTCGAATGCGGTATATTTTTAACACTTTGAGTGTGAGTTTTAACGTTAAATTCGCCGTAAGCAGTTTCTTTTTTTCGTTGAAAAATTTTTGATTTTCGAAGAAATAAGTACGGCAGTCTGGTAACTCCATTGTGTTAAATTTTTCAATAAATAATGCATTATTTTTCCTGTAAATGACCACTTCAAAATTTTGTGTATTAAACAGTTTTATCTTTGCTAATTTCAGCAGTTTTTTTACTTCTATCAATATATAACTACATTGTGAGTGTAAGATTTTAAAACATATCTTAAACCTTAGGATACATTATCTCTAAGTGGCGCCAAGATAAAACTGAAGTTCATATAACAATTGGCCAGACAGCATATGTTTCGCCTATTTTCTACTTATTTAAATATGATAATCTTTAGTATAGAATAAAGCATGTCATTTTTTTTTGTATCTTTTTTTCAATAAGTGTCTCCAAACCAGGATTTAAATGTGTACTAATTTAGTGTAATTGTATCAAAAATTTAAGATTTAAATCTTATTGTTATTGTTTTCTATAATAAGATAACAATACACCAGCTGTTTTTGAAAAAAGAACTATTGTTTTATTAGATTAAAGAACACTATACTTTACACATGGTTTTTTTTCTATTTGACATAAACATTTTTCTATTGATATATTTTTCACTTGTATACTAAAAAGCCATTTAAATATCCATTAGATTTGAAACAATACCTGGATAAATATGCCATAGACGTGTACTATAGCTATTTATTTTCTATTTTCTCTAAAAGGATGAATATATGAAAATCCTTTCAATAAATTGTCTTAATGAAAAGGGTTATTGTTTTTAGAATTTTTTATATATATATTTTTTTCTTTTATACTTCTTGGTATTAATTGTTTTTAAAACTAAGTGTAGAATTTAACAACTTTTCCAACAGTTTATATAAATGTAAATGGGTTTCTGTTTGTAAATTCTATATCCTTTTGTTGTTAATTTTACAATGTCCTTTATTGTATTTTTATTGTCATACTATTTGTATGACATGGCAATAAATGCCATAACTGACAGTCCCTTTTTCTAATCGCGCAAAAATATATATATATTTTTTTTTCATTTCGTTGCTCTACAATTCCGTATTGTCACGTAACCATTTACATTTTTCAGTTCATGCAGGTTTTCTAAATTTTCCATTAGATTTGTGGCCGTCTTAATTGTCTTTCACTGCAATATATAAAAAGGCCCTAATTTGGTTTTTTCAAAATCATGTTTTCACAAATCCTAAAAGAACACCTCTCTTGAAGAAAAAAAAAATACACTTAAAATAGTTTGTAATTTAAAATAACAGAAAATACCCGAAAAATATTTCATTTAAAAACCGGTCTACTCACTTTTCTTATTTATTTTTAAATGTTGTTTAAACAACTGAACTGACCGTAAGAAACAAATGAATAATCAGTTTAAATAAATATTAAAATTATAGCAACCAATTTCTTAAAAAATAAATAATTTAATCATTTACATGAAATTATTTCAGTTTTTGTATTTTTTGTTTGTTTTTTAATCTACAAAATGTATGTATTTATATCTATAGACATTTTTAGTGTGAATTCGTTTGTGTATGTATGTGTGTTTATGGAGTTCTTTGTTCTTGTTCTTTAAAATTTTAATTACTGTTATAAACACAAATTAACCACAAATTTCCATTTTGTGGGTAAATTATTATTAAATTTCAAACAAATGGATAATATGAATGAAACTGAAAAAAATCGGCAATCAGTAAATCATTTCGAACAAATGTATAAAAAAGTTAAAATAGATATTTCTTTGAAAAATAATGTTTGTTCTTTAATTTTTAAATGGAAAACTTTTTTTTTTTAAACTACAAACAGTAAACTACATAATATTCTGAGTGTTCGTTATTTCTAAACTACTTGTACTTATCTGATTAGATCCATATCTCTTTTCTAAAGTAAAATGCAATCCATCGTGCATTTTATATTTTTATATATTTAATGTCTTTTTTTTTTACAAAATTCTTAATATTTTAAATAACGACTAGACATATAAAGTTGTAGGATTCTGTTGTATTTTGTATTCCAAAATATTTTTTATTATCGATCGAATTTCTTAATGACTGTTCCTTTTTATGTGGTAATCTTTATTTTCTTTCATACAATATGTTAATTATGATTTACTGATAATTTTAACTAGAACTTTTCCAAGTGTGGATATTTCCTTCATTTAGCTAATTATAAATTATAGTTCCGGGTGTTCCGTTTCTTTATGTAATCCTTTCTTTAGAACTTGTTTATATTATTAAACTTCTTGTTTTATTATTAAAACTAATCCAAATAAACTTAACTGATATTTTTTGATTATTCTACAATATATAAGAAGGATTTCTTTAGAATCCCGGGATATGAATTTTTTCATTCTCGTTTCCTGGGAAATAAAAATGTCCAGGAAATCTCAAACCCTTGTCGCAAACTCCACATGAAGTTCGACATAAAGCCCAGAATTCTGGTCATAATTCTCATAATATTTTTAAATTCTGTACACTCACAATATTATTTCGTTAAAAATAAACTAAAATACATATTAAATTAATCGAAAATACTCTTAAAAAGAGGACCACTGATTTTTTATTATATTCAGCCCATTTTGTTGTTTATTTTTAATCATTGTTTAATAATCCACTAAAGTAGTAAAAGCTATTGAAAAACGTTAAAAATAACAATCAATTTTTAACTGACAAAACGTAGAAAAAACGATTTTTGTGGTTTGTTTTTCAAATTGAATTTTTTTTATTTGTGTGTAATTTTACAAAACACAACACACACAGATGTATATATTTTTATTTTATATGTGTGTATCTATATTTGAATAATTTCTTGTTATTTTTATTGAAATAATTTTGTATATAACCAAATTATTTTGTTAAAAAAGAAACAAAAAGGACTGAATTTCTATTTAGAAACATAAAATTTTACATTTAACAGTAAATATCAACTCCTATTGAATGTCTGTAAATTCTTATAGTTTGTTTTTTGAATGGTTGATTCAAATAGTTAAAAAATATATTTCTACTATCAGATCCCGGCGTGCTTCGCTAGGCATGAATGTTAACATGGACCTACGTATTTGTTGTTGTTTTTTTTATATGGACAAAATCACATGTTGGCATGAAAAGTCATAACTCAAGAATGCGTCGACCCGTTTTCGTGCAAACTTTAGATAAACCATCTACACGATGATACGAACAAACCCTAAAGATTTAATCGGAACTGGCACAGGACACGTCCCATGACTGGTCTTTTGGGATAGATGCTGGTCTTCTGACGGGTTCTTTTATATTAATGGTAACGGTCCCTTTAATATGGAGGTGTCATAGGAGGGGTTGAATTTCGCTTGGTGGATTGACGAAGGAGAACCTGCCATAGGACTAATAAAGAAGAACCTGTTACAAGACTAACGTTAAAAAAACCAGTCACAGAATTGACGCGAAGGATACATGTAAGAATATGTAAAAAATCGACTTTGCTTGATCCCACAAACTTTGGCTTACAATGCAAATGCTCTACCGTTTGCGCTATTGTTGCCCATGCATATTTTCTGGTTAATGTATTGTTCTTATTTTCTTTTCAAATAAACACAAAAGAAAGAAAATAAAAAAAAACAAAGGTTACAAGAAAATCTAAGAAAATAATGGAAATGGAAAAACACTAACTCTGCAAAAAAAAAAAAATACTTTGTACCACTTAAGTGATATGCTCTCGTATAACTAGTCAAGGGATGCGTCCGTTGAAGTCAGTTGACTCTTCATACCCAAAAGGGTAAATAAAAATTAAGAAGCAAAACGTAAATTGAAATTATATAAAAAATGATTTTGAAATAGAGAAAACACTATAAAAATGCAGAAACCACAATAAAAAAATAAATTAAAATTAAAAAAATATATATTTATAAAAAACAGATAATATAAATTTAAAATAAAAAAATCAATCTAAGGTTAATTATTATTCATCGTAGACGTACTCTTACACTGCGTGCAATAAAATGATAATACGCAATTGCCAAATCGATTTCAGCGAAACGTCAAAATGATGCCAAATGCACCGTAGTGGCAGAAAACTTGCCCATTTCATTGCTAAGAAATGTTATAATTTTTTCATCGAAAAACACAAAATTTTTATGGAAAATAATTTTTTTCTACAAAGAAAAAATAAATAAAATTTTCCCCATATTTATTTACTAAAATCTTTCTTATTTTTTATTGCTAAGTTAAAATGAAAACTAAAAGTGACATTTGATGGCAGATATTATGGCAAGAGCCGATTGAATGCCAACGATATCATGTTATTGCAACAGCATTAAAATTATGTATCTTCACTTGAAATAAAAACGAACCTATTTGCAACGGTCACGGGATAGGTGTTAGTACTTTAATTGGCCCCTTTTATTCCCACAGGGATTTTACAGTATCATATAATCAAAATCCAATTTAAACTAGATTACGAGCGTTATGTAAACGTTAAGTTACGTTAAATGCATATTGAGTTGATTTTTTTTCTAGCACAAAATACTGTCTGCAGCACGTACTACTAAAATTATTCACATACTATGTAAGCATTATTTAGGAATAATTAAAATATTGTCATTCTTAAATCAGATTTAATTAGCTTCTTCGCTATATTTGTATATTGTAGCATATTTTTTTTACAAAAATTTTACCAAAATTAAACATTTTTTTAAAACAAAAAATATCGCCAAATCTATAGAACTTACAATAGAAAAATTGTTTAAAAACTGATATTTCTAAACAAAGAATTGTGTCAAATTATGAGAATTTTTCTATACTAAGAAATATCTCAAATTATAAGAACTATATTATCAATAGGAAAAACATTTTTAGAAACCAACCCCCTGTTTTTATAAAATTAACAGTACAGTTTCACCAGAGGAATTGTGTGTATATTGTTATTGTGACAAAAACAAATTAAATATAATTCCTCTGGAAGATTTATTCCCTTTGCCTTATAAACACGGGGGGTAAATGATTTGAAGGCCTTTTCAAATCTTAAAAATTTGCTTAAAATTATACAAATTTAAATTTGCAAATGATAACTACTTTTAAACAAATGTTTCTAAATTCTAAAACTAATGAATAGATTATAATATGGTTGTCTATCTTCGTTGTCTTAACTTGGAAAACTTAATTAATAATTATGAATATTAATAACAGACAACAGCCACCAAAAATAAAATCTGTCATACAAATTTTGACATTATTAAACAAATGATGTGCTAAATGTCACTAGGGTTAAAATAAAGCAAAATCTTCCAATTAAAGAACACACAAAATTAAACTTAATTTAACAACGACAGTAGTCAAATTAAGATTTAGTGTAAAATTTAAATAATTCAAGCAGTCATACTCTAATACGTTAATATTACATAGAGACAGCAATATCTATCTCCAAATATACAAATATGATACATTCTGTGTTAAGGATATGAAATTTCGAAAACGCATCCTTTTTTTTCCATCTGAACATAAACTATGTGTTTTAATATCTCTTTAGAGATTATGTATTAACTAGCATAATGTTGTGTTAAAAGTCTTTTGGCATTACAAAATATACACAATATGATATAATGGAAATGATATAAGTACATATGTACAGTGTTGTGTAAAACATAAGCATCAAAATCCGAATTTAACTTTAAATTGCGATATTTGATTATTTTAAGAAATTTTTTCAGTTTTCACTTAAAAACAAAACCAACAAAAATTCCCAAAATCCTAAAAAGAGAATATCTCAGCAAAACTTTGGTAATGGGTGCGATATTCTCATGCGTTACCTTGTAATGATAGCTCATTACCTTTTCCATTATTTGCAAGCATAAAGTAATAAGTTACTGATTATTGATTACGTATTATATGATTTATAAATGTAAAGTAATAATTGAAATATTTTTGGAAATCTATTTTTAGATACATTACTTTGTATTTTTTGTAAGCAAAAGGGTAATGTATGTATGTTTGTTTTTACAACACTAGCGAAAAAACGAAGCGCAACAATTCATTTAAGTTTAAAGCAATCAAATACTATATGCGTCGATAGCTCAGTGGGTAGAGTTCTTGGCTGGCAACCAGATTTCCCTGGTTCGATTTCCATCTTGATTCCCATTTTTTTTTATTACAAAAATTTTAAATAAAATATTTGTAATAATTTTTTTGGCTATACATTACTTTACCCATTATTTGGTAATGTGTGGTTTTGCTGGGTATGCAAATTTCTAATTTTTAACCTTCTTAATAGCGTTAAATATTCTATGCATGCTGAGTGGAATATGGCACTACAATGACCCGAATCATTCATCCTTAAACTCCATTAAAAATTTCTTTGGAATTCTAGAATCATCGTATAAATAATATTATTGAATCCATGCGGTTCAGATGTGCTGAAGTTATAAAAAATAAATGATTATATACGAAATATTAAATTGTTGCTTTTGTTTTGCACACATTTATATGGACCAACAGTGTTTAAGTTTTTTTAAACTGTTTACGTTGGTTTTTATTTGGTGTGTTATTTAGGGTATAACACTATATTCTGAAATAAATGAATTTATTTTTACGAAGTTAGTTTCTTTTGTTTTGGGCAACACTGTATATATGCAGCTACTGTAACAATGAAAGATGATCTTTTAACTAAAACTTAAGTTTGTCTGCACTTCCTTTTACAAAGACTATCTTTTGATTCTTAAAAGAGATATTTAACATCAAAAGACCACAATATATTAATCCCTACATCATTTATGCCATGTCAATTATGAAGGTTGCGTCTTTTTGTGCAAATGCATCGATTTTATCCAAATTTGCAGCACTTAACTACACAAAAAAAATCATGCTCAAGAAATTAGAAGCATTTCATTTTTCACCAAAATTTATGCGAAATATGTACTAAAACTAGTGGAAATGCTCCGAACTTGACTATGACTTTTTGTTTGTAAAAAAATAAACCTAATGTTATCATCTACTTAGGCCCGATTACCCCGTTAATATTTAAACAACACATAAATTAAAATTTTACATGAAAAGCAACAATAGATGTGTCAACAGCGCATTATGAAATTGAGCTTTAGACATGAACTTGTTCAGAATTTTTACATCAAAAACAAAAAAAATAGTTTTATGGGCACTATTTAATCCCAATGATACCCTTCCCTACAGACTATAATTTTGTTTTTTTTTTTGCTGCCGGGAACTTATCAGCCGATGTGTTAGGCTGATAAGTTCCCGGTCTAATAAAGAAAACACAACTCTTTTGGTAAAATTCGATTTTATTCGTCAACATAATCTCCTTCAAGAGCGATACAATCATTCAAAAGCTTATATAACATTTCAAAACTTTAATTAAAATAAAACGCAGACTTAGAAAAATTAAAAACTACTTTTTTTTCCAATTGATAGTATATTTTCAATGGCATTATTTAATTCTAATCATTAAAATTCATTCGCTTGTATGAACCAATTTATCAGCAAAAGTGATGAAAATTTTTATGTCTTTAGACTGTAAATGGCGTAATTTTTTCTACTGCCCCACATTTGCAATGCGAATAAAGTCTTAAATGGAAGATATTTTTTTTTCTTCAAGATTATCTGAAAAATTTTGTGGAAAGAATATTTTTACAAGATGGAATAACTAATATTTGGCTGTCACTTTTAGTCGAATAAAAAATTTAAAATTGGTCCTTCCGAATGTTTTGAAAAAATTTGTTTGCCGTACACATTTGTCCAATATTTGTTTTTTAGTACTATATGCAAAATAATAAGCTATCAAATAAAATTTTAAAATAAATCATTTCCTAAGTCTTTATGTGGTGGTATATTTTGAATAAAAATTCTGCGCCTCAAAAAAGAAAAAAAAACACTTGAAAACGATTTACTTTTGGCCTCAAAATTGCCTTTTGTTTCGACGATCTCCTCCTAATTCGAGACAAATCTCTTTCCAGCGAAAGAACTGATTTCACATAGACAAATGTTCATGCAAAAAAAAGCTTACTCGTTCCCTTGATATAGAGTGTCAGCAACTGCACATTACGGTAAGCCAAAACGATTTTGTGGAGTTTTTTGATGTTTTACTGTATAACCACACCCCTTTTGGTCAATCAGAACGTGTCGCATTATTGCGTTTAAATTCTGCAAACCAGTCATTAAAGGTATATTTTCCAGGTGTGTTATATTAAGCAAAGCTTTTGCTTCAGCGATGTTTTTTTCCATCATTTTTCATTGTTTTGAAAATAAAAAAAGTTGTTTCACTAAAATTACTTTAATTGTTAAGCAAACGTCAGATTCTCATAAAATTTTTACAGCTACTTTGTGAAGGTTAGTATACAGAGAAAAATAAAATGGCAACCGATTTGAAGTGTATTTTATTTAGAAGAATAATTCAGTTAGCACAACCAAATTCAAATGCTATTAATTAAATTTTTTTTTTTGATGTTACAACAAAAATTTAGTTGTATTAACCAAATTTTGCTGCGGAAAACAACATTCAGTTGTTGTAATCGATTTTGACTGTGTATGTATGTGCCGATCTGTAATTTTGTGCAATTTTAATAAACACATGACTTAAACCATAATAATCGATGGGTTTTGTAGTGTAGTGCTAAGCCGTGTATTTTTACAAAGAATTCTTATGTAAATTATTATACACATGTCAAACGTTGTATTGCACAACAAAATGTTTGAATATGAATTTTCTTATGCATTATTACAGCAGATGTGTGTTGTACAAAGACGTATAAGTAATCTTTTAAATCTTAAACGAAAATAAAATAGTGTGAAATATTTGCAAAACATTGAATTTTAAATAATGAAAAACAAATTTTATTAAAGAAATTCCCAAAAAGTTATTGGTTGCCCAAAATGTACTTTATTTAAATCATTTCATAGTACTTATTGTTTTCTTAAAGGATTATTATTTTTCCAATAGAGGATTTAAACGTAAGCATCATAAGTGAATATTACCCAACATTTTTTATGTTTAGAAAATATCTGATATTTTTCTAAAAAAAAAAAATATATTCAGGTGTCACAGAAAGACGATGAGATTTAAAAACTTTTTCCCTAAAGAATGGATTGCATATTTCGTTTAAGAAGATTTTATGAGACACATTTTTATTTTAAAATTCTCAGATTTGTATACATTGACAGCCGTATTTATAACCGAAAATTAGCATGGATTTAATATGCGTATTTATTTATAATGCACTTGTTATTCCCTCTGCTAAATTCATGTTACCGAACTACCAAACCCTTACCAAATGTTAAAAACTGCTGTTTTGTGCCAAAGTGATTTTGTAAATAAATGTGAAAAATATCTAAATAAAAATATTTGTATGCGAAAAAAAGATTTTTTTTTTAAACTATGGAAACTCTTGTTCATTTTCTTGATCATTGCAGATCTTTTAAGAATTTTTTTAAGACGTATTTTGCCGGATCGAAATGCAAGTATCAGCGTATCCCGCTTAAAAAAGCATTAGTTCCGATCAGATATGTTTAAATACAAATAAATATGATTGCAATTAAAATAGTTTGTAAGTTAAAATAACAGAAAATACCATTTACAAGAAATTATACACACAGTTACTAAAATATACGTACGACCGACCAAATGCCTTTTTTGTAGAAAATTTTATAAATTGTTTAGAATTTTCCATATTTTTTAATAAATATTTACCTAATTTTGAATTTGATAACCGTTATTATGCTGTTTCTTTCAGTGTTTATAAAATACAACCCTGAAACTCTTTAAAAGCATTTATTCAAATTTACAAAAGTATACATACGCGTACTTTTTTGTGATTTACCGTTACAAGTGACGCTAGGAATTTTATGAAAATATATTTTTATCATTAGTAGCAGTTGATTAGGTGAGATTACTACTATATTTTTAACGTTTTATTTTCAATTAGGGAAAAATTGTGAAAATGCCAAAACCAAGGCAATTTCTGAAGATATTCGGAAAATGGTTGTGAAATTTAAAAATGAAGGCATAACATTACAAAAAATAGGTGAAAGATTAAATTTAAAGAAGTCAACAGTACAAACAATAATAAAAAATTTTGAAAGAAATGGAAATTATGCCAGTAAACCACGGTCTGGTCGCCCTTCTGTACTAAGTAAGAGAATGCAAAGGACCATTATTCGATCAGTTAAAAAAAAACCGAAGCAAAGTGCGGTCGAAATTAAACATCAGGTAGAGTCCTATCATGGAATAAAAATTTGCACCAAAACTGTTCGTCGTTGCATTAAAAAAAGTGGCTTTGTTATTAGAGTTGCAAGGAAAAAACCTTTGCTGAGGGCCGTTAATAAAGCGAAACGCTTGGAGTATGCCAAAAAGTACCAAAACATCCACATAAGTGATCCTACATTTTGGGAACGAGTTATATTTACGGATGAGTGTAAGTTCATGGTTTTTGGAGGAGACGGACGTGCCAAAGTTTGGAGGAAACTCAATTAAGAATTCTTACCCCAAAATATAAATTTGACAGTCAAACATGGTGGAGGCTCTTTAATGGTCTGGGGATGTATGGCGGCAGGTGGTGTTGGATGTCTAAGGTTTATAGAGGGAATTATGGATAAGACCATGTATATTGACATTTTGAAGAATAGCTACATTCCCAGCGTGGAAAAGCTAAGGCTCCAAATAAATGGCATATTTATGCAGGACAATGATCCCAAGCGTTCTTCAAAGATAGTGAAGGAATAGTTGCTGTATAATGTGAAAACGCAATTGGAGCATCCACCTCAATCACCAGATTTAAATGTTATAGAGCATTTATGGGATCACCTTAAACGAGCCATTAAAAAAAGGAATGTAACGTCTACCCCACATTAAAACAGGCATTGATCGAAGAGTGGAATTTAATTTCCGCAGAAACGACCAAAAAATTAGCATTGTCAATGCCTGCTAGACTGTCAGCTGTTGTAGATGCAAAAGAATGCCACACAAGATATTGAAATATTTTTTTTAGGTGTAGTATGTATTTTAATAAAATCGTATGCATACTTTAGTTACTTTACAAAAATGTAAAAGTTATAATAATTTAAGTTTTGAATGATATTGAAGTCAACTTTTATGTTAAAATTGTGTTATTTTTATTTTATTAAAATAAGAACTAAAAATATTGAATTAAATCAACCAAATTTTTATATTTTTCCTCAATACATCAAAATAACGTACCGTATGTATACTTTAGTAACTGTGTGTATTTCTTTTACTTTTCATTTAAATCAAATGGCTTTTGTTATTTATTTTTAAATATTGCTTAACCAACTGACACATCTGTAAGAAATAAATGATTAATCAGTTCAAATAAATATTAAAATTTTACCTTCCAATTCCTTAAAAGATAAATGATTTAATCGTTTATTTCAAATTGTTTCCGTTTTTGTATTTTTGTTTGTATTAAATCTATAAAATGTATGTATGGCTACAGACACATTTTGTGTAAATGTGTTTGTGTATGTATGTATGTGTGTTTATGAAGTTCTTGTAATTTAAATTGAAATAATTTTGCATATAAACAATTTAAATAAAAAACTCGAATTTTTCGAATACTTTTAGCAGACAGCAAACAAAGTTTGAATTTGTAATAACTGTAACCGACACAAATAAACCACACATTTCCGTTTTGTAGGTAAATTTTTTATTAAATTTTAAACAAATGAAAAAATAAATGAAACTGAAAAAAATCGGTAAATGATAGTAAATCATTTCGAACAAATGTATGAAAAAGTTAAAATATATATTTCTGTGAAAAATAAATGTACGTTCATTCATATACATACGCGTACTTTTTTGTGATTTACCGTTACAAGTGACGCTAGGAATTTTATGAAAATATATTTTTATCATTAGTAGCAGTTGATTAGGTGAGATTACTACTATATTTTTAACGTTTTATTTTCAATTAGGGAAAAATTGTGAAAATGCCAAAACCAAGGCAATTTCTGAAGATATTCGGAAAATGGTTGTGAAATTTAAAAATGAAGGCATAACATTACAAAAAATAGGTGAAAGATTAAATTTAAAGAAGTCAACAGTACAAACAATAATAAAAAATTTTGAAAGAAATGGAAATTATGCCAGTAAACCACGGTCTGGTCGCCCTTCTGTACTAAGTAAGAGAATGCAAAGGACCATTATTCGATCAGTTAAAAAAAAACCGAAGCAAAGTGCGGTCGAAATTAAACATCAGGTAGAGTCCTATCATGGAATAAAAATTTGCACCAAAACTGTTCGTCGTTGCATTAAAAAAAGTGGCTTTGTTATTAGAGTTGCAAGGAAAAAACCTTTGCTGAGGGCCGTTAATAAAGCGAAACGCTTGGAGTATGCCAAAAAGTACCAAAACATCCACATAAGTGATCCTACATTTTGGGAACGAGTTATATTTACGGATGAGTGTAAGTTCATGGTTTTTGGAGGAGACGGACGTGCCAAAGTTTGGAGGAAACTCAATTAAGAATTCTTACCCCAAAATATAAATTTGACAGTCAAACATGGTGGAGGCTCTTTAATGGTCTGGGGATGTATGGCGGCAGGTGGTGTTGGATGTCTAAGGTTTATAGAGGGAATTATGGATAAGACCATGTATATTGACATTTTGAAGAATAGCTACATTCCCAGCGTGGAAAAGCTAAGGCTCCAAATAAATGGCATATTTATGCAGGACAATGATCCCAAGCGTTCTTCAAAGATAGTGAAGGAATAGTTGCTGTATAATGTGAAAACGCAATTGGAGCATCCACCTCAATCACCAGATTTAAATGTTATAGAGCATTTATGGGATCACCTTAAACGAGCCATTAAAAAAAGGAATGTAACGTCTACCCCACATTAAAACAGGCATTGATCGAAGAGTGGAATTTAATTTCCGCAGAAACGACCAAAAAATTAGCATTGTCAATGCCTGCTAGACTGTCAGCTGTTGTAGATGCAAAAGAATGCCACACAAGATATTGAAATATTTTTTTTAGGTGTAGTATGTATTTTAATAAAATCGTATGCATACTTTAGTTACTTTACAAAAATGTAAAAGTTATAATAATTTAAGTTTTGAATGATATTGAAGTCAACTTTTATGTTAAAATTGTGTTATTTTTATTTTATTAAAATAAGAACTAAAAATATTGAATTAAATCAACCAAATTTTTATATTTTTCCTCAATACATCAAAATAACGTACCGTATGTATACTTTAGTAACTGTGTGTATTTCTTTTACTTTTCATTTAAATCAAATGGCTTTTGTTATTTATTTTTAAATATTGCTTAACCAACTGACACATCTGTAAGAAATAAATGATTAATCAGTTCAAATAAATATTAAAATTTTACCTTCCAATTCCTTAAAAGATAAATGATTTAATCGTTTATTTCAAATTGTTTCCGTTTTTGTATTTTTGTTTGTATTAAATCTATAAAATGTATGTATGGCTACAGACACATTTTGTGTAAATGTGTTTGTGTATGTATGTATGTGTGTTTATGAAGTTCTTGTAATTTAAATTGAAATAATTTTGCATATAAACAATTTAAATAAAAAACTCGAATTTTTCGAATACTTTTAGCAGACAGCAAACAAAGTTTGAATTTGTAATAACTGTAACCGACACAAATAAACCACACATTTCCGTTTTGTAGGTAAATTTTTTATTAAATTTTAAACAAATGAAAAAATAAATGAAACTGAAAAAAATCGGTAAATGATAGTAAATCATTTCGAACAAATGTATGAAAAAGTTAAAATATATATTTCTGTGAAAAATAAATGTACGTTCATTTATTTTTAAATGGAACTGAGAACTTTTTTTATTAAACTGCAAACAGTAAACTACATAATATTCTGAGTGTGGATATTAGTACTTGATCTGAACAGATTTGGTACTAAATCTGATCATCATAAGACATGGCATAGTGATACGCTTTTTAGTTTGATTTGATTAGATCTAGTGCCACATCTGTTAATATCTTAAAGCATCTGATCATTTTGAAAGGAAACAAAATAAAAATTTATATAAAAATACAAATATGTGGGTAAAGATAAAGGACTTCAATTATCAACACTGTAATTGTGCTAAGTGCTAATTTTCAGAACAGTTGTCTTACTTCGGTGTGGTTAAGTGTTATTGGGAACACCAAAGGAGTACGTTGCGATATGTATTGAGGATAGAAAATGTATAGTAAAAATTTAAAATTAATATGTACACACAGAAAAATAAAGTGTTAACCAAATTTAAAAGTGTATTTTGATTGCGACATTCGATAAATTCGATTGTTGAATACTTCAGTAGTAGAAACGTAATTTTAGTTGGAAATTGTCAAAATATTTCCTTGTGTTTATTTGTTTAGAAATATATATGTGCGATTCTTGTTAAAAATAATAAAGCCATTACTCTTACAAATATCTTTTAAATACATATTTAAAATACTCCTACCATAACGCCCATAAAAAACCACATTACTGCCTGCTAACAAATCTTCAATCCTTGCTTAGAAATTTAACACAAAACAAAAGAGTTTAAACAGACAATAGAACTCATAAATTTTCAAAAACAAATAGTATGGTTTTATTTATGCTAATCAAAATGTATCTACTAGATGAACTAAAAATACACACAAAAATCATTAAATGTGGTAGATTTTTTTTAGGAATCCATTGTTTTGAAAAATGAAACCAAAAAATTTTTAAATTAGTAAATATTACAAATGTTTTGTTGCGATGGAATAAGGTTTTATGTTATTAAAACTCTTAACCTTCTTATAGATAGGGCTGCCTTCATGTAATTGACCTCAAATCGCGGGTTCACTAAGGCAATCTCGTATCTCAGGTTGCCTTAGTTAGTAAACCCTCGAAACGCGATTTAAAAGTTATAAATTAAGCTATTCAGGTAGAAATCGAAATTAACTAAATGTTCGTGAATAAATTTTATACATGACGTGAACTGTTTAATGATAAAAAAAAATCTAAATTAAAATATCGCAATATTTCTAAAATTAATATATTAAATCCAAAAAAATATATTTGAGGTTATTTAAAACTGTTAACAATTAACTCGAAGGACGACTGAAGCTTACTATTATCCAAGGACACACAGAATTTCACCAGTATTCTTTAAAAGGACATCTTAACTTGAGAGCGGGTGGACAGATTTTGGTGAAACTTTGCAGAGAGAATAAATTTAGTATTAGTACATTAGTAATGCGCTTAAGTTTGCATAATGTATATTGCAGTTAAGATGAGTTTTCGCTCAATTTCACATTTTCGTAATAACGAAGATCGATACATACGAGGGCGGATCAATAAGTCCGTGAATGAAACACAGTCATTTTTGCAAAAAAAAATATATATATATATATCAACATAATCTCCTTTTAGCTCAATAGACTTAGTCAAACGTTTCTCCAATTTTTGCATCCCTTCCAAAAAATAGGATTTTTCGAGGTCCATAAAAAAGGCATTTGTTTGATCAATAATTTCATCGTTGGAGTTAAATCTCTTTCGACCGAGCCATTTCGTTAGGTTTGGAAATAGAAAATAGTCACTGTGGGCTAAATTCGGAGAATAAGGCGAATGAGGAGGCAATTCGTAGTATACTTCATGGATTTTTGCCATGGAAACTAAGCTGTCACACGATTCCATTGGTGGTCGATTGTGAGAAAACGCGGCAGCCATCTTGCGGAAAGCTTTCTCATACCCAAGTTATCGTTCAAAATTGAACACACTGAGCCATGTGAGATGCTTATGTCTTCAACAATCTGTTGCACATTCAATCTCCGCTCGGCCAACACTATATGGTGAATTTTTTCAATTGTTTTGGGTGTAGAGACCTCAACTGGGCATCCAGAACGTTCGGCATCTTCCGTGCTTGTAAGGCCACAACGAAAGTCAGTAAACCACTTTTTTGCCATTGAAATCGATGGTGCAGAGTCCCCACAGTATTTATGAAGCTTTTTCTTGGTTTGATTGACGGTTTTTTTCCGCAAAAAATAATGTTTAATGAGCAATCGAAATTCACTTTTGCCATATTTAAAAAAAAGCCACGAGGTTGTATGTTTTAAACAGCTTTTAAATGCAAAGTAAATGACGGAACTTGCTCAAAATTTGACAGTAGTTTATAAACAGGTAATACTTGATAGAAGCTGTGTTGCATTTCATATAACTATGAGGGAAGTTCGAAAAGTCACGGACTTATCGTACGTATGAAGTTATACATTTTAAAGCAGGAAAGGGAATAAAATTTTAGAAAATAACTTATAATTTATTTTTTGTGCCGAACACATGGGTGCATTTCATTACAAAGCAGCACAAGACAATTAGAGGGTTAAACAGGAATTTATTTCTGTAGGTGTATTTTTCTTCGATTACATGCTGCTAAAGAGAACAAAACGTATAAAATCTAAGGGTAGGAGTACATTTGTATATTAGTCTACTACTAGTTATCAAGTGATCACCACGTACATACGAGTACTATATTTTTAAGGATTTCTTATATATCCTAGTTTTTGGTTTTAAACGTTAATTTTTAAGAGTTTTCGATGCCATTTTCTTGTCAATATGAAGCTTGATAAATTTACGTTTTCAAATGAAAATTTGGACAATGAAACTATGGACTTCGATATGATTCCATGGACTACAACCTGTAATTCTCCAACAATACATTCCATGGATTCACAATTTAAATACGAAGATTTAAACAATTCTTTAACCATTTCCACGGTATGTTGTGTTTTATATAAAGAATTTGTTTGCATATATGTTGCAATTTCTCAAGGCTGCATTAGTCGAATGTAAACGTATCTCTCTACAGCAAATTTAATGAGTTAAACAAGAATAGAAAATATTGTGTTGTATTTTTTGTTTCATATTTTAGCATTCAACATACACAAAACGTTAACACACAATGAAAATCTGTTTTGAATAAATTTCCGTTGTTTGTTTACGTTTCCTATATGTTCAATGTATAAGAATGAAACAAAAAGACAACACAATATCTTCCATTCTTATTTAACTCATAAAAATTTCCTGTACAGAGATACACAGAAAAAATAGATTTATCGTGACAATTGAATTTGGTTGTCGCAACCAAATGTGTTTCTAATACAATTAAAATATATGGTTTCAAGCAAAATTTTGTTGTATTAACAGAATTTCGGTGACTACAATAAAATATATCGGTGCCTCTAACCAAACCATTCGTTTGGCAAGCAAATCGGTTGTCATAATTAATCTGTTTTCTCTGTGTACATTTACGTCTGGCTGATACAGCCTTCAGGTACTTTTAAATGATATTTTAATTACATCTTCTACCTGTTTAAAAAAAAAATCATTAAGGAAATTCTTTGAAATTTTAACAACGAAACAACATTTTGTCGAAGGAATTATACGATATTTTATTTATTTTTTGTACTTTTTCTTGCAAAACAGCATAAAACCATTTATTTCTGTAAGTGTATCTTACTTCAACTACCTGCTGCTGAAGAAAAAAAAATGTTTACGAACTAGGGGTAGGAGTACATTAGCATATCAGTTTACTATCAGTTAGTTATCAAGCGTTCAACGGGTACATTCTATATTTTAAAGGATTTTTTTTTGGTATAAGAGTTTTGGTTGATTTTTTTTGTGTGATGTGTGATAAATTTAAGTTTTCCAATGAAAATTTGGCCAATGAAACTATAAACTTCGATATGATTTCATGGTCTACACCTTGTAATTCTCCAACAGTATATTCCATTAATTCACAGTTTAAATACGAATATTCTTTAACCCCTTCCACGGTATGTTGGGTTTTATGTAAAAAAAAAAATATTTACTTACTGAATCGAAGCATGTTTTTATACGCAATAGTAAAAAACAATTTCTGAGGTTTTTTTAAATAAGTTTTTAATTACTTCCTCTACATTTCAAACAAAAAAAAATATATTAAGAAAATTCTTTAAAATTTTACTAAATTAGCCATTCTCAATTTCTTTTTTTCAGTTAGATGCATTTGCTTGTCCTTCTTTGAAAACGGAAACGGTTAAAATTAATGAAAAATTAACAAAGACTTTACTTTTACTGGATGAAACCAAAAATATATGCTCCGAATTACACGAGCAATTGGGTGATAAAGATGCCTACTATACACAAAGAGAAAATGAACTCCAAGCTTTGCATCGCTGTGAACTGGAAAAAGGTTTGTTAATACATTTCTTTAATTTCCTTAAACAATTTCCTAACCATTATTTTTTTGTTATTATTTCTAAAGCTCAATCAACTATTTTGGAATTACAATCTATGGCCAAACAAAAGATATCTACTCTGGAATCAGAATTACAAAATTCAAAAACTGAAAATAAACGTCTTTTAGATTCATATCGCCTGGAAATGGAACATAAATTGTCACAAAAACAGCAACAATTAAATGAAGTAGAACAACGTGAGAAATCATTGCAACAACGTTTACAGAATCTCGAATGTGCTGAACAAGAACTAAGATCAAAACTAACCCAAACCGAAAGCTCATATGCTGGTCGTTTACAAGCCCAAGCCGAACGAGAACACGATCTAATCGAACGTCTTAAACAATTAACCAAAGAATTGGATAAATTAAAAGCTTTGAAAGAAAACAGTGAACGGGAATTAAAAGAAAAACTCAACCTGTCCAATGATGAAATTGCAGTTTTGAGAACCTCACGGCGAAGTCTTAATGAAAATGGTGTTAGTTCACCACGCAATACCTCTTCGCTGTCGTCAACGTCTCATATGGAACTGAGTCGTTTACACAGTGAGGCTGAAAGTTTGCGCTGTGTTTTGGAATTGAAACAAAAGGAAATTTCCAAATTGACCAAACATAATGAAGAACTTTTACGTGATGCTGATGAAAGATCAGCTTTAATGGCAAAGATTTCATTATTGGAATCCAAAAATGAGATGTTGCAATCGGATATGGAAATTAAGTCGGAAAAAGAAAAGTAAGTAAAAGATTTTTTTTTGAATAACTGTTAGAATTTCCGAGTACATAATTACTTCTGCATTTTTATTTGCTGTATAAAAGTAATGAAAGTGGTTTTTTATATATAAAATCTGCTATATCTTATTAAAAACATCAACATTTGTAATATTTAAAATAATAAAATAGTGTTTCTATCCGCATTGATGTTGCAATATTTTCTATATAAACATCTATTTATTAAATTGAAAACTTAAACATCCCTTCTTTCAAAATCAAAATCATTACCATTTTCAATATTTTTCCGCATTAAATTGTTTTGAAAACAATAGTAAATGCATAATTTTGTTTTTAAATAAATATTCATTACAATTTGTAAAGAAAACTGTGAGAAGCAATATTTACTATAAATCATACAAATTATTTATTAACAACAATATTTTCAATACCTTAAAAAAAATGTTAACATCGGCTTTATTTTCCATGAAAATCATAAACATCCGCATGTATTTCTTTTGAAAACATAAATATCCCAAATTTTCTTTAAAACAAACATTAATGCTTGTAATTGTTCATTTAAATTCACATTAATTTCTTTCGAATTTGTTATTATTGAAATTGTTTTTTTTTTTTTTTGTTTTAAAAATAAATATAAAAAACATGTGTATATTCACATTTTCTATTTAGTCGTTAAATTTCATATTAACATCCAATAATATTTAAAAAAAATTGTAAAATTTGTCCTCCGTAATATTAAAATATACCTTAACATCGGCATTCGAATTACTAAAAACGCTGTCGAATTGTTTGCTTTTGTAAACATAATTTACAGATAAGTATTTATAAAACAAAAAAGTCTGCATTAGTAAATGGACTATTTTCTAATAAATTCGTTAATATCCACCTTTTTTAAGAAAATAAACGGATGTACTGATTTAAGTCTTTAAAATAAATTTTAAACCAAATTATTATTTTTATAACCAAACATATACCAGAACATTCGGTATTAATTGCGTTAAAATTTGCAATAAATTCTTTCGAAAATATTAACATTTGCACGGTTTTTTTAGAGAAACTTTGTTATCCGCATTGACCCTGCGGGAAAAAAGGGTCAGTTCGGAATTGAGACCTGTCCGTGGTAGGTGGAAACTGGACTGGTTCCGAAACTTCATATCACGAGATAGGTGAAAAGAGGACCGGTTATTAAAGTACCTACCACGTGACCGGTTTAAAAGTCATGACATGTTCTTTTAGACCAATCATGTGACATGTCACAGAGGGCAATTGACCCCCTCCTAGGACAAGCCCATGTTAAAGTGGCCGGCCCTGTGACCTTTCCCTACACAGTGAGCCGGTCACGTGACGTGTCCCGGGTTAGCTCCTTTACCCGCATTGAATTCTTAAGAAACATCTTTTTTAATTAAAAAAATTTAAATATCCGCATATTATCGATTGCTTTAAGAGTGTTTGGGAGCTGAAAAATTTGTACAAATTTGTAAAAGTTTTTACTGGCGATACGAACTTAGCACTTTTCAGGCTATATTCAGCCCTTTTTGATTGCTTCCAACGCGAACTTTTTTCACTTAGCCGTTTTATTTTCTTAGCTCCTTTTTTTTAATTTTTAGCCCTTTTAGGTCTTTTTCAGTCATTTGTTAATTTTGTCCAAAATCTGGCAACTTTTTTTATATTGGTACTTTACATAATGTTTTTGCCAATCGTTTGAATTTTTTTTTCATAAATTTTTAGTGTAACTAAATACATTTTTTTTTTAAATTCTACATTTTTAATTTAAAAATTTCAATAATATTTTTTCTTAAATATGTATTTTATACGTTAAAACGTAAGATCCATCTCTTAAAAGTATACATTTTTAAATAAAATTAACTGAAAAATGCAAAAACTGGTACATTTTTTAATTAAGCCCTTTTTAACTGCTCGGCCGACGCTTTTTACTTTTAAAAAGTTGTCATCGCTGGTTTGTTTACACAAATACTCAGTAAGAAGAGAGCTAAATTAGAGAGTAAAGTTACAGTTTGATGCAAGAGAACTTACTGGTTTTACTATATAAATTTTTGCCTGTAAGAATTTGTAAGCTGGTTGAAAAAAATATAATTGGAAACCAAAGAATTTGTCACATTAAATATTTCAAAAATTAAAAAAAAAAAAAAATATGTAAATATTTGATTATTTTCGATGGAAGTCGAGAGAACACTTCACATCTAGTTTACATTTTTTATTCATATTTTACGTATTGATCGGTTAAATTTTTTATTGTTTGGTATTAACAATCAGTTAACTATCTTACTAATTCTTACAAATTTACCGTTTGCGTAATTTTTTTTTTGATATTTTTCTTTTTGAGAGTATATTTTATCTTACTCTCTGTAATTTTGTTAATGAGTAATTTTTACTAAACTTTACTGAAAAAGTACACAAACGGACCTAATATTAAAATTTGAAGCAATTTATAAAAATATATACAAAATCGCATTGGATAAAAAAAAATATAAACATCCGCCTTGTTTTATAAACAAAACCTTAGCTTCCCTAATATTTTTAAAGGAAATGATAAAATCCGAAAGGTTTATGAAAATTGAATTAACATCCGCAATATTATTATTTTTTTTTTTTTTTTTGAGAAAATTGTTAAAATCGTAGTTTTTTTAATGAAATATCCGCAATATATATTATTTTGACAAAATTGTAAAAATTTGTTGTGGATTTTTTGAATTAAATATTGGTAGTATTTGTTTTAACGATACAATGGTTTTAATACAAATCTAATTCATCCCTTGATGTAACAATTCCCTACATTCGCAGCTTTTAAACTATTTGGGACATTAATTTTACATCATTTTGGAATCTCTACAATATAATTTAAATATCTTGTGAAAAACCTTAACCTCCTCAGTTTTACACGGTATAAAAGTAATAAACAATAAAATACAACAATAAAATACATCCGCAGTAATTTATGTATGTAATAGTTCGAAGGCAAAATATGTTTAAATTTTGGAGCTACACAAAATAGTTGGTGCATTTTTAATTAAAAGTTTGCTTTATTAACAAAATGAATAATTGTATTTATAAGTTTTGAAATATTTAATCATTTTTTTTGTTAATATCACAAACTTTTAATTGAAATTGCAACTAAAATTACTAAATTTTCACATCCGCAGCTTTTAAATATTTTTTGTGGGTGCGAATTTTACACCACTTGATAGAATCATATATTGTTGGATTTTGCAATAAATTATCTGATGTTTAAAAAATATTCGAATTATTTAAATTTTTATATATCAGCATTATTTTAAATAAAAATCCTACAAAATTAATAAATCGCGTTTTTTCTTCTATTTTTTCTTTACAGAGAATACCTACGACAAATTGATGAAGTCCAAAAGGCTTTTAGTCATGAAACCGTTAAACGTACTCGTTTAACTTACGACAACGAAGCCCTACAATGGCAACTTAAACAACGATCCGAACAATTGCATATAGTCGAAACTAAATTGCAAGAACTATCAGCAAGCGATATCTCTGCCTCATCATTAGCTAATCGTACCATATTAAATGGCACACCGATGAGCTCTTCTATGCACATGGAAAATATATCACCACCAACATCACCTGTAGTTAAGGCAGTAATCGAAAAAATCGATTCGGTATCATGGGTTCTAGAAATGGACGATGAAACACCAGAGGCGGCAGCCTCAAAAATGGTTAAGCGTGCTGGATCATTTAGATCTGTTGAACGTAGTCCATCGACAAGACGACAATTGTCCGTAAGTGCCAGTGCTGCCTGTGGTACACAAAATTTTAATAATAGTTTGATGGAGGTGGCTGGTCCTAATCCCCTATCCCAGTCTATGTCGGCCACATCAGTGATAAGAGAACATTCCAAAGTTGAAACAAATGAATTTAACAATAGACCAACTTCACATCCACGTATACGCTCAAAATCTGTAAGTGTTAAAATTTGTGATGGTTCTCCATCATTGACATCAACACAGCAAAAATCCTCCAAAAAATTGGCCAGACAATTGTCATCGGGCGTCAGTTGCAGAAAGGCTGAACTTTCGCCTAACACCTGGAAAGAACCTCAATTGTCTAGTTCTCCCTACGCAATGAGACCTAGATCTTCTACATTGAAGATAAATAATGAATCCGATGAAGCACTATTTAGACGTCATACGGCCAGTAAGTTAATCACTTGTGATACTTCTGCCTTAAATAAGGGTGAACGTTTAGAGATGCGTTCTCTGCCCTCACATCCATCGGTGCAAGATTTAAAAGTTATAAAAAAATGTCAAGAGATTCAGGAGTCTGCCGGAGAAGCTATGGTTTCGGGTACAAATTCAGAAGATGAAAGTTGTTCAGCCTCCTCCGATGATGTGGTCAGTACAGCTTCATCCTCAGCGGCTAGTGATTCGACCAGCTCATCGAATCAATTAAAAAATTCACGTATGTCCTTTGAAGAGGTATTGTTAATAGAAAAAATAAATAGTTTATCGGGCACTCCAATGGAGGTTAGTTGGTCTGAAGATGCCGAGGGTTTAAATAACAGTTCTACACTATGACATGAAATACGCGATATGTATCAAGTTCATGAAGATGATGAGGATAGTTTTTGAAATTACGAAAACTTAAACCAAAACAAACAAATGCTGTTTAAAAGATTAAAATGAAAAGCGTTAAATAAAATGAAAAAACAGGAATTGCTAAAATTCATAAAACAACAATTGAAATTAAGGTTTACAAGAAAAATACAAAATATTTTGGGATGTTCCAGAATTTTACAAAAACGAAAAGTCTTTGGACTTTGACAGCTAGTTAAAGAACAACAGCTTGAGTTTAATGAGTTAAGGAAATGGGTATACGTTTTCACAAGGACTTTCAAATATATATTTATAAATAGATTATAGTATAGAGATTTATTAAATATCCCAAATAATCCCCTGGTGCGTTTAGAATTTTTGAGATGAGCCGTTTTTCACATTACAATTTGTTTATCTTTAATCTTTACTTTAGTTTTATTTTAACTTTTAAAATGTAATCTTATAATGCAATTTTTCTTGTTTAATGTACATATTTTATTTATTTGTGAATCTATAAAAAAAAAAATAATCAACCAAAAAATGCTCTTAAAAATCCAGAAATTATAATAAAAATTAAAAAAAAAAAATTATGAAAAAAAATTTAAATTTAAAAAATACAAGAAGATAAAACAAGTGATATTACTTAAAAATTTAAAAAAGGACATTGATTATATTATATTAAATATGTTATAATTCGTATTCTCAAGAAAACTGATATGCCTTTTATTTGAATAATTTATTGAAAAAAATAATAATAATAATAAAAAACAAAAATATGTATAAAGAAAAAATTTAAATTTATGTGTATGCATTTGCATTTGCAGCAAGGAAGAAAGGGAAGACCAAATTTCAGTTAAGAAAAAATACTTATGCTGAAAAAAGAACAAAAACCGTCTGTTGTGTAAAAAGGAGATAAAAAATATTTAAAGGAATTTTGCTAAAGCCAAGTTTTTTATATAACTATTTTGAATTTATGTATGGAAAGTTTTAGTATTTTATTTTTCAATAATAATAATAACTTTTAAGGCAAAATTATAATAAGCTTATTAATTAATGACTTGAAATGAAATGAAAATTCAAAATTTTTAAAATTACAAATTTGTATTTTTTTTAATTTTGTTTCATAGCAAAACAAAGCCTAAGTCGCTTAGGCGAATTATATTTCAGCCTTTAAAAAAATTATTAGTGAGCTTAAAAAGTTTCAAAATATTTCTTATAAAATTTAATAAAAATTCCAGGTAATAAGTAGTCAAGCTCAAGGTCTATTTTATACAGAATTATTTATTTTTCTCCAGGAGAAAAAAAAAACAAAAAATCCCTGAAGAAGCTATCCATTGAGATAGCGAAATATTGGATAAAAAATAAATAATTTTGTATAAAATAGACCTTGAGCTTGACTAGTTATTACCTGGAATTTATATTAAAAATATTTTTATTACAAATATACTTAGTTAAACACTAAAAATGCATCGCACATGCGATCCTTAAATTCAGATAAATTTTAGAATCTAGATCACGACTTTGAACGCCCAAATTTAAAAATCAATATTCGCATATTTGACGTTTACCGAACAAAAAGTTTTTTTTCGCTTTAAAAATTCTTAATAATTCATATATCTGAATAAGGTCCCGACTGCAATTGGCTTAACTGACTTACGCCGAGTATAGGTATAAAACAGAATTTAAAATTTTTTTTAAATTTAAAATTTGTATATCTAAAATTTCCTTTTATACCAAAACAAAGCTTGAGTCACTTAAACCAATTGTAGTTTGGCCTTAAAAATTGATAAATTTTAATATGATTTTAATAAACAGACTTTAACCTTTAAAACCTCATCAATTTAAACTAATAATGTGAAGGATGTAAGGGTCACTCTTGCATTTAAAGTGGAAACTCCACTTAAAATTTATATTTCAAATTATTTATTTCTTACAAAAGAATCATAGATTTTACTTTAAAATTTACAAAAAATTGTTAAACATTAATTTTGTATGAACAACGGAGGAAGAAGGAGCAAAATGCACAATTGCCTTAGTGTCTCTATTTTTCAATAGATGGCGCCCAAGTAACAAAAAAAAGCAGTACCCTACACCATGCCTAGGTATGTTTGTTCTTGATTTTCAATTATTTTATTATCCTAAAATGTAAATCTTTAAACATATTTCAATTTATAACGCATAAGGCTGTCAATAAAAAACTAAAGTCATAATTTTAGACTTTATTTTTCAAATCTTAGACCTAATAAAAATATTTGTTTTACATTTTAAGTCAAAAAAAAAAAAAAAAAATCATAGAGCAAATTTATGTTTTTCATTAAATTTATACTTTAACAAAAAATAAATACTCATGAAAAAATTGCAATACAGTAGAAAAGTTCGAATTTCTGCACATTTTTTTCCCACAGAAAATAATGAAATAATAATAATATTGCACTAGTTACGTTAGCTTTATCTCAACATAACACATTTTTATTTATGACCATTTAATTAATCTTAGTTTTTTACGTTTATTATGAATTTTTTTAACTTTCACCCGAATGAAAAACTTTCACTTTGACCTTTAGTCATTAACTGACCTAAATTTGTACAAGAGTATCAAATTTTACATGTATGTGACCGAATTGTACACACCACGAATAACTCGGTGATTCCCAGTGTTATTATTACTTTAATGAGCAAAAACCGAAAAGACAAAGCTTTGTGATTTAATAAACCACAGGTTCTTATTGTATATCCGCTTTTAGAACGTTTAATACATATAATTCGGTTTCCCCTGTTAGTTTAAAATCATCAATTGTACAAAACTGGTTTTGTAGTAAAAATAAAACAAAAAAAAAAAACTTCCAGAAATTAGAACCATAAGTTCTAAACTAACTCTCCATCAGAATAGTTCTACTAGTTCTAATAGTACTAATGCACTTTCTGTTACACCACGAAAAATGGTTAAAACTTATGTTCAATAATAACAATTTTGTGTAAAAATACTAATTTGCTCTATGAAGTTTTTGTTTTTTGCCATAAAAATATTAGGTCTACAATTTAAACAACAAACGTTAAAAATATGAAAAAAGCTGACAGCCTTCTGTGTTACATATTGAAATATGTATTCAGATTTACAGTTTTTATTAAAAAATAAATGAAATGCAAATGCAAGACCATACCAACCTAGAATTACTGTAGAGTGTTTAGACATTTCTTTATAATAATTACTTTTTTGGCGCTCAAAAAATAAAAAAAAAATGAATACCCTAGGTCTAGGTCGGTATGGTCTTGTGTTTTATTTAATACCATGAATGAATTTTTGTCCCGGTAGGCTAGTTGGTAGCGTGCTAGCTTATCAGTGCGGGGGTCGTGGGTTCAATTCCCACCAGAGGCTCTGGTCTGTTTTCGCTACAATGAGCCGATAGCCTTTGTTGCTAGTGCTCTGTTAGGGTATTAGGATATAATTTGTTATTATATTATATTAAAATAAAGAAAATAAATTAATAAAATAATTATCTCAGTGAATCATTTGCGGTTAATGTCGGTCTGTCAGATTTGAAAATAATAAAATTTTATATTTTCAGTTAATGGGAAAACATCTTAATTTATCGATGGTTATATAATGACAACCAGTACCTAAAACGATATAATATTAACAAGAGGAGAACATGCCAACTGATTTCATTCAGAAGAATAGGAAAGTTATTTAGCATACTTATCTAAAGTGGTAATTTATTAGCCATTTATGAGTGTCAAATTATGACCATCCTTATATTAAAACAAATATATTTTTGTTTACAAAATTTCTATTGGAAATTCATATAATGTAAAATAAAATCTAAAATTAATTTTAATGGATTATTGTTAAAATATCTCCAAGTTTTTTAGTAAATCTTTTGAAATATATTTTTTGAAACAAAGTTTGAATTTATTTTAACACAAAACTTTCTATACAGAATTTTAAAATAGACTTGGCTTTTTTTTTGCATGAAAGAAACTGCAATAAAAATGCTTTTAATATTTTTGTGTATTTACACATTTTTTTTTGTTGTAACAAGAAACCTTGCATTCATGTTTATTAACTTGGAGAATTGTAAAAGAAAATCAATACTAAAGTATCTGTAGATTATAAGTCATACTTAGAAATATTATATAGTTATGTAAAAAAGTATTAATTTTTTTATTTTCACATAATTAAAATGCATATTTAAAAAAAAAAGCTTACGAGGTTTTTTTAGAATAATTTTTTTTTTGGGAAATAATGTGAGAGAAAAACGAAGAATATAAAAAAACTTACTTTTAAATATTAACTTTTTTTTCGAAATTCTATACTATTGCTTGAGACGTATATAAAGTACATCCCCTTTACATGTTTTTTTTATTTCGACGCAACAAGCAAAGGTCTTTTTCAACTTAACTATGCAGTTAAGTGGTTAAATCTTCGACGAATTTTGTAAAATTCAATTAAGAACTGTTTGCAATGTTCATCTTTGTAATATAATTTCTTTAGATTTTAGAGATTATTTAATTTTTTCAAGTTTTTGCATAAGTTTTAAACAAAAATATTCTAATAATCCTCCATAATGCATCGATGTACGTATTTAATAAAAAAAAATTATCCAAATTGTGCATTATAAACATCTATACCTATTAGCCGCATACAATAAGAATCTAAATATGATTAAAACTTAAACAAATTTTAAATTATTTTTATTAAGGTCCAGTTTATGTCAAATTCAAGTTATGGTCCAACAAGAAAATTGATTTACAAAGCAGGCTCTAAACATAATTGAGAAAATCATTTGCAGCCTAAAGTTTTATATTTATTTTAATTTTTAAAAAATTTCTTTAGAAAAAAATCTTATAAATTTTTGCAAATTATATAAATAATAATTCCAGGCATTGATATCCCTTTATCATAGTGTATACAAATTAGTTTTTCAAATATTAATTTAATATATTTTCAAAATTAAATGTGTTGAATTTAGTTAGTCTATCTTATTTAATATTGATCACAATTAATAATTTAAAATAAAGTAAATATATTCATATATTTAAACAACATTTTATTAAATGTTGTTTTAAAATTTTAGCTTTAATTTATTTGTTATCGAATATTTGTTAAATATATTCAATTTTAAGTTTTATTTAAATGTATTATTAATTTAATTTATAATGGTATGATTTCTGAGTCTTAAATATGAGTGTATTAAAAATTAAAATATTTTTAACAATTTTTATAATATTTATATTGTATATGTATTTCATTTAAATTCTTGCATAATTTATTATATATTTTTTAGTATTCTATTGCAAAAAAATAATCCCTCAAACAAGCAAAAAATATCCCTTTAAACAACCAAAATTTTAAATATTTATAATCAACAAACAAATATTTATAAATATTCTTCTTTCCAAAAATTAGCATCACTTGTGTCTAAATGATAATTAAAAAAGTATATATATATTCCCCGCCCTGCATAATGTATGTTTGTATGTCTGAGTGGTAAAATAATTATGACATGAACAAAAAAAGAATCCAAGAGTTAAGTTTAAGTAAAGCAAACAACAACAACAATAATTAATAATTTATCAGCAATTTTTATTTGCTAAAAAAACAAAAATAAATATATAAAACAAATAAGGTAACAAAAGAAATAAATTATAATTGTTTTCAAACACAAACATATATGTGGTTTTATTTTCAATTTTAAGAAATTTTGAATAAGAGTCTGTATATCGAAAACTATGAAAGTTTTAGCAAGAAAATATTTTATTGAAGAATTAGCTAAAAAAAAAAAAAATTATGAAGTAGTAGAGCTTTTCTCATCTAAGCTAAGGTCTTTAAAACTGAATAAAGACAAACCTTACACCGAAATTTTAATTCATTTAAAACTCTGGTAAACAATTAAAACTGTTAAGTTAGCAGTAGCTCTGTTAAGTTAACAGTATTTAGCTCCACTACATTTGAAGATGCACGCTAATATGAAAAACTATCAGCCATGTGATGAAAATCGAATACGATTGGATTTTTAATGCTCAATATTTTATGATATAAAGGGTGGTTAAATTTTAAGGGCCGATATTAATTTTGAATAAAACACAAAATATTTATTGTCATTTTTTTTTATTATGATAATATAGTATTCCAGCAAAAATGAAGCTGCCAAATAAGCAATAAAAGCATCACTACTATGGCAAAGGCATCACTTCTTTTCAGATGGTTTCATCGAAGAAATAAACATTGTCGTGTCATAGGATGGAAGTATTCAAATAGAGCTACTAGCATTACTCATACTTTACTCTAAGGAAGCAATGATAATACAATGATTAGATATTTTGATGCATGAGTGGAATACGTTCATATACTTTGTATTATTTAAGCTTTGATGAAAATTTAATT
The DNA here is from genome assembly GCA_949748255.1 of Eustalomyia histrio. Classification (NCBI taxonomy): domain Eukaryota; kingdom Metazoa; phylum Arthropoda; class Insecta; order Diptera; family Anthomyiidae; genus Eustalomyia; species Eustalomyia histrio. Next base: position 10,681,960 of record OX456526.1, read on the forward strand.
CATAAGAATGCAAAAAAATAAGTTTAAAGAAGCGAAATTTATGCATTGATATAGATATAAATACTCTTTTTAGAACAAATAAATAATTATGCATAAGTACAAAAGTATTTTTGGACAACTTTGAAACATTTTTCAAAAATTGTAATGAATTTTTGGACAAATTTTAAAATATTTTTGGATAATTTAAAAACTGGTTGTACAATTTTGAAACATTTTTAGACAGTTTTAAAATAGTTTTAAAAAATTTTAAATAATTTTTAGACAATTTTTAAAACATTTTTGGGCAATTTGAAATAATTTTTACACAATTTTAACATTATTTTGATAAATTATGAATTAAAACTGGAAATGGTGTAGTGTCAAATAATAAACATAATGCAAAAATGCACAGATTGCGTCGTCACAAATATTTAAGGCTGAAAAATGCAAATAACAGGCCAGCTAGTTTCAATTAAAGGTTAAAAAAAATCTGTTTTACTTGATATTTCAAAACTTTTATTAAAAATTGCAAAACTGCATAAATTCTAACCCTCATGAAATTTTAAACTAAAATATAAAAAATATTTTAATAAACAATTAAAAATGTTCATCAGAACTATTTTCTCAATTTGAATAAATGCTTTAGATTCAAAAAATATACGATATACTGTAAGTTATGCTTTAGAAGTAATGAAGAGTGATTTTTTAAGATATGCATCGGGTTTATATCCAAATCACTACATTTGAAATATGAACATATGAATATTTTTGGAAGTGCCTTAGAATAACACAAAAAAAATCATAAAAGAATGTTAACTGAAGTTTAGGAAGCAATGAAAGCATTTATAGTCACAGAATGACTACCATTTTCTTTTCCTGAGATGGTTCAATTATGTATGGAACAAAATATCGGCCAAATGGCCGCCGCGACCTCGGCGGCACACCTTCATCCGAATTTTCGATGACGCTGAGGTATAATTGAGGTTCTATGCCGTTAATGTGCCGAATAATCTTATCCTTTAGCTCTTGAATTCTTGCTGGCTTATCGACGTACACCTTTTCTTTCAAATAACCCCAAAGAAAGAAGTCCAACGGTGTCAAATCACATGATCTTGGCGGCCAATTGACATCGCCATCACGTGAGATAACACGGCCATTGAATTTGTCGCGCAAAAAAGGCATTGTTTCGTTAGCTGTGTGGCAACCACATATCGTGCATATCCATATCCTCAATTTCTGGCTTCAAGAATTCCGTTATGATCTCACGATAGCGAACACCGGCGGTGAGTCAAGGTTGACGGCTTTTTTCCACATTATCGCAAACAACAGCAAAGTTTTCCGCAGAACGAACTTGGCGAGCATGCACATGTGTTTTCTAATTTCCTACAGACCCGATTTGCAGAAATATGTGCACAATTATCCCGATTGTGGACACATTTGGTCTATTATGCTGACCAAAAAAATCACAAAGTGCATTTTTATAATAAGCCTGAATAACTTTAATGGGTTGCTCAATTGTGTATCTTTCCATGGTTCAAATTGAGTTAGTCTGAAATTGAGAAATCTCAAATGAAATGCATAAAAAAACTTGACGGTGTGGTTTACATTCAACATCGGCCCTTAAAATTTAACCACCCTTTACATAACATATACTTAAATTTTTTTAAATTTTTAAAAATATATAATTAAAACAGTGAGATGGAATAATATATACAAAATTTACATATATTTTAAAAATGATTTTTTAGTTAATTAAAAGTTCTGAGTAATACAAATCAATATATAATAATTTGAAGTAAATGTTATTTTCACGAAACTAAATATTCTAGATTGAAAAGCTTTACGATTTCTCTTTTAATTTTCATCACATTGGGTAACTACAAGTAGTAACTATAGAATTCGTTTCATACTACAACGAAAAAATATTAACACACTGAAACATTTCAATACGATAATTTTTCGAAATTGTTTTACCGCGACAATAATCATATTATTATTATTATTATTATTGCGGAAGTTTCCTCTTTGGAAATAGTAAATGTCTGCTCAACAGCGATAAACAATATTTCTGGAAGATAAATCCAAGACATTTTAAAACATTAATTATCGCTTAATTATTGTCTGGAAGATAAATTCTTGATATTTAAAGACATTCATTATCACCTAATTATTGTCTGGAAGATAAAAACGCGACATTTTAGAGCATTTTTTTATGGCCAAATAATAGTGTGGAAGATTAATTACTCATATGTTTTTATTTTTTTAAATCTGCAACATTTTAAGATTAATTATTGCCAAATTATTGGAAAAAAATCTGCGACATTTTAAGACATTTATTATGGCCTAATTATCAATATAGGAAATTTCTTAATCTTCAAATTATCATCTTAAATAAGTACAGTGGCACAGAAAAGTATACATATGGGAAAATTAAAAAATTGTATTTAAAACAAAAAAAAAAAACGTAAGATTTTTTAATAACAATAATTATGTTATATTGTTTGACTCTTAACAAAATATATAACACTAAATACATAATTTTTTTTTTCAAAATATCTGGTTTATTTATAAAAATTAAAGAAATTCTTTTAAAAATTTTTAGATTTAAAATAAAATAATTTATGATTAATCTTTGGTGGGTAATTTATGATTAATATTTTGTGATTAATATTTGGTGGGTAATTTTACAAGAAATGTCCCATTCTTTAGTAATAAAATTTTTAAAGTCCTGTTTGTTTTTTATTAAAGTTTTCTGAATTTTACGGTTCAATTCGTCCCATAAATGTTTAATGGGACTGTTTTGGAACGTTTACAGACACTTCTTTACAGAGCCTGCTGTATGCTTGTGGTCATTACTTTGCTGGAAATACTTTCAAAAAGACCCATTTTGCTTACTGACTGCCTTAAATTATCCTTAAGCAAGGTCAAATATGTGAAACGATCCCTAGTTCCTTCAATAAAAACTAAATTTCCTACCTTAGCAGGAGAGCTACCTTCCATGCTTCACAGTGGGTATTAAGTTTTAAGGTTGAAGCTCTTCGTTCTATTTTTGCCAAGCCTTTTGTTTTCCATAGCATCTAAATATTTTAAACTTGCTTTCATCACTAAATACTACGTTTTTTCAAAACTCTTTATCGTCATTTATATGCTTGCATTACTTATAACAGTAAATATGCTCTAAAAAAAGTGTTATATGCGCATAAAATATGCATTAAAAACATAGAAATATGCCCTTAAAATTTAAAAAATATGCTCTAAAAATAAAAAAAATTTATATATTTTTTTAAACAAAAAAATATTTTTTATTAAAAAATCAAAACAATTCAATTTAATATACAAAAAAATTTGAGAATTAAAAAATTAAGGTAAAAACTAAAACAAAAAAAAAACAAAGGAATGCAAAACAATAGAAACTTAAGTTTTTAAAATGTATTACGAAAAACTGTAAATTTTTCCATATTTTAGTCAATTCTACATTTAGTAAAAAAAATATATATATATAAGTAATTTTTTTTTTAGGTTAGATGTCTCTTCCGGACTCTTTCGTATCTGATTTTCGCCTTTTTTTTGTTCTTTTTATGAATCATTTTTTTTAACGGTTTCTTCTTTCCCTGCGGGAAAAAGGGGTCAGTTGGGAATTGGGGCCTGTCCCGGGATAGGTGAAAACTGAATCGGTTCCGAAAAAACATATTATGAGATAGGCGAAAAGAGCACTGGTTCCTTAAGTACCTATTACATGACCGGCTTAAAAGTCACGACATGTCCTTTTAGACCAGTCCTTTGACATGTCACAGAGGGCAATTGACCCCCTCCTTGGACAAGCCCATGTCCCTATCACAATGAACCGGTCATGTGACGTGTCCTGGGATAGGTCTTTTTTCCGCAGGGTTTTCATTAAAATAAGTAGAATAAATGAACAGGAAAATGTTTGAAAAATTACATCATACCAGCTTTTAAATTTTTGAACGTTTTTTTTTTACAAAAAATATGATTTTCAATTAAGGTTGTTATTGCAATAAACTACAAAACTTTTCAAATAAAAAAAGTTGTCTGTTACATCTAAGCATATTTTTGTACATTGAAAAGTTCTTTGAACATCAACTGATGTAATGGGGGCGAATTAAAAAGCTAGTTTGAGCGCCCCGGTAGGCTAGTTGGTCGTGGGTTCGATTCCCACCAGAGGCTCCGGTCTGTTTTCGCTACAAGGAGAGCATTTATATATAATTTGTAATTATATGATTAATATAAATATAAATAAATAAATAAATAAATAAATAAATAAATAAATAAATAAATAAATAAATAAATAAATAAAATAAAAAGCTAGTACTTCCTTTAACATCATTTGCAAAACTGATTTTATTGAAGATCCAGTCAGCTGTTTGCTTTTTATTACAAGCAAACCATCGTTTTTGTTAAAATCTGTTCAAGTTTGTTTTTAATATCTTTTATGGTATAGCATTCTGGTACCTTGTCAATATTTTTGATTGTTTCTGTTACTAACCCATATTGCTCAACAAATGGGGTTTTGGGAGGGGGAGGGGAAGCGCTAACAAATATTAGTTTATCGTATATTAAAATAAAAAAAAAAATTCAAAATATGCCCTAAAAACACAAATATGCTCTTAAAATGTAGAAATATGCCCTTAAAATATGCTTTTACCTCAAAATATGCTCTAAATGCTGAAACATGTTCTTAGGGATAAAATATGCTAAAATATGCTCTAACAAATCAATGCCAGAATTCTTAAATTTTTCTGAATCGGATAAATAGTTTATCCATGGGCCTATATGACGCACAGGAAAAAACATGATATTGCATATTTTGTTAAAATCTGTTCAAGTTTGTTCTTAATATCTTTTATGGTATAGCATTCTGGTACCTTGTCAATATTTTTGATTGTTTCTGTTACTAACCCATATTGCTCAACAAATGTGGTTTTGGGAGGGGGAGGGGAAGCGCTAACAAATATTAGTTTATCGTATATTAAAATAAAAAAAAAATTCAAAATATGCCCTAAAAACACAAATATGCTCTTAAAATGTAGAAATATGCCCTTAAAATATGCTTTTACCTCAAAATATGCTCTAAATGCTGAAATATTCTTTTAGGGATAAAATATGCTAAAATATGCTCTAACAAATCAATGCCAGAATTCTTAAATTTTTCTGAATCGGATAAATAGTTTATCCATGGGCCCATATGACGCACAGGAAAAAACATGATATTGCATATTTGCGGTTTCCCTGCTTATAATTTTACTTTTTCAATTGTATCAGGAATACATTTGGTCGCGATAACTAAATAATTTGGTTGCTGCAACCAAACTATTCAATTGGCAAAAAATTCGGTTGTCACAATGAATGTGATTTCTCTGTGTATAATTTTTATTATACAAAAATACTTTTCTGTGTCACTGTACAATAGTAAATTCTTCAAGGAATGTTTATATTGTATGAATTTTTATTTTGTGTGTGAGCAGGTAGTTAAAATACCTTAAGGAGGAAAATATACGTCGATAATAAAATGTACTTATGATTTTCAAAAGAATCCAGACAGTCTTATTCTTTACCTGAACTATATAATTTATGACTACACACAGAAAAATAAATTGCCAACCAAATTTAGAAGTGTATTTTGTTTGCCACAACCAATAAATTCGATTAGCATAATTAAATTTAAATGTGATTGCAGAATATTTTGGGTGTTGCAAGCAAAATTCAGTTGTATTAACCGAATTTTTTTTCTGGAATATTGGAATATTGATTCAGTTATACCAACCGCATATAGTTGCAGTAACAGTATTTTAATTGGAAACTTGCAAAATTTTTCTCTGTGTATACTTATCTTTAATGTTTGAATGATATTTGGGTTTTTCCTACAAAAAACCCATAAAATTGTTAAATGATATTTTGGAAATTCTTTCAGAAGCATTTAAAACCAACCAGTATTCATGGAAATTTGCTTAAAACTGAAATGGGATTTTGCACGTTTTGATATAATAATTAGAGTATTCAAAACCGAAACCGGGTAACCGGTTTTTCGGTTTAAAAATAACCGGTTTAATCGAATAAACCGAAAACTAGATTTTTAATGTCGGGTTACCGATTTTTTATTTACATAAATATTTTTCTAGTTTTTGCACATATTAAAGTAAAAAAATTTACATTGCAGTTGGCAGTAATAGTTTTTAATTAATAGTTGTTAGCTAAAGGCCAAACTAAATTAATTACAAATATTTAATTCTAAAAAATGTTTAATTTTCGTTTCATACCGATACCTAGCTTAAGTCACTTAAACCAATTGTAGTTGGACCTTAAGCCTGCCAAAGTTGTTAAAACTAACATTTTTTTAACTTTCAAGCGATATTTAAAAATTTGAATTTGAAAAATTTCAAATATAAAACTACTTAAGACATAAACTTGGCGGGATCTCGCAAAAAGTATAATTTTGTCGGGCTGCGTAATATGTTATTTAATAATACAGATTTTTAGCAAATTATTATTCGCAATGAAACAATACATTTCTTATCGAAATATGGATTTTCTTAGAAAGTTTAGAGGATATTTTTCAAAAATATAAAATACTAAAAATTTAAAAAAATATTTGTATTCTATTCAATTTTAATTTATAAAAATTAAAATTTGCTTTTTTTGACCTTTCAAAATTGCAATTAACATTATTCTATTTCTGTTTTAGGTCATTAAAACACTATTTTTCTTTATCGCCATATTCTCCAAATAAATACTTCATAGAATTTTATTAGCCAAAACATTGATCTATTACTTTCAAGAATGAGATGACGCGTTTCGGGGATTTTCTAGGTCCCCATCTTCAGATCTCTTCAGAAAGTAAAAAGATAACTTTAAGGTCCTAAAGCAAACACTATATTGGTTGTATAATTTCAACTAATTGAGAATTATACAACGAACAATATTGCCTTTGTTTTAAACCAGCTATGTTTATAGAAAAATGTTATGGCAATCTTGTTTATTTACATAGAGACAACCTTTAAAAAAATAATTAAAAATACAACTGACAATTTTTGCTCCTAAAGGCAAATTAAAATCGCTAGATTTGCCAAGAAAATCTTATTCGATACAAGAAATACGAAAACGGGGTGCAGAGTTCTTAACACATATGCTGTAAAAAGTCGACGTTTTAGTGTAATATAAATTACATGAATCCGCCCACCTGATAGGTATTTCTTAAAAATATAAGACATTTTTTAAGATTTTTGTTTTAATATTTTTTACAGCCGTTTAAACATTTTTTCGATATCGTTTTAATGTAAAATAAAAACTGAAACACCGTTTTTTTTTAATTCTCTAATATAAAAAAACCAAAGTGGTGTTAACAAGTTTTGAAACTATTAAAAAAAAATCAAATTATTATTGAAAAATAAGCATTAAGAAATCTCTATTAACAGTTCACATACTTAATTAAAGAGATACACTCAGAAAATTATGTAGTTTACTGTTTGTAGTTAAAAAAAAAAAGTTTTCCGTTCCATTAAAAAACAAAGGAACATACATTTATTTTTCAAAGAAATATTTATTTTAATTTCTTTTAACATTTGCTCAAAATGATTTACTGTTATTTACCGATTTTTCCGTTTCATAAATTTTTTTCATTTGTTTGAAATTTAATAAAAATTTAGCCACAAAAGGGAAATTTGTGGCTTACTTCTGTCCATTACAGTTACAAAAAAATCAAATTTTGTTTGCTGTTTTAAAATAAAAAATATTGAAAAAATTCCAAATTGTTTTTTATTTAAATTGTTTGTTTATATACAAAATAATTTCAATTAAAATTACAAGAAATTCATAAACACATTGATACACATACACATTCACACAAAATGTGTCTATACATATATGTACATACGTACATTTTGTAGAATAAAAAATAGGCAAAAATACAAAAACGGAAGCAATTTCAAATAAATGAATAAATCATTTATTTTTTGCGGAATAGGTAGGTAAAATTTTAACATTTATTGTATTTTTTTTTATTTGTTAAAATAACATTGAAAAATAAATAAAAAACAACATTTTATTTCATGAAAAGTTAGTAGATCGGTTTTTAAATAAAATATCATTTCTTTTAAATGGCATTTTCTGTTATTTTAACTTACACAATATTTTATGTGTACTATTCCAGGGATTTTAGCGATTTAGGCACCTCTTTCATTAGCAGCTGTTGATAAAACCATGTTCATTTCAATCAAGGAGAAAAGAAGAAAAATTATTTTACATTAAAAAATTTGACAGTGGTGGTAAGCGGCACGAAGCATATCCAAAATATGTGTTGTTTTTTTCCAGTATGCGTATCGATTTCAAAATCACTCTTTAAATAGATTTAGCGAAGTTGGTGTGTCTGTTAATGTTTACTTATGTGCACGCTGCAGGTCGAAAGTATTCAGATACGAGGGTCATCCCGAAAGTTTTTGCAGATACATAGAAAAATATTTTTTTCCTTTTATCTTAGATTTTTTAAAAATACAGGTCCTTACAATTTATATACTTTAGCATTTTTAAGATGCGGAAGCATTTTTTCTAATATAGAACTTGGAATCTGCGACTTTTATATTTCAAACTGATTATTTGCTTCTTCAGGCGTTTTAAATCACATTCAGCGCAATTTATTTTTGTTAAAGGGGAACTAACAAAAATCGCTATGTGCAAGCACTGGACTGTAATTTAAATATTCTCTTGGTTTAATTAATCAATCTTTAAAGAAGGCCTATGATCACTGGCATTGTCTTGATGTAGTATGATTAAACGAATTGGGTTATTTTTTTTTTAATTTGCCTATAAATTTCGGTCTATGAATTTGTTTACCAATTTGAATTAACAGTCTTCTGATTCTCTTAAGGACAGCTAGCAAAATGACTTGTTATACTTAAAAATATCATTGATCAAATGATTATTTTCATTAAAAGACGTACTCCGAACAACTTTTGTTGGACTTGGTTTATTTTGAAAAACCCACACTGTTGACTGCTGCTTAGTTGCTGCTTCATATGAACACATGCAAGTTTTTTCACCTGTGACTATATTGCAAAACAAATTTGAACTCTTCAGCTTTGAATTTTCTATCACTTTTTTTGCACCAATTGATTTAAGCCTAATTCGAAAATCTTTTAATATTTACTTGGGGAAGCCATTGGACACATAAATTGTTTACATCTAATTGGTGATGCCTGTATGTAATTCATGATATGTCAAAATATGATCACTGCTACTATAGTGTGCTTGCTGCAATCGGGTATGGTTGTCAGAACCAAGTTATTCGGTTTCTAACCATCAACATTGTCGCCACCATCATTATTTAGTAAATATTTTACTATTTTATGATTGTCACCTTCTATTTGATAACATAATTGGCTGTAACCATACTGTGGTAACAAAAGTTCTGACTATGAAAAAAATATGATAATTATGCAACGATAAAATGCTGGCAACAATCAATAAATAATTATACATCAAATAAAACATGACTTTAATATTTACAGTCATAATATTGTCTTGTTTTCATAAAACCCAAAATTTTATGAGTTCAGTCAGTTCGTTTTTACTACAAAATGTCTTAAAAAACAATCATATATTGTTTACTGAAACTGAACAAATATCAGATGGGTAGAAAATACCTTTGAGATTCAGTTTATTTTTTTTTTAGTTTTGGAAAATTTTTTTTAAAGGGCCTTTTGAAAATTCCATTTACATATAATATTGTTTAACTAATCAATTCATTTTCAAAAAGTTTCTATTAAAAAATTTTATAATTTTTAATTCTTTTCAATAAAAACAATTAGATTTTTTTTTATTTAAATATGTTTATTAATTTATTTCTTGTAAAAAGTTCTCAAAATATTAATAAAATAATTTTTATGGTAAAAAGTCTGTAGAACCCATGGTTTTTTTTTTGTTTTGTACGAAAAGGTTTCTTACACAAAATAATAGATAAAAACATTTTTAAATTCTTTGGACTTTTCATTATACTAAAATTCTCAGATTCTCCAAACTGTTTCTTAGAAAGAAAAATTCATAGATTCTGAAGACTTTTCATCATGGACAATACTTAGATTCTAAGGACTTTTTCTAGTAGAAATATTTCTTACAAAAAAGTTTTAAGTATTTTTCTTAAAAAAAAGTCCACAGAATCAAAGTTTTCTTGAAAGAAAAGTTCTTAAAATCTATGATTTTTTCCTAAACAATTTTTCTTCAAAAATTTCTAAATATCAATTTTTTTTATAAAAAACAACATTTCTATAGGAAATATTCTTAAATTTAAAAAGTTTTTTCATAGTTTCTAAGAACTTTTCCTATAAGAAATTGTCTTAGATTATGGAACATATAATGATAATCCATAAATCATAATATAATAAAATTTTGAGTATACTATGATTACGTGCGATAATAGTATGATAAATTCACTATAACATGTTTATTTAGGATTATAATATTGTAATTATCGAATAATAATATAACTGTAGGGACCATTCCCTACATTATTATCATAATATGATAACCATATTATAGTACGACTATTATTGGCGCAACCATTGACCCCAAAATGTATGATGCTCTTCGAATATGATTGCCTCAACCATGTTTTTTCTTTGCGTGTAGACTGCAGACTATCGATGTTTTCTTCTTAAGAAAAGCCACTCAAAGTCGCTGAAAACACTTCTGCTGACTCACTTTGTAAAAAATCAATACATCAAAAACTTTCTCGGACCTTTTGTATTGTAGTGCGTTGTTTAAAATTTAAAAAAACCCATTTGCCTTGGGGTAAAATCGCATATTTGTTTGTATAGGAAGATGGCTGAAATTAAATTAAAGTTAGAGTAGTCCAAAAAAAGAATGATTTTGATACCCATATTTTCTATGGTTGAATCCGGAGCAGCCACCTATTTGGAATATAAAAAATGTAGTCTAAAATTGCGCTAAAACCATGAATGTCAAAAATAGCCAAAACATCTACTTAATTAAATTTGATGGCGTACAACATACTTATATGCATTTTTAATTATATGCGTGTGTATAATGTTCCCATATTCATATTTCCCTGAACACTTAGTGCTCAGAAAAATCTAATTCTTTAGTAAACTAGTGTTATTTATATTCTTGTTTATCAGCTATTCTGTTTGTACTCTGTCATATTGATTATATTTTTTTTTGTGTGCACTAACTTAGTGGGGGTACTTGAGATAGTTCTATTTTTGTAGACGTTTTTTTATCTTATAGTCTAGTTGATAATCATTGAATTTCAACGCTCAAATGTTAGAGCATTGCAATTTTCAAATAAAATTTTCTAGTTAAATAAAATTTTAGTAATACTGACCTACAGTTTGTAAAAGCAACTTGGTATTGCTTCTAATATTACAATAATTCTTCAAATATGGAAACTCTAGAAAAACTTTTTTTTATTTGCTCTTATTTTGCCTAAAATTTTGGCAGATGATTGATAAATTTTGATGCAATAATCATTCAAATAAAGCAGTTAATTTATTGTGGCCACAATGTAAAAAATTTTTATATAAATTTTATGTTACTTACATATTAATTAAACCTAATATATCACTACGAATTAATTGCTTTTATTAGCTTTCTTAAATTCTTCGAGTAATTTAAACTTTTGTATTTTGCCAGACGTAGTTTTTGGAAAATCTTGAACAGTTATCACATAGCGAGGAACTTTAAAATGGGCCAATTTACCTTTACAGAATTCTTTAACAGTCTCACGATTTAGGCTGGAAGTTTTATCATGCAGACGTACAAAAGCACAGATTTCTTCACCCATACGTTCATCGGGTACACCAATTATCTGTAAAAAAGAAAGGTAATAAGTACACTCAGAATATTTTATATAGTTTAATAAAAAAGTTTTCAGTTCTGTTAAAAATAAAGGAACGTACATTTATTTTTCAAAGAAATATTAATTTAAATACAAATGTTCAAAATGATTCACTGTCATTTACCGACATTTTTCAGATTCATTTATTTTTTTAATTTTTCTGAAATTTAAAGTTATTACAAATTTCAAAAAAAAAAATAATAATAAAGAAATTCTAATTTGTTTTTTATTTAAATTGTTTGTTTATAAAGGGTGATTACTTAACCGTTTGGGTTTTGAAATTGACGACGTAGGTTGTCAATCTGTGAGACGTGTGACACCGTTTTGTTGAAACAAAGTCGGTAATCATCCCACTGTAGCTTGTTCCATTGGCTGTAATGTTGCAGTTTTCATCATTCTTGAAGAAGTGCCAAACAGTGCATTTTTCCGGGTGCATTGGCAGCTCTTGAAGGGCATCTGGCTGCTTTTCACATCAAATTATGTTGACGTACCCATTGAGCCAAACATGAGCTTCATCGCTGAAGACAATTTTTCGATAGAAAAATGGATCTCATGAATTTAATGATTTGCAAGCGTTGTTCGCTTGTTAGTCTGTTTATGGTACACTCAGAAAAAAAAGTTAGTAGAAAAATTTGTAAACGGTTTTCAATCCCACTTTACTGTTTTTGTACTGATTTTTAGTAAAAAAATTATTATTTAGCAAATCTCTTTGCTATTTACATTTTACAAATTACAGAATTTTTACAGAATATCTACAAACTTTTGTTGCTAATTTTAGAAATCATTTTACAAATTTTTGAAAACCGATTTGCTAAAATTAGCAAAAAAATTACTAATTTTAAAAAAGTCGATATTGAAGGAAATGTTATTTCTTATAATTTAAACTTATACATACAAACTTAAATTGCCCTAAAATGTTACATAGGATTAAAAAAGGGATCGGAAGTGAAGATACCGACTCATGTCTAAAAAGAGGACATCCAGTTAAAATAGCACTAAAAAGTTTTTTAGTTCTAAAAATCAGCCCTAAAAACAATTAAATTTAACCTTAAAGGTAAAAAAAAATTGACTAAAATATTTTTCAAAACAGAAATTACCTTATTAAAACAAAATGATAAATTCGTTTATGTTTTAACAATTTTTAACATTTTTAAGCCTTTGATTTTTTTTCATTTTGTATAAAACATCTTTAAAAAAATATCAAAATTTTTGATGCTCGAAAAAAAAATCTAAAACTTTGTACTAATATTTTTTGCTGATTTTAGCAAACAGATTTTAAATTCCACTTTACAAAAAGTCTACTAAAATTTAGTAGCGGCTACTAATTTTTCTACTAATTTCATTGTACTACACGTCAGCAGACATGTGTTGCTAAGATTAGCAAAAAATACCGCTGGGCTCAAATTAGCAGAATTTCCCGTAATAACAGCAAAATTTTCAGTTGCCATTACAGACTTTTTTGGTGAGTGTAAAATGGCAAATCGTACTTAGTATTTTTGGCGTCGCTACTTGTCATGAATCTCTTCTCTACACTGAACAAATTTACACTGAAAAACCAAATAGCCAAAAAATCACCCTTGTACAAAATTGTTTCGATTCAAATTACAAGAACTTCATAAACACACAAACATACATACACACTTATGGCCATTAACACAAAATGTGTCTATAGACTATGTTAGTATACATTTTGTAGATTAAAAAACAAACAAAAATACAAAAAAGGAAAACAATTTTAAATAAATGAATGTCAGTTATTTTTTACGGAGTTGGTAGGACCCAGAAATCGATATAAAATGAGGTGATTCTGTACCAATTATTTTTTTAGTTACAAACATAAGAACAAACCCAATATACCCTGCACCACAAAGTAGTTTAGCTTATAACTAAATATGTTGTGCCTTTACTTAAAATGTTGTAGCGAATTTAGATTTTTGGAAAATGCGAAATCGAGCTAAAACGGATTTTTAGTTCAATATATGTATGTTGTTTAAACTTAAACGTTTTACTACTAATTCTAAAAACAATTTCATAAATCTAAGCATTTTTTCGCGGTAAGTTTGATTGCTCTGATTCTGCACCATATCGTGTGCTTGATTTCGTAGTCAAGTCTATAACATTAATACTGCCCTCAAAAAAGTTTATTAATATTTTTTTAGGAATAATTTAATTTCTAAATATAAAACATAAATATGAGCAATTTGTGATTAATTTTCTGAACAACTTGTGGACGCGGTCTTGTCAGTTAGAGGGTTAAAGTGAAAGTGATGGTATTCCAATCATTTGTACTTACATGTGTTTCAATGACATCATCATGAGAATTTAAAAAATCTTCAATTTCTTTAGGGAAAATATTCTCACCACCACGAATAATCATCTCCTTTAAACGTCCAACTATGCGGCCATAACCATCAGGTTGTAATACAAATTGATCACTACAAAAATAAAATCATTATAAGAAATTATCTACTTCCACTTTTCGTCAATCCTTACTTACCCTGTTCGCAACCATTTATCAGATGCAATAGTTTCTTTCGTTTTCTGTTCATCACCATGATAACCCAACATGGTTAAATATCCCCTCACACATAATTCACCAGGTTGACCAAATGGTACAATTTGACCTTCTGAGTCAATAACTTTAGCTTCAATGTGATCTTGAATATGACCAACGGTATTTAATACTTGTTCCATGGTTTCACCGGGTCTCGATTGGAATATAGAGGCTGTTGTTTCAGTCAGGCCAAATATGTTGCGCACTTCCTTTACTTTTAACACATTTTGCATGTCGAGGAAAAGTTTTGGTGAGCAGGGAGCACCACCTGTTACAGCCATTTTTAAAGTCTCTATTGGCATTTGTAATTCATTTTGTTTTTTAATGACATCCACATACATGGTAGGTGTACCATGTATAACGGAGCATTTTTCTTTAACGATAGCCTTAAGCGAATCTTTGGGATTGAAGCTAGGAGAGGGTAATACCAAAGTTGCACCATGACTCATGCCAGCCATTATAGTGATAACTACACCAAAGGCATGAAATAACGGAACTTGAACACATATTCTTTTAGCTCTTAAATTATTACGATTACCAACATGAATCCCATTGTTAACAAAATGAAAGTGAGATAATACCGCCGCCTTGGGATGACCCGTAGTACCCGAAGTAAATTGTACATTACATGGAGAATCGGGTATAATATAAGACTGCAATTTATATATATCCTCACAACCATTTTTATTACCCAAATCTAAGACTTCATTAAATGTTAGAGCTCCTTCTAGCTGACTATCAGTATTAATAATGACAGCTTTAAGATGTGGTAAATTTTGACTTTTTATTTTACCTTTTTCACTTCGTGGTAACTCTGGGCATATTTTGCTAACAATGTCATAATAATTTTGACTTTTATAGGTTAAAGGTGATATCAATGCCTTAACATTAACTTTCTTAAGACAATACTCCAGTTCTGGAGCTTGAAATGCTGGATTTATACCCACAGATACTAAACCAGCCCTTGAAGCGGCTAACATCGTTAGATACCAATGCACATTATTTGGTCCCCATATACCAATATGATCACCTTTTTTTAAACCTAATTTTAAAAATCCTGCCGCTAAACGATCAACTTCTTCGAGCAGTGACTTAAAAGTATATCTTTGCAATTCATGGCAGGAAACTATGGCCTCTGTGGTACCATATTCTGCAGCAACTCTCTCTAATTCTTGACCCACATTCCGGTAAACAAGTGGAGATTTACCAATATAATTTATATAACTTTGATTAGATTCTGTTGTAGTAGTTGGTGTGCCACTGCTGGTAGATAAGCTAAAATTGTATATTTAAAATGCTATTAAGGTCGGCTAATTTATAAGTAAGCTCAATCACCATACATTGTTATTTTAATGCAAAATTTTAAACTTGATTATGATAGTCTTAAACCTTATCATAAGTAAAATTTTTATGAAAATGACTGCGTATATGGTTAAATTGAGCGAACTTTTAGATAAATTAGCCGACCTAAGTTATAGAAGGGTTTGTTTGAGTAATTTTATGGAATACTTAATTATAAATGCCAAAATATGTTATATTATTTTGATAAGGTTTTTAGGTGTTTATGCAAAAATTAATATAGACAAACAAATATTGTTTAAATCCATTTTGTTTAAAAAAAGTATATTTTTAAATACAAAATTTTCCACATATATATTTTTATCTAAACTTTTCGATTTTATGATAATAAAACTTGTTGATAAAATAGAAATATTTAGGGAACATCATTATCTTTGTTGTATAAAAATTTTGTTATAACTGGTAAGATCCGAAAAATATATATAGCTCAGTTTGGGCGCCATTATATTGTGTTAGTTCTATGTTGCAATCAGAGTTTTACGGAGCAAATATCCCAGGGTTAGTATCACTATACAGAGAAAAAATCTAAAATTAAATCAATGCATTAATGATGCTAAGCACTCACCAAAAAAAGTCTGTAATGGCAACTGAAAATGTTGCTGTTATTATTGAAAATTTTGCTAATTTGAGCGCAGTGGTATTTTTTTTTTGCTAATCTTAGCAACACGTGTCTGCTGACGTGTAGTACAATGAAATTAGTAGAAAAATTAGTAGCCGCTACTAAATTTTAGTAAACTTTTTGTAAAATTGAATTTAAAATCGGTTTGCTTAAATCAGCAAAAACATTTACTTAATATTATTTATTTTATTTTATTTTATTTTTATTTCTTATTTTTTATTTATATTAATTATATAATTACAAATTATATCCTAATACCCTAACAGAGCACTGGCAACAAAGGCTATCGGCTCGACCCCTGCACTAATAAGCTAGCACGCTACCCGGTATACCGGGGCACTCAACTAAATATTATTAATATTAGTGCAATCAAATTAGTATACAAAATTTGTAAGCGCTACTATATTTTAGTAAATTTTTGTAAACCCAATGAATTGTAAAATATAGCAAAATTTTAATTTATAAAAAAAAATATCAAAATGCCCATTTTGTTTTAATTTGCTGCTATACAAAACACATTCTCAAAAAAACATGGAAATATGCGGGAATATTGTACACCACTTTCGCCAAAAAATTTCTTGCATTTAACACCATTATTTTTAATAACTCGGCAATCCATAAGAATTGGCATTTACCGTACAAATAGACAATTCTCACAACAGGGTTGCCGCATTTTAATATTTTTTTTTTGTAAACAAAAAACATGTGGAGTGAAGATAATATAGACATTATGCAGATCTCATGTGCTCTTGTGTACCAACAAATGTACCACGTAATATAAACCATCTTATTATATGCGATTCCTTAAATTTTAGTGAAATAATATTTTTTTTAAAGTTTTTATAAGATTAAAATGTAAAAACAAAAAAAAAAAAAAAAAAATAGTGCGTTGTTAGTAAACGAACGAGATACTGAAGAGGAAATGATCTCTACTATTTACACTAAAATAAACATTACACATTTTGGTTCTTTTTTCTCTCTCGGTTGTTAACTATTTTCTATCAAGCATTACATTACAAAAGATAACTAAATAAAAAATTAATAAAAAGGGAACATTTGTGAATATTATCAAATTAGTCAAAGGAGTGCCAGTGTTTTAAGGCTTAAAAGTACAACAAAAAGTACTTAAGTACCAACTTTATCATCCCTGTAGTCTGCAGCGTTTTTGATACAAATATTCAAAATAAATTAGAAATGAAAACATTGTTGGAAGTAAAAAACTTTTTTGGATGTGAAAACTATTTTTGTGGTGGAAAAAAGTGTTTGAGGTGAAAAAAATTGTTAGTGGTGAAAAAATTTTGAGGTTTAAATATTTGAGGTGAATATTATATAAAACATTATTCACTTCTAAAGCGACTGCTGAAAAAATAGGAAAAAATATTTCATTATCTGGTCGCTAATATTTTACTCATCATCAAAACCAAACTCTTTGAATCTTCGCACCGTGATATAGTCGTACAAGCAGACAAACGGAAATCGCCAGATTGTGGAAAATTTCAACTTTTTGTGCAAATTTTTTTACACTTGGTTATACTCGTAGGTTGTTAAAAATACAACTTTTGGTGGAATTTTTTTTCTTGTGTTTGTTGTAACAAAAGTTGCATTTTTCCAACTACAAAAAAAAAAAAAAACTGAAATGAATACCCTTAATGATATTTTTGAAAAGAAAAATTATAAAAATTTAACAACTCGCTTCACCAATATTGTAAAAAATAAATTTCTTTTGGTCGCGGTGCATGGGGCCTTTCTAATCTAATACTGGAAAATAGTTAGATGATATGTGTACCAAGAAGAATAAAATTTCGCTAAACCAACGAACGATCATCTTTTTTAGTTCACGTATAACACTTATAACACGTATAACACTATAACACCAACCTTACGATAACAAGATAATAATTTTTTTTTTTTTTAATTTTTGGTATATTTTATATGAAATAATTTTTCAAAAGCAGACGATAACAAGTTAGTGTTCGATATGAAGAAAATTGAACTAAGAGTGTGTGGTATACACATCTATTCTATTTTTTATGCAAAATTTTATTATTTTCACGTTGCTCTTTACTATGAGATTCTATAGCATGGAACTGTAATGGAAAATTTTAATTCGATACAACTACTGATACCTTATGGACTTTTATAAAGATATTTTTATAACGCTCGTTATTATACATAAATTTACAACTTTATGATTATTCTTTTTAATTTCGATCAAAAGTGGACATACACCACTTTGAAAAATAAACAGTAAAGTAAACCTTTAACAATAAGTATTTTGAATAACACACAAAGTCTGTTTTTACATTAAGTGTATCTTGTATTTCGAATGACTTGTAGAATAAGTTAAAAAAATTACAATTCTTTGTGCATGTACTCTTTATTTAATTAAAAACATTTTTATTGATTTGTATTTTTTTTTTTTTGTATATTGAGAAGTATTAAACCTTATTTGACATATTCAGATTTATAACAATGATCATGTTACAAGAAACTTACCTACGCATAAATGGTGTTGATGTTCTAATATTATACGAAGCATATTTTTTGCATAAATGTTTAGTTAAAATTTGGTAACGTTTGTTGATCATTTTTTTATCATAAAAAGAACAATTTAATTAAAAATATATACTTAGAACATAAGCGAATGTAAATATATCACTTGACACGTTTTCGTTATATTTTTATTTAGATTATTATTATTTTGTTCTTAAACGATCACTAGTGTTGAGCGTACAGATAACGACTAAACGTTGAGTTTTGTTTTGAAAGGAATGAAAACTTTGTTTAGCAGCTGTTAAAAATTCATGAACAGTGCTGGTAATACCGATAGTAGCAGTAGTTATTAAAAATAATTCCTCGCCTATTTGGCTTACCGATTATGAATAAATATATTGAATTGGATAGAAGAGAATATGGAGGAGGAATTTTCCTCCACACAATTTAACATTTAAAAACAGATGGGTTGTGCTGGCGAGAGATAAAATCTATATTTATATAATGGCGGTTCTTTTCATTCTCTAATTTTTAGTTTCTCATACTCTTACCATTGTTGCCAACCTTTATGCTATTTTCTAATATCAAAGAGTAAAGTTAAGAAAAAGAAAGTATAGTTCTACCAACTCTTCGTTATTTTAAAGCAAAATTATAATAAGGTTAAAAAATTGTTTTTTTTTTGTAAATAAAAGCCACACAGGGGCATAAAGTCTCTATGATGTATGTGCTGCATGATTACTTTTGTTGCCGTCGTTATTTGGGTCCGTTTTTTCTTAGAGCGACAACCGCTAGTATCTCCACTCTAATATATATTTTTTATTTATATTATTATGTATATCTGTACAGGTGTTTAAACTATTAATGTTGTTTATAAATACTTAGCATCATATTGTTGTTAATACAAAAAACAATGTATTTGCACTAATGTATACATAATATTCCAATCAGATTGTATCAAATTTTTGAAATTCTCTCTCATTTATTTTAAGCAGATAACAAATATTGATAAGATAGACATTTTCAGTAGCCGTCATAACCGGTCGACCGAAAGACCAGTTAGAACCGGTATTTAACACCAGTCGATCGGTTTTTACTACGAGAGCGGATCAAAAAGTCCGTGACTTTTCGAACTTCCCTCGTAGTTATATGAAATGCAATATTGCTCCCATAATTATCACCTTTTAATAGACTACTGTCAAATTTTGAGCAAGTCCCGTTATTTACTTTGCATTTAACAGCTGTTCAAAACATACAACCCCGTGCATTTTTTTAAAAATGGAAAAAAATGAATTTCGAGTGCTCATTAAAAATTATTTTTTGCGAAAAAACCGTCAATCAAACCAAGGAAAAGCTTGATAAATACTTTGGGGACTCTGCGCCATCGATTTCAATGGTAAAAAAGTGGTTTACTGATTTTCGTTGTGGCCTTACAAGCACAGAAGATGCCGAACGTTCTGCACGCCCAGTTGAGGTCTCTACACTCAAAACAATTGAAAAAATTCACGATATGGTGTTGGCCGGTCGGAGATTGAATGTGCGATAGATTGTGGAAGACATAGGCATCTCACATGGCTCAGTGGTTTCAATTTTGAACGATCACTTGGGTATGAGAAAGCTTTCCGCAAGATGGCTGCCGCGTTTGCGCACAATCCACCACCAACCGAATCGTGTGACAGCTAAGTTTCCATGGCAAAAATCCATGAATAGACCACGAATTACCCCAGTGACTATTTCATATTTCCAAACCTAAAGAAATGGCTCGGTGGAAAGAGATTTAGCTCCAACGATGAAATTATTGATCAAACAAATGCCTATTTTATGGACCTCGAAAAAACCTGCTGTTAAGCGCAAAGTAAATGACAGAACTTGCTCAAAATTTGACAGTAGTCTATTAACAGGTGGTACTTGATGGGAGCAGTGTTGTATTTCACATAACTACGAGGGAAGTTCGAAAACTCACGGACTTATTGATCGGCCCTCGTATGTTATTGTACAATAAATAATAGAAAACTTGCTGCAATTTATATAAATTTGATAAAAGAAATGTACTAAAAGTGACTACAACCCGGTAATCCAGGTAGACCGGTTTTAAAACCGGATATTTCTTGTTGTATAGTGTTTTTATTGTGACAAAAATATATAAACTAACCGGCGTTTTGCCTAAAAAGTCCAATTATCTAAATATTTACGAGTGTTTTTTATAAACTTTATATAATTTTAGTTTTTGTATTCCGTCTGTATTTATTAAAATTTTACTGTCTGTATTTTTGCTGTGCAAATAATTTGTCTTACAATGTTTTTGTTTTGCAAAAATTATACAATATCAAAATAATTTAAGATATGTGCCCATATTAATACTGATAATAGTATTTAAGTGTTGATGCGTGTCTGAACGTGCTAATACTATTAAATAATATTGACGTTTAAGATTTACTTACAATAAATATTTTTAGGTTTGTTTTAGATATAATTGCTGTGTTCGGCTTAACTATATCCGTTAACTCATAAAAACTCAAAGTACACACACGCAAAGGAATATCACCGTTAAGGCAATCATATTCGAAGTGGATCATATATTTTTGGATTTATGATTGCGCCAACCATAGTACTAAAATTAACATAGTAACCTTATTATGATAATAAAATAACCATTATTTTATTATAATTGGTATACAGAAAGATATCGATCGATTACAAATTAATATAATTATGTATATACCATCATATATAGTTTTATATTGTAGCTTATATTATTTAATATTGATCATATCTGCTATATGAAACAGCATATAAATATATTTGGCAACATCAAACTGTATGTTATAAAAATAAGATTAAATTAATTGAATATAATTAGATGAGACTAAATCTCCGATAAAATCGAATCAATGTATATATGATTATATCTAATTTTATTGTATATGATCCTATTGTATAGACCCAATTTGAAAAAGTAATTAGTTCTGATTCAAAAATTATTTTTAACCGGGGGGTACAATGTAATGATTAAAATTCGTAATGATCATATTATGATCCCATTGATTACAGTACAATCCTAAGTGATGATAAAATCAGCCTCATTAATTATAATATGATCATATTTATTATCGCTAGGATCACACTATGATAATTTGAAATCCCCAATTATGTTCAACCATATTTTTTTTAGCGTAATGATTATTTTGCATAGAATTTTCTGTATGTTTAAGAATCAAAAATAATTTTTTCGACTTATTGAAACTGATACAAAACTATTTTTATTTACAAAAATAAAATAATAACTGCAAATATCAAATGTATGATTTATTTGTTATTTAATTGTCCATTGATTGCTGCCATCATTTTATACTTATCATATTTTAGTCGTTGGTAGAATTTTTGTTACAATAGTATGGTTTAAATCAACTATATTATAAAATAGTCAGTGGTACTTCTGAAATAATAAAACTTTAAGTATAAAAATTATGGTAGCGAATCTATTTACAAACCAAGAACTTGATTGCGATAACCATATGCGAAACCAGCGAGCATAATTTAGAAGCAGTGTTGCAACCATGTTTTTTCTCTGCATGTACTCTAATGATTTTTCTGGAGCTTAAGGGCGAACATTTTCAGTTAGCGACAGAGGATTTTTTTTTTGGATGTAAAAGAAATTTTTTGAATTTTTTGAGATATGTAAAATCTTTAATAAATTTTGAAAATAAAATAATCTTTGAGAGCAAATGGAAAATATGAGAGCATTGCACGTTTAATTTGATACTTTTTAGGTTAGTGGACACCTTTAAATTTACGTAAATTGTATACAAAAAGCAAATATAAAACAATATACTGGAAATTATAATGACAACAAACTAGTGTTAAATTATTCAAAATATTGTATACATTTAATTAATTAAAGAGGTGAAGATATCCAACTGGAATACTTAGATTAGTAAATATACTAATTAGATCAGGCTTGTCAGATTTGAGAACAGGAAATTGGGAGTACTCGTATAAAAAAAAATTTTGCGCATTTTATGGGTATATTTAGAATTTTTTATAATTTCTTAAGATTATGGTAAAATTTTTCAAAAGTTTAACTTAATTTCTCAGACCCGAAATTTGAGGATATATACGATCATATATGGTTTTGAGTCTATGTAACCATATGCATAAGGTCGGCCATATACCCTTAAATTTTGAATTCAACGATATGTGAAAATGTATGAGATCATGTATGGCTATATATATATATTGATCTATGCATGTTTAAATACAAAAACTTAAGTCTACAGCTAAGTCAAGATAGAACTGCACAAATGCAGATTGTAAAAAATGCTAAAATAAGTAAAGAATTTATTTCGTTTAAACTTTTGAAAATTTTGTTCATAATCTTAAGAAATTATAAAAATTCTAAATATACCCATAAAATGCGCAAGCTTGTAGAAAACGATTTTTTTTTTTTTGAAAAATTTGGTTACAAATATGAGCTAAGACTTTAAATCATGCAAATACAAACTTTCGTGTCAATGCATTTGGCAGTTTGACTTTTATAATGCATAAAAATTAATATTTGAATTCAATAATTTCAAAATTTCTTACTTGTATTTTTCAACTACAAAAGCAAGGTCGGTTTCAAATATTTTTTTGTTTTTCAAAATTGACAAAATTGACAAATTGAATTTCAGTAATTTTGACTGTGCCGTTCATAAAATTTTGTAGGCTTTTTAGAGGTTGAGACCCATTACTACAGAATAGTATAAGGGTTTGTAAGTAAGTACTATGAATTTCGGAACCAACTTGAACCCATTCTTATAACTAGAGCCTTGTTAGTGACGTCTTTAATTACAAATGGGGAGCTTTTTGATGTCTAGAAAGCACATCTACATAAAACAAAGATAAAATAGTACCCATAATTATTTAACATGTTGAGAAAAGATAAAAAAAATTAAACGTGATAAAATAAAAAATTCCAGGTTTTATTACTACAAAAAAAGCGGCAAAATTGCATTATAATAAGGATTTTTTCGAACGCAAGAAATCAGAATAGTTAAAAAAACATTTGAATACTTGAAGTATTTATTTTATTTGTTTATTTATTTATTTATTTATTTATTTATTTATTTATTTATTTATATTCACATAACCCGTACAATAAAATTAAATATTATAATTAAAGAACAGGAAAGTTTGTGGAAAAGAGACATTGCAAATTATATATAAAAAAAATAAATAAAATAATTTTTGATTTACCGCCTTTTTTAAAAAAATTTATATATTTTGAATTTATAATTTTCATTTAATAATTATAAAAAACAATTTCCGCTGAAAAAGTCGAAATATTGGGATAAATAAATATTTACAATTAATTTTTAATAAATAAATGAAGATCGAAAAAAATTACAAGAATTTTCAAAAAATAAAATAAAAATTTTATATTCTAAAAAAATAAGAATTAAAAAATTTAATTAGATTGCAATATTGTCAACATTGTCAAAACACAAATAAAATCAGCTAAAAAAATTAAAAGAAATTGCTTATAGCTTTTTGCGTTGCTGTTGAGCTGCTGGTTTGCCGCAAGTTCTCTTCATTAATATAAAAGTGCTATTCAGATACATGATAACGATGTTTAGGTACTATTGTCTTTCTACCCCTTGGGGATATGGCAAACTCTGTAAAGGCATAAAGATATAGGGGATTTTTTTTGAATAAATAATTTTGTGATAAAACAAAAGTACTCGTATCTTAAGCAGGTTTTCAAAAGATACTCCGTAGAGTTTTATGGCAAATGATGAAACACGATCTAGTTTACTCAATCCATAGACATATCTGATTATATTGTTATACAAAACTGTTAACTTGCGTTTACTGATAGTGTCACAACTTTTAACTTGCGTTTACTGATAGTGCCACAACTTTCAAAAAGTGCACTGCCTGGGATTAGGTATGCCTTTACGAGTAGTATTCTCACCTTTAAAGGAGTAAAAAACTGTGTTGCCTAAAGTGCCCTTAACTTAGCGTAAGTTTGACCAACAAGTAAATTAATATGGTTTGTCCAAGTTAAATGTTTGTTAAAAATGATACCAAGATATATAGCCGCCTCCACGATCTCAATTCTTCCCCCATTTATAACAATATCATTGCGTAAGTTTACATTTTACCAATATATATCATTAACACTATTAACAATTATTTATATAAAGGATGCTGAGAACAAGTCGAAAACCTAGTGGCGATTGCCTGAAGTGTCATATATTGCTTGTTCCAAGACGTAATATTACTGAAATTTATATTAAATGTGAATTGGATTTAATTCATAAGGCTTCTGAGAAAAGTGAAATGTTAATATCGTTCTGATGAAGAGTTCGACATAGCAAATGGTGCTTTAACTGTGTTTAGGTTAAAATATTGACCGGTGCATCCATATTACTTGATTTTAAAACTAAAAAAATACTAAAACTTATTTCAACCTACAGATGGCCGTAGCTATTTGTATTTTTTTCATGATTTTAAACCTTTTAGTAGTTTATCCGCAAAATATTACATTCTTATACCCCTTCCGTGTCAATATTTTCGATTGTAAATTATAGGTCAATATGACTTTCAAATAATGAAAAAATTAACTAAAATTAACTGGAGGTGATCGACTATAAGAACTTTAGAAATGTACATGATGTAAAAAATGACTCTCATCGTGCCAATAAACTAGCCTCCTAATCTTCTATCCACCCAGCCACCTACAATTTCTAGCCACTATATATGGGAATTTTGTTTAATTTTTCGAAATATTTTGAATTTCGTAAGTGGGTGCTAAAATTTAAATTACTCACATGATCGAGCGTGAGTAGAAAAAAGAATTCGCGTCACGTGCATATCTCTAGTTCATATATTACACTCTTCAAAAGTATGTAATGGCAATTGAAAATTTTGCTATTATTACGTGAAATTTTGCTAATTTGAGCCCAGCGGTACTTTTTGCTAATCTGCTGACGTGAAGTACAAAGAAATTTGTAGAAAAATTAGCTGCCGCTAAAATCAGCTGTTTGCTAAAGTCAGCAAAAAAAATTTACTAAATTTTATTAATACTAGTACAAACAAATTAGCAAGCGCTACTAAATTTTAGTAAATTGTTGTAAACTCATTGAAAGGTTAAATATAGCAAAATTTTAATTTATACAAAAATATTATTAAAATGCACAAATTAACTTAATTATTTTTAGATACACTTGTTACACTTTAAAGCTGATCATTTCTTTTGTATTTTTTATCGAGCAACATTTTTTTATTTTATCTATTTTTTTTTCAAAAAATATTTTAGACAAAATTAAAAAAAAAATAGTAAAAAAATAAATGAATTCATCATTTTGTTTAAATTTGCTAATTTTCGTTTTAAATAATATTTTTAGTAAGTTTTTTTTGTAATTTAAGGTCAAATTTTAATTGTTTTAAGGACTAATTTTTAGAACTAAAAAAGTTTTTAGTGCTATTTGAAGTGGCTGCCTATGTATTTTGGGACATGAGTCGGTTGTGAAAAGTATTTTCACTTCCGATGCCTTTTTCCAGCATTTGAAAGCAATTTAAGTTAATAAGTATAAGTTTTAATTATTATAATTAGAGTTTCCTTCAATATTCACTTTTTTAACATTAGTAAATTTTTTCTAATTTTAGCTAATCGGTTTTCAAAAATTTGTAAAATTATTATTATTTATTTGTAAATATTCTGTAAAAATTGTGTAATTTGTAATGTGTAAATAGCAAACAAATATTTACTAAATAATAATCTTTTCACTAAAAATCAGTACAAAAATTGTAAAGTGGGATTGAAAACCGTTTACAAATATTTCTACTAACTTTTTTTTCTGAGTGTATTTTGTCAACCTACGCAACAAATTTTGTAAATTTACATAAGGAAATATAGAAATTATGGGGTTTTGGCCATTTTATACAACTGTGCGTTGAATAGTTTTTCTCTATCTGTTGTAAAAATTATTTGTAAATTCTATTTGCAATTTGTGATTTCTGGTTTTTGAATGTGCACATTACAAAGGTTCGGTATTTTTATAATTCTCTTTTTTTTTGCAATTCCAATTGCTTTTCTTTGCAAGACCGATCAATTGATTTTTTTTGCAATTCCAATTTCCCAATTGGTTTTTAAAAACGGCTTCAAAATTAAGGAAATTTGCTCAAATATGTGTGCAAAAGGGAAAATTTGCTTAGAAATCAGGGAAATTTGCTTAATTTTTTTTTGTTTTCTGAAACCTCTATATTAATCCTTAAACTATGACTGTAGCAATCTTTTAGATCAAGCAGAAATCTTGATATTTATATTCACATTTTAAATTTGTCAAGCTCAAGATTGTGATTAAGTATTACTTTTAAATGGAAAGCAGTAATTTCCAATAAATGTAAGTGAAATTTTATTTAGAAAAGTAGACAAATTATTGAAGACTATGATTAAAAAACAATATTATTTTCTTAATTAAAGGTCCAACTTATAAGTGTAGATATAGATTTATTAAGAATACATAATTTTACATCGTATATAAATGAAAACTTTATTATTCATCATCTTAATTTTTACTTTCAATCCGCTTTAGATCAACATGTGTTTTATAAACAATTTATATTGCAAAAGAGACGCTAAAACAAAAGCGCGCCAAAATGAATCTGTGTAAACATCTATTTGGGTTGCGCAAGACTTCGTTATGTTGCTAAGGAAGAGAGCCTGGCTGGCTTAAGTTTCGTTAGCTTTTCTTAGCTGCTAACTTAAACAAGGTCTAACTGTTGAAATGTGGCAAAATTTAAATCAGAACTCTTAAGACCATCGAAGCTAACGGTTGATTTTGAAAAATAACAACGCGTATACAAATCTAAACCCAAATGGTTACTTAGTATAAAACAACAAAAAATACATATATAAGTAACAAAGGAAACGGAAACGGTGCGGTTAGAAAGCAAAAAAAATAAAAAATTAAGAAATAACAACCATATAAACGAATATATGTGTGTAATGGTAAAATATATAACCCTAGTTGTGATGGTTGGTGTATGTATGTTAGCAATAAATATGTAAATTTTTTTGGCAACTAAAATAGAAGTGGTTTACCTTTATAGATAGTTAAATAGTTTTAGTATATAAAGAAAAAAAAATAATGATATTAAAGCAAAATACAACAAATTTTGGAATAAAAGTAAATTTAAAGTATTAAGAAAAGTGCATTAATGAAAATAAAAAAAATATATATTTAGAAGAAATGTGTGTTAAGAATTAACGTCACTATGGCTAGTTTTTCAATATACCCTGAGGAAATATAATTAAAACTAAAGAAAATGATTGTGTAATACATAAAAAAGAAAACTTGCAAAGAAGTTTAATACTTAAATTTAAAAAAATAAATAAAATGTTTTAAAATATATTATGTCTCAACCTGGTAAGCGTGGAGGGCGTGGTGCTGGCTCCGTGGGCCGTAAAACCCCCTCCTCGGTGGTGAGTGCTGCAGCTAGTAATACTCCCGAAGAATCTGTAATAGCAAGTGACCGTAATACACCAGCTAGCAAAGCGGATTCCGATCCAAAAGATGATAGTTCCAGCAATGGTGATCGCAAAGAAGTTGATGGAACTCCTACGCCAAAACCGCCTAGTGCGGGTGCGTCCATCCGTGATTCGTCCAATAAAATCTTGGCCTTATCCATGAAAGGAGAATGGACGCCAGTGGAGCAGGAACTTAAGAAGTTAGAAAAATATGTTGCCAATCAAGGTGAAGATGGGAATACCACACCATTGGCGGGTATTCATGATCCGGTATGTATATTGCTGATAACACCCAGTGTAACTTATAAAGGTTCATACTAATAGAGATAATTTTTTGAACGTGTTTTAAGGAAAATTTTCACATATTCAGTTTTTACTATAAATGAATAAAAGTGTGTATTTGGGTTGCGACAACTAATAAATTCAATTAGCACAACCATATTGCTGAATATTTTGGTTGCGTTAACCAAAATAAAACGAATTTATTTGTGAAAACCCATATTCGGTTATATCAACCGATTTCAGTCGTAAAAAACGAATTTCAGTTGGAAATGGATAATATTACTGTATGTGCAGTAGAATAATGAAGCTTTCTTCACTAAGGAAATGACCAAAATTTCTTAAATTTAATGAAAAAGATTCATCAGTTTTATTTTAGAATTATTCGGGCTAGAGATAATTTTAAAAGAAAAATTTTAAAGGTTAAACATCGAATAATACAGACCAAACTATAGGTTAATAATTTTAATAAAACTAGCTTTCAATAAAATTAATTGAATAAGTTTAAAAAAATTTTAATAAACACAATGAAAATTTTCAATTTATTTAATGAAAAGTTTGAATAAACTATAATACTCTCAGTATTTTTCAAGGGTATCCAAAAAACTGGTTTTTCAATGTTAGTCCACGGAGTTTTCAATCCATGTAATATATGGCGCAATATTAAATAATAATAACAAAATTAATCGAGTAGAAACCCTCAAATAGTTTTTCATCGTATAACTTCATCCATTTATGAAAGATCCTTTAATGTGAGGATAACTAGAAATTGGAATTCGCTTCCTAGATACCTTAAAAATCTCGTTTTTTCAAAGGCTACGTTTAAATGCAAATTAGTGCAGTATTTCGGTATGTAACACCCTCTCTAATTTATGATAACTCTAATTTTATCTTTTCTTAATTGCTACATTATGGACCTTAAATTTTAAATTTTATTTTAAATTTTATATTTTAGTTATTATTTTAGTTTAGGCATTTTATATAGATATATTTTTTTTTATATAGTAAATTGTTTTTTTAGTAGTATACGAACCATATTTGGCCCAGAGGGCTTGGTTCTTGAATATTTGAATAAATAAAAAAAATAAAAATAATGTATAATTATATATGACTATGTATACCGACATATATATTTATATTGTGGGCGTTGTGGTGTAATGGTTAGCGCATTGGACTGTTACACAGAAGGTTGTGGGTTCGATCCCCAGCGACGGCATCATCAATTAGAAAAATAATATGTAGAATTGTTATCTCTCATACATATCGCAACGTCCTCCTTCGTTGTTCCCATAGCACTTAACCCCCCACCGAAGTAAAAATAACATAACAGGGCTATGAACTAAAATGCTTCATCGATTCCGCCAACTCTTCATCAGATGGCGGGCAAGAAGTGTTTTAAGAATTATCATCGCGCAATTACGGTGTTGCCATATTTAAAGCACTTCATCTTTCACCACCTTTTATCTGTTCTCTATCCCCTTTCCAAAGAAAGCAACATATTAATTAGTAGGAAGAATTTCCTGAGTGTTGCTCCGCCGATTATACAAGGTGGCGCAAAAGTAATCCTCCTATCAGAAAATGCTATAAATTTTGCGATTGGCCCCTAATGTCAGTTCTGTTTTGACATTTGTGTAGTAAACATGATATCATATTCTCGACTTGATGTAAAAAAAAATTAAAAGACCAAATAAAAATAATCCTCAAGAAGAATCAAAGTTTTTTATTTTTTTTTTAAATTACAGCCAAAAAACATCGGAAGGTTATTTTTGCGCCACCTTGTATATAAAAATTATTACTCGGATATTTAAAACTAACATGACAACGCATAGTTGTCTTTTTTGTGTGTATTAAAACAGAAATCTATTGCAATTTCTTATATTTTATTTCCTGGTTATATTTTTATATTTTTCAGTTATTAAAATTCATAAAAACAATTTAGACCCGGTCTCGTTTCCATTATCAACAGTAAACAACAAAACTAGTAGTTGTTTTCTTGACAAAATAACGACACATTTTTTAATACATCGTTACCAAATAACAAAAAAAATATACACAAATCAAAGCGACCCACAAAAGCAACACGATACTTTTGCTTTACATCTGCAAAAAAATATTTATTTTATTGAGAAAAATAAGTATGTATTTGTGGTATTTCCATTTTGTATTGAAGTTTCGGTTATTGGCTGTTTACTCCTTTTTCCCTAAATACATTTTTTGGGTGGTTTTCCTATCAAATTTTATGTCTACAATGAATTTGTAAGTAAATAGGAATGAATTTATTAAAGAAGTATTTATGAAAATATTTTTGGGTTGATTTCATTTCAAAATGTATCAAATAACGACAACTTAATGAAAGGGTTTATTTTGGTGTATAAATATTTTTCGCTTTTTGGAACACTTCAAAGGTTGGTGCTGCAATGATTTCTTGTCATGAGAACTTTTTTTGTGAGCATTTTTTTTAACTAGTTTTGCCTAAAATAACGATGTATTAAAATGTAGTTCAAATGTACACTTATTTATATGTATGTGTTTTGTTCTTATTTATTTTTAAAATTCTTAAAAAATATATATTTTTTTTAAGTCTTTATTTTTTTAAAATGTAGGTTTTAATGCAGTACGATAGAAAAAATAAATAAATAAATGATATTTAATTTACAAAAAAAAAACACACTATTTTCGTTTTCACTTGTTGTTATATCCTGCCTGATAAGTCCACATTATCAAATTTCCCGCGCTTAAACCAAATATAAATCATGAAACGCCATTGCTGTCAAAATGTTCAATACACGTGTATTTAAAGGAAAAACATATGTGGGAACTACAATGTGTTAAAAACAAATTTACCGAAAATTTTAAAAGTCAATTCAAATATTAGCTAATTTAATTTAAGGTTTGTTTTAAAAAAAATTTAATATTTCAAAAATTTTTAATTACAAAATTTTAAGTTAATATTTTTTTTGTAGTTTTGTATAAAAAAAAATATATAATTAAATATGACAATTTGCAATTGAAGATTTAAACTCTATCCAAAGGAAACCAATTTTGAAATTTGATTGACTTTCCTGAAAACAGAGGATTTAGCACCTTTGCGCTAACGATTTTTTAATTCGCCTTTCATATTTATGCTTTTTTAGTTCATATTTCGATTCTTATAGGATAAGATAAAAAATTGTTAGTTTTAGGACACTTTTAGATTGTTGGCGTTGAAAGCGGGAGAAGAACAGGTTCAGAAGCAACACAAGTTGTTAAGTTTTGCTACATTGCCAAGACTATAAAATTATTTGCGTCTGATTATTAGAAGTTTTGCCAACTTTATATGGTTCGAAAAACTAGGCCCACAAAAATGTTATAGTAGCCGAAAGCTCTTAATCTAACCCATATTTGACACACTATTCCGTTTTTAGTCCAGTTTCTTTTAAGAACTATGCATTTTTAATGGATAAAAACCTTGCGGGAAAAGGATCTATCCCAGGACACGTCACGTGACCGGTTCATTGTGATAGGGACCGGTCACGGGAGCGGTGTCTTATATTAAAAGGACCGGTGACTTTAACATGGGCTTGTCCTAGGAGGGGGTCAATTGCCCTATGACATATCACAGGACTGGTCTAAAAGAACATGTCACACAACTAACCCCATAGATCATATAACAGAACCAACGCCCGTCACGTGGTAGATACTTAAGTAACCGGCTTTTTACCTATCTCGTGATATGTATTTTCGGAGCCGGTCCAGTTTTCACCTATCACGGGATAGGTCCCAATTCCCAAGTGCTCTTTTTTCCCGCAGGTACCATTACAGTGCTTTAACAACTAAAGAACAATATAACATTTTGTACTTTATCGAATATAAAAAAGCCAAAAAACATTTATACAGAGTTGCTAAATATTCATTTATACAAAAGTAAAAATAAATTTGCATTTTTTTTGACAGGGATGAAATTTGCTCGTATGCTTCCGCTAATTTAAAAAAGTAAGCGAGCCCCAAAACTTTTGAAATTTGAATGGAAGGGGAACACTTAATACAGGGATCGAAACAGAAAGGAACGGACAAAGAAATTCGTATTATCGGAGTGAATGTTTCACATAAAATTATCCCTCATTAATTTAATTTTTATTATCGAAGTTTGGTCTTTACTTGAATTTTGCAAAAACTTAGTTGCCAACTTGGCAAGTATCTTTGAAACTAAGCGAGATATGACAAAACGGACAAAATCCAATAAAACAGCCACAGGGTGACTTGTACTTCGTTCTCCATTCCATATAGTTCCTATTTGGAAAAGTGCCCTAAAAAAAATTAACATCTCGAATTTAGAGGTTAAAATGACCCGTTTTTCAGTTTTCAGTTTAATACTTAAAACTTAAAGACTGCAGAAAAATTCGGTGTTAAATGAGAGGTTTTTTAAGACACATTTGCTATTAAAAATAATATTTTCGTTTTTCTATGAAATTATAATAATTAAAATAATATATAGTGAATGCATATTTTATTTAATTGGGGGGATGTCTGTGCTTTTTTCGATATTCGTAACCATTAAGCTTTTAGGCGACTTTTTCCGAAGAGCTCTTTTCAAATTTAAAATATGTGGCAACTCTTCGGCGAAAATATAGGCATTACATCAAAATTTCATAAATTTATGACATGTTTCCATAAAAAAACCCGATTAAAGTTTGACCCCACGTCATAACCCCTAAATGTAAGACTGCGTTGTTAAAAAACTTCGCAACTTTTATTTTTTCTCCTCTATTACATATCTGAATTACATTCAGTTTGCAGAGATTACAGAGAGGACCCTTCCTTTTAAGTTTATTTAATTGGTATACATTCATATCGTTTGCATTTTAAAGGAGCGAGGTAAAATAACATTCCTGAACCTGAAATTTAAGGTTATCTCCTTTTAAAAACGCTCACTTGCAATATGGCTTAGTTTAAAAACCTCTTTTTTTTTTTGATTGCAAGTCAGCTCAAATTACACTTATTGAAAAAAATCTATAAAAATTATTGCTAAATCTACAAAAAATTAGTTCAAAAGGGTTCTGCAGAAAAAACTACTTAAATCAGTAGAATCTGTTTAATAAGTAAGTAATAGAATGGCAAGCAAAAATTTAATAAATTTACAATAATTTAGCTATTGTTTAGTTAGTTGCAAAATGACAATTTACCCTTCTAAAATCAGTTGAAAGTTTTGCTTACAAAAATTTTATATTTTCAAAGCTTTTGTTTTTCTTAAATGAACAAAAACTTTTTAAGAATAATATTTTTGATTACAGCGGCGTTATTGTTATTTGCATTCAATCAATTTTTTTCTGTTTTCGTCTATTTATTCTAGCACAGTAAATTGTGATTTGTAGTTAATTGAAATATAAATCAAATATAATTTAAACGTTATAGATTTTAGATATATTTTACTACCAATATTTAGCAAACAGTTTCTATTGTTTTTAGATGGTTTTTTCTGCAGGTTTTTGTTTTATTTCTTTCGATTTATTTCTATCAGTTTAGGTATATTAAACATGAGTTGTAGGACATCTATGAACCTAATCTGATGACTACATAAGGATATAAAAGAATTCACAGTCTAACATTTGTTTGAGTTTTGAATATTTTTTGGAATTAATATTATTCAGTCCCTATTAGTGTTTAATTTCACAGAAATTGTTACGTTTTTATACAATTTTTAATTTTTAATTTTAGAACACCGGCATGACACCGCTAATGTATGCCACCAAGGACAATAAAACATCAATTATGGATCGTATGATTGAATTGGGAGCAGATACTGGTGCAAGGAATAATGTAAGTAAATATTAGATTTATAATTTTTTTGCCAAAAAATGCTCAACTTTTTTTTTTAAAGTAAAAAAACTTAAACTTAAAAAAAACCAAAACACAACACAAACATAAATCAATACAAACAAACAAAAAATAAAATCAAAGTTGGTCAAAAGGAAGTCGGTCTGGCACAAATACAATAGTTTGCACACGCAACAAATTCTCTACTCTGCCGAATTGAAATTGAAACTGCTATGAAATATGCGTGAACACTGAAAAAAGAAAACTACTGTTTTTTTTTTTTTGCTATGAATAAAAAATCACATGGCTGGTAATCACTAGGGATTAAAAATGCGTTAGCATTAAAGTGCTTTAACAAAGCTGCGTTTAATGAACTTTTAATTATATACAGACTTTTACAATAGATCATTATTACATTAAAAAAAAAAAGCCGGCAAAGTTTATTGAATTTTCTAAATAAAAACTAAAAATTAAGGAATTTTTTATTCTTTAAATTTCCTGACACCATTAGAATAAAATTAAACCTTAGTTTAACCAAATCCAATAATCCTTACTTTAATAAGTTATATTTGAGGGATGTGGGAAGAGGATAAAATTTATTGTATATATGTTTTTCGGCTTCTTAGGTCCTTTACTTAGTCCTTTTGTTTTTATTTGTAAAATATTGTTGGTTGTATTCCACTCGTACCATACGAATGTTAAGAAATCCTTGACCTAAATATTTTCGTGCATAAAGAAATATACAAAAAATTAACGTTGACCAAGGGCGTTTTTGGAGTATAAGAGTGACGACCACCACAATAAAAATAAAAACAACAAAAATAAGATCTTAATGTTTCCTCCTTCTTGTTGTAATTGGTAGCTATAAAGAAAAAAAACAACATGAGTTTTACTATTTCTAATGTTTTCTTTCATTACACTTGCGTTAGCATTACTTATTTTCTAGTAAGCTTTGTTGTGCTAAATCCAAATTTAATAAGAAAAAATTATCAATGGAAAATTCTTTTTTATAACTTTTTATAATTTTTTGCTAATATGGACTTCAAAACCTTAAATTTTATTTAATGATGATATA
This sequence comes from Eustalomyia histrio, assembly GCA_949748255.1. Taxonomy (NCBI): domain Eukaryota; kingdom Metazoa; phylum Arthropoda; class Insecta; order Diptera; family Anthomyiidae; genus Eustalomyia; species Eustalomyia histrio. The sequence continues at coordinate 10,717,485 of OX456526.1, forward strand.
TCAATACGATTATAATGATAACGGTGGCACAAGGACTTATATCTGGATGTGCCAGTATGATGAAAATTGTATTTTTTTTTTTTGGAAAACTTTATCGATGGTCACTTTTACTAGATACTAAACTGTTACTCAACAAACTATAAACTTTAATAATCCAAATTTTGTTTAAAGCTTGAAAAATGGTGTCTTATTTATGCATGTTAAGAAAATGCTAAAACTGATTAAGAACTGTAATATTAATTAATATAATTACAACTGAATAAAGAAAAATTTCAAAATCCTTGTAGTCTCTGTTGAATATCCTTGAGTGTTTAAAAGGAAAATTTATGTCTTTTAAGAAACTGTATGATTTTATGGTCAAATTTATAAAACTTAAAAGAGGAGTATCGAGGAAACTAACTGTAATTGCTGTTAAAAACATGTAGATTGCAATTCTTTTTAATATTATCTAAAAATAAATGATAGAAAGCGTAATTTTGCTTGGAATGAAGTTATTTATTAAGAGTAAAAAGAAAATTTCGGCTAATGCCAGAAATAAGTGTCGGTTTAACCAGGCATGCAAGAATACAGTCAGATTCATAGAGAATGCATTTAGTAATTGGTGTCGAGATAGAAACACCGTTACTTCTCTGCAACGCAAACAGGCGTCTTTGTGCTAAAGTTCTTTCTGCTCCTCGGGGCAATAAGACCTTCTGGTCATTCGTTAAAAGTGCTAGTTCTTCTATCTCAAGAAATTCGTCCTTGCCTGAAAGCAATCTCATACTATGCCCAATAAATTCTTAAGTGCTCGTAGCATTAAAAGGGTTCTTGCGAATCTAAACGTAAACAAGTTGGCAATCCCGCTATCGCGTCTATTGGCCATCCTATTTTTACATACTAACGAACGGGTATATTTCCATCGTGTTGGAAGGTTGCTCATGTTCGGCCAATCCCGGAAAAGTTTGCCGATGCTAATTCTGACAATTACCACCCAATTGCTGTATGTTCTGCGCTATCGATGGTTATGGGGAGCATGGTTATTACCATCTTGTAAATTATATAGAATCCAACTCAATTCTCAACGATCGATAGTACGGCTTTCGTACAAAAATTGTTCTACGAGAAACCTAATGGCCTTCCTTGCGGAGTGTTGGAGTCGGTCCAATCATCGATTTGGTGTGAATAAAATGTTTGCTCTAGATATTTCCAAGGCATTCGATCGTGTCAAAGCTTAATACATTTGGTGTCGGTGATGACTTCTCTCAATTAATATCGAGTTATCTTTGTGATTGCACTATAAAAGTTGACATAGATGGGGTCTCATCCGACGAGGTTTCAGCTTAATTCAGGGGTAACGCTTGGTCCCGTTTTTTCTTCCTCACTTTTTATATTATTTATAAATGATGTTTTGGGTCAATTTTCAAATCCTATCTATTCTTTTGCAGCTATGAGGGCGGATCAATAAGTCTGTGACTTTTCGAACTTCCCTCGTAGTTATATGAAATGCAACACTACTTTCATCGAGTATCACCTATTAATAGGTAGTCTATTCAAATTTTGTCTAGTCAAATTTTGAGCAAATTCCGTCATTAACTTTGCGTTTAAAAGCTCTTCAAAACAAACAATCTCGTGTTTTTTTTAATTGGAAAAATGTAAATTTCGAGTGCTCATTAAACATTATTTTTTGCGAAAAAAAAACCGTCAATAAAACCAAGGAAAAGCTTGATAAATACTATGGGGACTCTGCACCACCGATTTCAATGGTGGTTTTCTGACTTTGGTTGTGGCCTTTCAAGCACGGAAGATGCCGAACGTTCTGGACGCCCAGTTGAGGTCTCTACACCCAAAACAATTAAAAAAATTCACGATATGGTGTTGGGCGATCGGAGATTGAATGCGCGATAGATTGTGGAAGACATAGGCATCTCACATGGCTCAGTGGTTTCAATTTTTAACGATTACTTGGGTATGATACCAACAACGGAATCGCCGCAGAGGTCTTTTCTGCCACTTACAATTTAGTGAAATTTAAGTCAAATATTCACAGAAACTACTCCCTCTTTCCGCTAGCCTTAAACTTAAATTCCTTTCACCAGCGCAATGCAATTAGGAGGGCTATTCTCTGACCGTTGGTTTCAAGTGCTTTACTGTTTTTTTTTCGTAAGACATGTTATGTAAACGAGGTATGTATAATAGTTTTAAAAACATTCTTGTCATACAGTCATGGACATAAACTTAAAAAAAGGATGAGTAAATTTAAAAAAAATAGTTGAACTTATAAAAAAATTTCGCAATTGTCATCACTTCCGTTAAAAAGGATGTGGCCTTCTTTTATAATAAATGACTTTTTATAAGAAATGCGTGAAAACAAAAAAAAAAAAAAAATAAAAAATAAACCACCCGGTCAGCATGATGACATTTGATTTACTTTGTATCATTACGCCTTAAAAAAGTATTTCTAATACAATACAACTAAGTGCTTGCACATAATTACAATTTAGCATATATAATAGAAGTCATTTATTTTATTTTTTTTTGTGCAAAATTACACTTTCAACCTACCTTCATTAAAAGGATTTTCAGTAGTTACTTTTAAAAATTAAATATTTTGTAATATATAATTAGACACTTGTAAAGAAGCACACACCTTTATGTGATTGTGGTTTGAAAATTAAAAATGCGAAAAGAAAATTATAAGAATGTTAAGTTTAGTATTTCATGACTCTTTTTTACAAATGGCAAATGTAGGCAGGTAACAACCTTAACAGGGAATTGATTAATTGTAGTTTCACTTGCAAAATGACTAAAAAACACTTTTTTAACATTCTCTTCGTAGTTTTTTTTTTTGTTCCTTTTTAAAAGTCAACTATTAATAAGGTCATATAAATAATCATTTTAATTCATATAGTGTTGAAAGTTAAGAAGTATAACTGGTCTTTATATTTACTTCTTAACATTATAACATGATATGATTAATATGAAGATTGATATCATTTGGAATAAAACAAATTGTTAGTCATTTTTCTAGTACAAGTACTTATTTTTGGAAATTATTGTTATTATTCTGTAATTTTTGGTCTTTAATGTAACGCATTTATATTTTGTGTGCAAATATTGTCGAATATTACACTGCACTATGGACCAGTGTCTTTTTCTCATAAAAGCATTTAAGGTAAATCAAAAATCAGAATAAGGTTTTATAATCTAGTCACCTTGAAAATTTAAGCCAATGTATACACAATTTTGTAGCTAATTAGTTAGAATACGTTTTGTAATTTTTGTTAACGGTTTAACTTATTATTTTCTAAAACTACAGTGAAGCCGGATATAATTAATATTAAAAAAGATAAAAAAAATCAATGGCGGATAATTAATATACAGCAGAAAGTCGAAATTGTATAAATTTATCAGGTAAATATTTTCTTCAAATATCAGGAAATATGACAAAAATAAATTATAATATAAAGCCGCCATATTAGTTTCAACATTTTAAATATCCATGTAAAAATCGAATTATATATGAACATACATGATCATACATGGGCATACATGGTCATATACGTCCATACATAATGTCATATATGACCATATATCTTCGGATCCGAAATTTGAGGGTATATGGTGATATATGTGCATATATTATCATACATGCTCATATATTATTCATGTATGCTCGTATATGATCATATACGTCCATATGCCCTCAAATTTCAGATCCGAAGATATATGATCATATATGAGATCATGTATGGTCATATATTGAACAATCTATGGACGTATATGACCATGTATGCCCATGTATGATCATATGCAGGCCCATGTATGATCATGTATGCTAATATATATTTCGATTTTTACATGGGTAATTAAGTTCTGATTTTCGTATTAAATTGAGCATCGTCAAAATATTCAAAGTACGAGGGAAATGCAACACTGCTCCCATCAAGTACTACCTGTTAATTGATTACAGTCAAATTTTGAGCAAGTTCCGTCATTTACTTTGCGTTTAACAGCTGTTCAAAACATACAACCTCGTAGATTTTTTTAAAAACGGAAAAAGTGAATTTCGAGTGCTCAATAAACATTATTTTTTGCGAAAAAAAAAACAGTCAATCAAACCAAGGAAAAGCTTGATAAATACTATGGGGACTCTGCACAACCGATTTCAATGGTAAAAAAGTGGTTTACTGATTTTGGTTGTGGTCGCACAAGTACAAATGACGCTGAACGTTCTGGACGGCCAATTAAGTTCAATACACCCGAAAATGTCGAAAAAATTCACGATAAGGTGTTGCCCGATCGAAGAGCAAAAATGCGAGAGATTGTTGATACCATAGGCAATTTCATATGGCAGTGTGGTTTCGGTTTTAATTGATCAGTTGGATTTAAGAGAGCTATCTGCAAGATGGGTGCCGTATTTGCTCCCAATTGACCATAATGCTCGGGTGCACACGTTTGTAGTTTCAACGGAAAAATTCCATGAATTGGGCTACGAATTGGTACCTCATCCACCATGTTCTCCGTATTTAGCCCCCAGTGACTATTTCCTCGGTGGAAAGAGATTTAGCTCCAACGATGAAATTATTGATCAAAAAATGCCTATTTTATGAACCTCGAAAAATCCTATATTTTGGAAGGGAAACAAAAATTGGAGAAACGTTTTGAGTATTGAGCTAAAAGGAGATTATGTTGAAAAAATTTTTTTTTTGCAAAAACAAAAACTGTGTTTCATTAAAAAAGTCACGGATTTACTGATCCGCCCTCGTAAAACTTTTAATTTAAGTTTAAAAAGTTTTCATTCTTTAACCTGGTCCAAAGATATGAAGCAACTTAATTTTAATGTTTGTATTTTATCTGTATTTTAAACTCTAGATCTTGAGTGCTTTGACGTTATGTTTAAAAAAAATCACATGTTTTAAATACGCTCTCATACTAATAATTTGCTTTTTCTCATCTTTTATCGAATTCGAGATTGTATCGTAGAGGACACAAAGTCCTCTACAACACATATAAATTTCACCAAAATCATAGTAATATCTTGGCCCAGATAGCGAGGGTGAAAAGGCGATTTAAATGTTAAAATCCCAATATCACCAATATCGAAACATATCGTGGCATCGGACTATATATTGTCTGTTACATCAGATATTCTAGTTTTCGAATTTATACGTTACGTAAATAAAGATCTGACCAACACTTCGACACGGGGTTTGTTACCCGGAATAGGCACTATCATATTAATGAATAAAATTGTTCAGGTTCCGAGGAATAAATTGATTAAAATTGCTTTGGTTGGAAAATACCATTTAAGCTCAATATTTAAGCTCAGATAGAACGTTCAAATTGCTACTTCTTTCAAGCTAAAGTCGAGGCCATTCTTGGAGAAATTCAAATTTATGTAGAAAATTTTATGTAATTATCTTTAGATTTGAGACCTGTTGTTTGATTAAAAATGTACTTGATTTACATGAACAGTCGGACGGACGGGCATCGCTTAATCGACTCAAAAAGTGATTCTGAGTTATAAGGTAGGTCTATGACCATTATTTTTGCTGGTTAAAAACATCAACACAAACTCAGAGTTGTGCAGGATATAAGAAAATGATATTTAGCCGCCTTCTCAAAATATGTATGTTACACAGTGCTGTGAACAATATGTGATAATAACATTATGTAGCATATTTTATACATAAATAGGATTTTCCTATAATTGGAGTAAATTTACAAGCATAATAAAATATATTTCTTAGAACTATTAGAAACATATTATTTGCTAATCTTTAAGAGAGAAGAAAACCCATCGTCATAAATTTTATTAACAGTTGCATCTACCAAAAACATATGTTACGAAAAACTAGGCTGATGATAAACAATAATAATTATATGGAAAACAACAACAAATTTGTCAGTTAAAGTCCCAATTAATAGCTAACTGGACATTGTGAGAATACACTCAGAATATTATGTAGTTAACTGTTTGTAGTTTAATAAAAAAGTTTTCCGTTTCATTTAAAAATAAAGGAACATACATTTATTTTTCAAAGAAATATCTATACTAACTTTTTTATACATTTATTCGAAATAATTTACTATCATTTACCATTTTTTTTTCAGTTTCATTTATTTTTTTCATTTGTTTGAAATTTAATAAAAATTTACCCACAAAACGGAAACTTGTGGTTTATTTGTGTCCGTAACAGTTATTACAAATTTAAATTTTGTTTGCTGTCTGTTTCAAAAAAAAAATATTCAAAAAATTTCACTTTGTTTTTTATTTAAATTGGTTGTATATACTATACAAAATTTTTTAATACAATATAAGAACTTCATAAACACACATACATACACAAATACATTCACACAAAAAGTGTTTATAGCTTCATATGCATACATACATTTTGTATTGAACGAGTATATTAAAAAAAAAAACAAAAATACAAAAACGGAAATAATTTCAAATAAATGAAAAAAACATTTATATATTAAGGATTGGTAGGTAAAATTTTGACATTTATTTTAACTGATTATATCATTTGTTTCTTACGGATTAGTCAGTTGATTAATCAACATTTAAAATTAAATAACAAAAGGCATTTAATTTAAATGAAAATTAAGTAGACCGGTTTTTAAATGAAATATAATTTCTTTAAAATGATATTTTCAGTTATTTTAACTTACAAACTTTTTTAAGTGTAGGACTAAAATGTCGATAAAAAATTATTTTATATATCGGAATGTGAGATGAAAAGGTTGACACTTTTTTCTCTTCTTAAAAGCATGCGCCAATAATAAATTTTAATCGTTTGATAATCCAAAGAGGGGCTAGTGATCTGTCTACTTCATATCCTAACTGAACACAATTAACTTATTCGTTATGTAAGGTTTGGTTGAAAAAAAAGGAATCGGAAGTGAAGACAATATTCACAACTGACATATCAAAAATAGGACCACTTCTTTACGTCAAACACTCGCCATTTTTCCCGATCTTGCGACCGGCTGACTTCAGTCAAGACAAAATTTATTGGGTTTACTGAAATATCAAGCAAGTCTTAAACCAAGCAGTCGTTAGTTTGATTTGTGTTTTTTTTTAATGATGCTTCATCCAAAGCAATCGTATTTTGTACCAAATTTGTGATAAGTCATACCATCGCTAGTCACAGAATCGTTGATCAACTATTCCATAATTTTGAGTGGAGTTATTTATAAAGTTCTATTTCGAAAGGCCTTTAAATTATTAAGATTGTTTTCTGACTTAAGAAAAATTTAATTTTTTAAAATTTCCCATGTAAAAATCAAAATATATATGAACATACATAACCTTGTATATCGTCCAAAGAATTATAAAGAATTTTTTTTGTAAACCCATGTAAAGTCGAAATATATATGATCATACATGTTCACACATGGCTTGTATATGATCATATATGGGCATACATGGTCATATACGTCCATGCTTGTTTCAATATATAACCATACATCGTCTCATATATGACCATATATATCTTCGGATCCGAAATTTGAGGATATATGGCGGGTATATGTGATCATATATGCTCAATTATTATTCATGTATGCTTATACATAAACATATATGACCGTATAGCCTCAAATTTCGGATCCAAAGATATATGGCCACATATGTGATCATTTATGGTTATATATTGAAACAAGCATGGACGTATATGACCGTGTATGTCAATATATGCTCATACACAAGCCCATGTATGATCATATATATTTTGACTTTTACTTGGGCTTGCAAAAAAATATGTTTTTAATCCTTTGGATGATTTAAAACATTTATTGCCGCCATTGGCGGCTATTGAACCTTAGGAGACAAAAACTAACAAAATAAATTATGAATATTTTTCACATAATACTGCAGTTAAATAGTAACATATAATAGATCATGGGGACTATTATACCAACAACAAACATTATTTCAAACAAAAACCTCTCTCATACCAAGAAAAACTAGGCCAAAGCGAAATAAAAATAAGAAAAACAAAACAAATAAAATAAAATCGTGTTATACTTTAAAAAGTAAATCAAGTTGGAATTTCTAGTGTTATAGTGTTTCCGGTATTACTACTACTAATATAAAACAACATTGTTATTGTAGGGGTAGAAAAACCAGAACAATCAAAAGAAAACTACGACAAGAATAAAAAGACGACCTTTTGTAAACACTATGCAAAATGGGTTACACTCGCAAGTGAAAATTAGTAGAAATAGCAAATGAACAAGAAACTAGTAGATATGTATATGGTCATATTCATAATGCAATGTTATGATGTAAATAACAATTGTTTGTACAAAACATAAACAAGCTCCTAACTCTTATAGCCAACAGCACAGATATTTAGTTGATTTTTTTAACAGTTTTTAATATCAATTAACATGTAAAATACTAGGGCGGATCAATAAGTCCGTGACTTTTTGAATGAGGAAGTTTTTTTTTGCAAAAATAAATTATTTTTCAACATAATCTCCTTTTAGCTCAATACACTTAGTCCAACGTTTCTCCAATTTTTGTATCGCTTCTAAAAGATAGGATTTTTCGAGGTCCATAAAATAGGCATTTGTTTGATAAATAATTTCATTGTTGGAAAGAGTTCCACCGAGCCATTTCTTTAGGTTTGGAAATAGGAAATAGTCACTGGGGGCTAGATCCGGAGAATATGGCGGATGAGGTAGCAATTCGTAGCCTAATTCATGGAATTTTGCCATTGAGACTGCTCACGTGGGCACCCGTGCATTGTCTTGATGAAAAAGAACTTTTTTCTTGGCCATATGGGGTCGTTTTTTTATAAATCCTCCAATAAATTGGATTATCACGCGTATATCCCAAAAAACTGTTGCCATCAAGGTGGCCGACAAACTTACCTTGGCCTTCTTCGGAGCCGTTCACCCGGACTGGATCCATGTTTCATACACAGTTACAAAACGCCGTAAAAACTCATTCGAATTGCGGTTAAACAACTACAAACAATACTTTCAAATTGTCACACGATTACGTTTATGATCAATTGAGAGCAAACGCGGCAACCATCTTCGATCGGCCAACACCATATCGTGACCTCAATTGGCCGTCGAGAAAGTTCAGCGTCATTTGTACTTGTGCGACCACAACGAAAGTCAGTAAACCACTTTTTTACCTTTGAAATCGATGGTGCAGAGTCCCCATAGTATTTATCAAGCTTTTCCATAGTTTGATTGACGGTTTATTCTTCGCAAAAAATAATGTTTAATGAGCACTTGAAATTCAATTTTTTCCATTTAAAAAAAATCTACGAGGTTGTATGTTTTGAACAGCTGTTAAACGCAAAGTAACCCAGCAAAAAAAGTAGCAAAAGAAGAGAAAAAGAAGCAGTGATTTTGATTCCGGTGTTGTGAAAATTTGAATCGGAACCAATGATTTTTATATAGGGGTGTCATAGGGGGAAGTTTTCTTTTATGATCCTTTTTCATAGCTTCTAAAGCCTTTCTTATAGTTTAAGTGAAAAATGAGATTTTTTGATGTTCCTTAACAAATTTTGAATTTGAAATGTAGATTTTAATAGGACATCAGTAATCGGGCCTTAGCATCATTTTTACAATCTTCCGTTATCTTCGACCTGAGAATTTAACTGGCACATATGTTGCTGTTTCCCATACAAAGTTTGAATTTGACTGTTGGTTAAATTAGAACGGGACATTCAGTAATCGGGACTTTTTATTTATTTAATTACTTTATTCGAAATTCTTGCAATTTTTACTACAATAATTTTTTGCTTTTCGTAGCAATAATAACTACGATTTTAAGAATTTAATACCTCGTTAATTGTACTTTAAAGATTGGAACAAATCGCTTTAACTTAAACCATAGTTATAAGTGTCAAATTTTTATAGCAATATCTATGATTAATGTTTAACTTTGGTTGTTTTTAAAATAAGTTACCCTTCATACATTTGAAAAGCGTTAAATTTCATTAAAAATTACATTTTTGAAAGTTGTGAAAAATACCTGCCTTAGAAGAGGAAAATCAGAACTAAACAATACTTTAGAATCAATGAAAAATTAATTCCTTAAGAATCACTTCCATTTATTTTTGCTGGGAAATGACAGAACTTGTTCAAAATTTGACAGTAGTCTATTAACAGTTGGTACTTGATGGAAGCAGTATTGCATTTCATATAACTACGAGGGAACTTTATAAACTACGAATACATCTAGATAACATAAACATTTTGGAAATAATAATGCCTGATAGTGTCAACATTTTATAATTAACCAACTAATTAATTTTTCGGGTGTATTTATATTGTTTAGGTTGTAAAGATACCTCTAAAAAAAAGAAAAGTTGGCATTCTTATACTCGTGTGTAGACTTTAATGTCATGACTCATGAGTGAAATACAAGTACTTATTATCTGTCTGTTAAACTGTTTAAACAATTTTTACCACTTATTTTGCAAATGTTTGTATGTATGTTTGGTGTTGTTGTTTGGACAATTAATAGAAGACTTCAAGTCATAAATTAGGAGTTTTTTCATGTCATTTACAGGAATTCAGTTAACATAATGGACAAAAGTTGTAAAGTATAATTTAGCATTTTTTGAAAATTTTTTTTAAAATTATATATTTGTTTAAAGATGAAGTCATACTTTTTTTGGGGGGAAATTTCATATGTTGTCCAAGTATGCATAACTACCGGATATTTAAAATAAATTAAGGAAAATATCATTAGTCTTTATACATATGTACGCTAATGATGGTCAGGGTTTTTAAGTTGATGAATTTGTTGCATGTGTAAACTGTAATAAGTTACCGAAACTGAAACCTCAACAAAACAAAAAGTAGGTGCAGTAATTTCAAACTGATTGAAAATGAAAACGAAATTATATACAAGTGAATAAGTTGAGTTAAGATGTACTATAAGTCACACCTAAGGTAAATGAAGTTTGGCACCAGAATAAATACAACCACAATAAATTTCTAAACCTAATTATTTAAACAATTCCAAGAAATTAGTTTTTTACACCATCTCCTCTCTTCATAAAAACTAGACATGAATTTAAACAATTAATATAGATTATGTGTTTCCTGTATTCCTTTTTATGTAGTACACCATTCTGTGGTACAGGGTATCGTGAACCAAAAACTATAATTCGGATTGTACACTGGATAGTCTTCACTATCTTCTTCGTTTGACGTAGGATAATTAATCGCAATATGTTGTAAGAAATTATGGGCATATTATCCTGCTATTAGAATTTTTTACAATATTACAATAAGTTATAAATGGTATGACTTACATTACGAGGCGGACCAATAAGTCCGTGACATTCCGAATTTCCTTGCAGCTATATGAAATGCAATACTACTCCCATCAAGTACCACCTTTTAATTTTGAGCAAGTTCGGTCATTTACTTTGCGTTTAACAGCTGTTCAAAACATACAACCTCGTGGCTTTTTTAAAAATGGAAAAAAGTGAATTTAGAGTGCGCATTAAACATTATTGATATAAACTAAAGGGACTCTGCACCATCGATTTCAATGGTAAAAAAGTGGTTTACTGACTTTCGTTGTGGCCTAACAAGCACGGAAAATGCCGAATGTTCTGGACAGCCAGTTGAGGTCTCTACACCCAAAACAATTGAAAAAATTTACGATATGGAGTAGGCCGATCGGAGATTGAATGTGCGACAGATTGTGGAAGATAAGTCATCTCACATGGCTCAGTGGTTTTAATTTTGAACGATAACTTAGGCATGAGAAAGCTTTCCACAAAATGGCTGCCGCGTTTGCTCACAATCGACCACCAACGGAATCGTCTGACAAAAATCCATGAAGTAGACTACGAATTGCCCCCTCATTCACCATATTCTCCGAATTTAGCCCCCAGTGACTATTTCCTATTTCCAAACCTATAGAAATGGCTCGGTGGAAAGAGATTTAACTCCAACGATGAAATTATTGATCAAACAAATGCCTATTTTATGGACCTCGAAATATCCTGCTGTTAAACGCAAAGTAAATGACGGAACTTGCTCATAATTTGTCAGTAGTCTATTTACAGGTGGTACTTGATGAGAGCAGTGTTGCATTTCATATAACTACGAGGAAAGTTTGAAAAGTCACGGAGTTTTTGATCCGCCCTCGTACATACCTAAAGAAATATATTATTGTAGATCAGTTAATTACATTTACGAAATATGATCAAGAAATGATTTGTAAAAATTTAAATATATTATTTTAGATGGCAGATATCCAACGAAGCCGATTATTACTATATTAAAAAATCGCAGCTGTTAAAATTATTCAATTATTTTATTCAATTATTTTGTTTCACTAAAAAATTTTTTTAAGTACTCTCCAATATTTTTGATTGCATGATATTTCTTTAAGAATCCTGAAACCCTATTTGACAGGACACAATAATAAATATGCATTTAAATTTCCTAAATGCGTTAAATGTAGTAGCAAAAACACTTATAGAAAAAATTTCGCTGAATATAATACATTTTCAATTATTTTAATGTGGTTGATAGGGGGTATTGCATTCAAAAACAAATCTTATTGTTGATAGAGAAATAATAAAAATATAAATAGTAAAAGTACTAAAATTTATTTTTCTCTATGGTATTTTTGTCAGAGATACGAGCAGCTGTCATCAGAGAACAGTTTTCCTTTAAAAAATGATTTTTAAGAAATTTGTTCATAGAGATTATTGAGTATAAGGTTACTGTATTTCCGCTGATGTTTGTAACTACAAAAAATAATGGGCGTAGACTTAACTTATAACTCAGAATTACTTGTCCGTCTAACCGTCCGTCGGTAACTGAAACTTGAGGTCTAAATATTAAAATAGCTTTCGAGAGTCTCACCCGACTAGAAAATTATTTTAGGATGCATGAATGTTTAAATATATACTTTTTTTTAAATATTTAATGTTTTTTTTGCAAATATCACATTTTACCTTTTTTTTTATCAATAACATCCTTAAAAAATATTGAGAAATATGATATTCTTGTTCGCGGTTGTCAAAAAGTTACCGCATAAACCTTGTCGAAGTTTGGATTACAATTTTATTTAATCTAACAAAAAATAATCAATATTTTGCCAACATTTTGAAATATGTAGACTCAAACGATGTGTAGCGATTTTTAAGGATACAAGCTTTCAAATTAAAAGATTTGGAGCATTTTGGTTAAAAAATAATTTAAAAATATATTTCGCTTTATGGACATCAAAACTTGCAGAACTACGAACACGTCACTTAAAAAATCTTTCAATACGTTTTATACACAAATTTTCCAATATTCTTTGGAAATATAAGCGTGCATTTAAGTTATTAAATACACTCAGAATATAATGTATTTTACTGTTTGTTGTTTAGTATCAGTTAAAAACAACTGAAGATACATTTAGTTTTGAAAGGAATATTTTTTTTAACTTTTTATACACTTGTTCAAAATGATTTACTGTCATTTATAGATTTCCTTGCGGCTATTTGTTACCTTTGTAGTTATAACAAATACAAATTTTGTTTGCTGACTAGTTAAAAAAAAATATTCAAATTTTGGTTTTTTTATTTAAATTGTTTATATTTATACAAAATTATTTAAATTCAAAATATAAGAACTTCTAAAACACACACACAAGGCCGTTCACACAATATGTGCAGATCAAAAAACTAAAACAACATTACAAAAACTGAAACAATTTCAAATAAATGAATCAATAATCATTTATTTTAACCGAAGGGGTAAGAAAAATTTAAACAAGTATTTTCAACTGAATAATTATATGTTTTTTATGATTAGACAGTTGTTTACACAACATTACAAAACAAACAACAAAACCTATTTGAATTAAATGAAAAGTAAGTATACCGGATTTTAAATTACATTTTCACCAAACAATTTTAATTTTTGAATTTTTAAATTAAAAACATCATAATAGCTTTAACACATTTGTGGTAAATTTTATTAACCCCACACCTGGAGGCGCATAAGTAATTACTATTACATATCAAATATAAAGTATACGCCTGGGGTGTTTCTTCATACTTTTATATACATTTTAAATTTCCAAAATGGTGTACTCAGAATAAAATAAATAATTACAAAACTTTCAATTTCATAATAATTTTTCTTTTCTTATTCTTTTCATTTATTTGCAGGACAATTATAATGTGTTGCATATTGCAGCCATGTATTCGCGTGAGGATGTTGTAAAACTGTTGCTAATAAAACGTGGCGTTGATCCATTTTCCACTGGTGGGGTAAGTAAGAAAAGAAAACTAAATTTACACTCACACACTACAATATCTAAAAACACAAAGAGTAGACATACATACATATTAAATTCAATTTCTCAACAAATTTTCCCGCCTAAATATAATGCAAAAGAAAACAATCAATATTGAAAACGTCACCCAAATATTTTGTTTGTTTCGTAACTTAAGAGTTGTTAGGATTCTTTTAGCTATAGAAACTTGAGTACATAAACAAACAAAAAAATGACTTCTAAGAAATTCCTGCGTGTCGTTTGAGTAAAGGTCAAGCTAGAAAAATTAAAATTATTGCACATGCCTTTGCTTGCAACATACAACTTAAACAAACTATTTTTTTTGTATATTTTTGTATTTCAAAGTGCCATTAAGATTGTAAAGTTTAATGCTATTAATAATTTTTGTCGCTTTAAGTATGGATTTTTGCAATTGTGGTTTGAGTTTTCTTAATTATATAAGGGTCATGTTCAACAAGATGCATAGATTAAATGTATTCTTATTATTTGAATATTGTGTGACTTTGGTGTATTAGAAGAAGTTTTTTTTTTTTAAGGAATATTAAGCAATGTATAGCATGTTACTGGCATCAAGTTCAACTTAATTAATTGTCACAAGGCTGTTTAAATGTTAGAATGTAATTTACATATTTTATTATAATTAAAATTGAAAAGTTTTAACAAAATTTAAGATTTTATTGGAGAACGGATTTTTTTTTTATTTTAAAGAGGTTATAATAATTGCATAATTAACTTTAACCAGAACTGTTTTTATTGATTATGTTTTTGGGATGCCCGAGAAACCACATTTCGATAAAAATAAAAACTTCCCGGTCGAGGCGATTATGTAAAAAAAGTGTGAGATTTGTACAAAAGAAATAACACTGAATATGTTTGTCTAGAAAAATACATGGCGTTCCGTAAAATTTTCATTACAAGCTACCCAGCAAAAAAAAAAAATGGTAGTCATTCTGTGACTTTAACTTCTTTCATTGCTTCCTAAACTTCAGTTGACATTCTTTTATGATTTTTTGGTGTTATTCTAAGGTACTTCTAAAAGAGTTCATGTGTTTATATTTCAAATGTAGTGATTTGGATATAAACCCGATGCATATCTTTAATAATCACTCTTCATTACTTCTAAAGCATAAGTAATAGTATATCGTATATTTTTTGAATCTAAAGCATTTATTCAAATTGAAAAAATAGTTCTGATGAACTTTTTTAATTTTTTTATTAAATCATTTTTTATATTTTAGTTTGAGGGTTAGAATTTATGCAGTTTTGAAATTTTTAATAAAAATCAAGTAAAACCGATTTTTTTTAACTTTAATTGAAACTAGCTGGCCTGTCATTTGAATTTTTTCAGCCTAAAATATTTACGACGACGCACTCTGTGCATTTTTGCATTATGTTTATTATTTAACACTACACCATTTCCAGTTTTAGTTTGGAATTTATCAAAATAATTTTAAAATTGTGTAAAAATTATTTCAAATTGCCCAAAAATTTTTAAAATTGTGCAAAAATTATTTAAAATTTTTCAAAAATATTTTAAAATTTGTCTAGAAATTCATTAAAATTTTTGAAAAATGTTTCAAAAATGCTTTTTCACTAATGCAGAATTATTTGTTTTAATAAAAAGTATTTGTATATCAATGCTTAAATTTAACTTCTTTAAACTTATTTTTCTGCATTCTTATGAATTAAATTTTCATCAAAGCTTAAATACTACAAAATATATGAACATTTTCCACTCATGCATCAGAATACCAAATGATTGTGTTATCATTGCTTCCTTAGAGTAAAGTATGAGTAATGCTTATGGCTCTATTTTAATACTTCCATCCTATGACACGCTAATGAAGCTACCAAAGAAGCAATAAAAGCATCACTACTATGGCAAAGGCATCACTTCTTTTCTAAGCGTTTTATCGATAAATTTAACATTAGCGTATCATAGGATGGAAGTATTCAAATGTAGCTACTAGCATTACTCCTACTTTACTCTAAGGAAGCAATAATAATACAATGATTAGGTATTCTGATGCATGAGTGGAAAATGTTCATATACTTTGTAATATTTAAGCTTTGATGAAAATTTAATTCATAAGAATGCAGAAAAATAAGTTTAAAGAAGCGAAATTTATGCATTGATATACAAAACTGTTCTAACCCGCATAAAATTTTAAACTTAAATACAAAAAAAAATGGTTTAATAAAAAAATTAAAAAAGTTCATCAGAACTATTTTTTTAGTTTGAATAAATGCTTTAGATTCAAAAAATATACGATATACTATAACTTATGCTTTAGAAGTAATGAAGAGTGTTTCTTTAAGATATGCATCGGGTTTATATTCAGATCACTGCATTTGAAATATTTACACATGAATTCTTTTGGAAGTGCCTTAGAATAACACCAAAAAATCATAAAAGGATATCAACTGCAGTTTAGGAAGCAATGAAAGAAGTTATAGTCACAGAATGACTACCATTTCTTTTGCTGGGTTAAACCAATTTAAAGTGTCAAATTCATATAAAAATATCTGTTATTAATGTTTAACTTTGGTTTATTGTAAAATAAGTTACTCGTTTAAGATTTAAAGATGTTAAATTTCATTAAAATTTTTTTTGGAAGTTGTGAAAACGAACTGCCTTAGAAGAGGAAAATCAGAACTAAACGATACTTTGGAATCAATGAAAAATTAATTCCTTAAGAATTACTTCCATATATTTTTGCTAGAAATAGGTTGCAATTAGGTAAAATTTAAATTACACAAGATTAAAAAAAAATAAAAATAATAATAATAATAAAAAAATTTAAAGTTAAACAGGAAAAGTAAGAAAATATCAAGAATAATTTAGAAAAACAAATTTTTTAAAATGAGTAACGTTGCTGTTAAGTTGTTGGTTTTGTGGAAGCATATTCCAGAGACGAATTGGATTTATATAGAATTGCCACTCAGATACTAGACAATGATGTCTTGGTAAAATAATCTTTTTGCCCCTATTAGACTGAGCAAAACGAAGTTTTTCATAGAGGTATAACGGTTTTTGCGTGTAAATGATTTAATGTAAAAAGAGAAGTACTCCTATCTTCATAAGATTTATAAATGAAACACCAAAAATTTTCTTTGAGAAAGCCGAAGTTCCATCTCGTCGCCTTAATCCAAAATATTGAAAAAAATTAAGTGAAAATAATTTTCATAGGCTTTTTCAAAGCCGCCAGCCCCTTCCAAAACATCGCGAATTGATGAGATATTTTGCCAGATCAAAATACATATTTCAGCCTAGCTAAAAATTACTATTTTTCTTTGTTTTTGCAAAAATTTGGAGTTTGAAAGTTTAAATAAATAAACAAAAATAGTAAACTAAATTTCTAAATGAAAGAAAACTGTAAAAAATTTAACTTGAGCCAAAGTATAACTAAAATTTTTTATATCTTTAAAAAATTTATGGTTCTTAAATTTTAGTAGCGTCATAGTGCCTATTGGGAAAACAACTTAAGAAGACAAGAATGGAGTGAAAAATATTTTTGCACATATTTTTTGTTTAATGTCTGCCTATTTAGGAAGATCTAGCTCTTTCAAAACTTTAGGTTCTAATAAAATATTTTGCCAGTTCGAAATACATGTATTTCATGGATAGCTAAAAATAATTAAGTGCTTTGTTTTTGTAATGACAAGTGTAAAAAAATAATATTGATTAGAAAATTCCAAAAACACTTAGGTGTTTCCTGATGACGTTTTGCAAAATACATGCAGTCGATATGCAATTGGACTGTAATTTTCAGAGTTATTACCGAGACACCCTTGACAACATGATGGAAACTTATCCGCAAAGTACAAGTTCTGGTATATCGGGTGATTTATTAGCGTTCAGATTCGAATGAGAACTAAAAAAAAACAGCTCAAAAGTCAATTATAAAAACAGATAAAAAAATTGCTAAGAAACGGTTATTTAAAATTTGAAAAACCTCTTGGCAGGTAATAGTCCAAGATATTTTCTATATTAAAATTTATACCCCCTTTAATAAAAAAATATAAATCTACCATTTGGTAATCACTCAAAAAAAAAAGAAAATACGGGTCGATTCATTTTGTGTCTCTATCACATCCAAATTCTAGAGGAATTTATTGTTAGTCATAAAAAATACAAAATAGTAATTGAAAATGTAAAGGCTTTCGATGTGTTTCTCTCCAACTTAGATAAAATTTGGATACGTGAGTGTTGAAAGGTGGCTTCAACAATAAATCCGTTTTTGAATGAGTAAAGAAAAGTGAATTTATTAAAAGCTACATATATACATTGTGGTTTTCTATATATTGATTTCATATTTCTCTCGAAAACTTTCATCAGTGGAATTTTAATATCTTTATTTGCTTAGTGAATGGCAAAACTAGAGTTGAATTACGACATTTGAGATCGTTATTTTTCGATCGAAATTATTTTTTATTTCTTAAAACAATATATTTAAACAAAACTTTTTTCATCAAGGATGTTGTAGCTCGATCCCAGATTGGTAATAGAAGTTAAACTTTGTGTTCCAGTATTAGTATTATTGAAGTGTATATAAAAAAATAATCAATTATATTGAAAGTATGTAGTCCACTTTAAATACCTTTAATTTCCAATATTTAATTTATCTGAATTTCTTTGAAAGAAACTTTCAATTTTCCACAAAACTAACGAAAACACCCGCAATTAATAAGTCCGTAGCTTTTTAAATGAAATACAGGTTTTTGGATAAAAAATCATTTAATTTTCCAACATTGGCTCCTTTGAGCTCTGTAAACTTTATCCAACATTTCTCCAATTTTTTATCCCTTCCAAAAATAAGATTTGTCGTGTTCATTAAAATAGGTATTTGTTTGTGAGATGATTTAATCGTTGGAGTCACATCTTGAGCCGAGCCACATCTTGAGGTTTGAAAACAAGAAATAGTAATTTAGGGATAAGTCCGGATAAAAGAGTGGATAAGGAAGCAATTTGTGGATTTTTGGCATGGAAACTGCCATTTTAAATTTATCCTCAATTCGCGAATCCTCAAATCAAATCTGCTATTAATGGCTGTCAAGCACAAACTAAATGACGCAATTTCTTTAAATTTTGACAGGAGTCAACTGACAGATGCCTGTTCACAGGCACAGTGATAGCCTTTTAGTTGTGAAACGAGAAATTCAAAAAATAACGGAAGTATTGACCCGCCCTTGTACACTCAAAAAAGTTTGACGGTAAAATCTACTGAAAATTACAATTAAAACAATACAGTTAAAAATGCCACAAAAGCATTTACGGTTTAAAATAACTAGAAATGTTGTTATTTTGAATTGTTTAAAAACTAACAAAAAGCAGTGTCTTAAAAATAACTGACAAATTTTATTTACAAATTTTTTGAAACAAATGGAAAAAATTGGTCAAAATCATGTAACGAAATACAGTTCTTTTCCTTTGTTGTTATTTTAACAACAGTGTTAATAGTTTTTTTTTTATAGAAAAACAACTGTAATTGCAGTTACAGGAAGCACCCAGTGATAACTATACAAACAACTGTCATGTAGTAACTTCAATTTTTTTTGAGTTTGTGTATTCGGCCGATAAAAAATCTATTCTGTGTCGATCTACATTGTAATAGAGAAAATTTTTTATTAAAACGGATATGAAAAATTGTTTTCTCGGTCAATTGAACGTTTCTTTATCCAGCAGTGAATTGGGCGGTAATACTTCTGCCAAAATCTCTTTCATTATTACTTATTCTTTTTAAGCAAATGCAAGCTAAGAGCAACATAAAAATCAAGGCAAAACCTTAATCTGACGTCTTAGGTACTCCTGTAATTGTGCTGAAAACTTTTTTTCTTTAAACATTCCAATTCAATTTCAACTTTCTAAAGCTAACTTCCTTAAAGCAAAACTTATAAAAAATTATCGTTACTAACATTTAAATCAAAATAAACAAATTTGGTTACTATGTAGAAATTTATAATCCCTTAGTAAAAACACATAATGAAATGCAATTTGAAGTAGAATGTCAGTAAACTTAACTTATATAGAACATTTGCAATATATCATTTTTTGAAATATTTCAAACTTAAAAAACAATGTCACTATTTCGTCTAATTTTAGGAAGTCTGTTAAAGAAGGCGGTGCAGCGGGGGTAAAGATTACAATCATCATTTTATAATGATATATAAATTGTTAGTAAATGATTGTAGGTGTACTGCGCACTGCAGATTTATATGTACTATATGTCAATCTCAGATATTGAAAAGTACCCAAAAAACAAAATAATTATTTCTTTTAAAAAACTATGTAAAATTTGTGTAATAATGAAAAGGTTTATAGCAGTAGAATGTATGGCAAATAAATTTAGTTGCAATTGAGTTTTACAGGAATTAACATTAAAATTTTAAACAAAGATTTGTAATAAAACTTAATTTACTTTTTGTAATTTTTTTTTCTTAAGTCTCGTGCCCAAACTGCAGTTCATTTGGTATCAAGTCGTCAAACGGGTACAGCTACCAATATTTTAAGAGCTATATTAGCAGCTGCTGGAAAGGATATACGTTTAAAAGCAGACGGGGTAAGTTAATATGATATTTTTACAAATATTTTATTTACACATTGAATACATTTATAAAGAAAAATTCCATTATTACATACATTAACTGTTACACAAGTTTGATTTACTTATTATTATGTTATTTTATATAGATTTCACCCCTTTTTCGTGCTCTTTTTTTGAGGGGGAGGGAAAATCATTAGACAATAAAATAAGAAAATTACCAAAATAAAAAAATTTTATTGATTGATCCAGTCGCAAAGTGGTATCAGTCGGTACCAATGTAAACATAACTATTTAAAACAACTATTTGTAATTTATTTCACATAGACGAAATTTATATACCCTACAAAACCATTGTTAACTTAAATTTATTTTTATATTTTAATTTCCCTATTGAATGTTTGATTGAATCATTTTTACCATTTTAGAATTAATCATAATGACCTTAAGGGTCAATAATTACAACTGACAGATAAGCTTTTCGAAAAACGTTAAAATGGAGAAAAATCGCAGACATTGGAAAAACCGATAAAATCGGAAAAAATATATTCATTCCATTTCGTAACTTATGTTAGTGTTCCATTTCGAATCGTTCTTCGTTCCATTTCATTTTGTTCCCCAGCTTAGTGTTTCAATTCCACTCGTTTCCCATGCTTAGTGTTCCAATTCGTTATCTATTCCATTGCTTATCGTTTCAATTTGCAACAATGTTCTATTCCATCCATTCCATTACATCCATAAACAAAAGCCCAAAAGCCCGATACTTCGTTATCGGTAGTTTTAATTATCGCAATATATCAAAATGAAATATGAATTCTTCTTTCTCTATATAAAAAAATTTGTAGCGGATGTTTGAATTGAATTTTAAGTTCTGAATTGAGTTTTAAGTTCTAACTTTCTAGTTCAAAGGGTTTTAACAGGTTATTAAGAGGGCACCCACTATTCGCCTTTTAAATTTAATTTTTGTAACGCTTCCATAGGAAATTCCGAAAAGTATCTCTTTAGTATTTATACTCACATCCATTAGAATACATATTAAATGTCCGATTTTTAGCCGAAAGTTTTTGGAAAAGACACAAATTAAGGGATTTTCCCTTTTTCGCCCATACCCGCAAAAATTTCAAAAAATCCCGCCTCAGTGTAACCTTCCAAATTTCAAGTTTCTAGCTCGAGAGACTGGACTATGTGATTAAGGAGATACTTTTTTCAAGGGAAAATATATTATTAGCTAAAGGGATTTCGGCAGAACTTTAGGAGGGTTGAGGGTTCGGCAAAAAATTGTCTGAATCCTCATTATAATCGATGTCTTTACCGGCAGATTAGCCTACAAAGTCGTAGCTCCCAGCAGTTTGGATTAAGGACGAATATTTTAACCCAATTCTTTCCACCTTCTTATGGCAATTTCAGATTTCCAGCCGAAATTTTACAAATTCCCATATTGGTCGATGTCTTCTCATATTGGTCGGATCTACACATCAACTTACAATTTCTTAGCTCATTTATTCTTCTTCTTCACAAGCTGTTCTAGTTTGAATAAAACATGCATATTGCTAATGGATCAAACTTCATTAAAAAAGAACCGGTTGTAAAACCATAATTAGCCCTAAAAATAGTTTAAATAAACTAAAAACCGAAATTCACTACTGGAAATTATAATTGTTTTTTGGGCGCCAAAACTTGTTACAAAAGCGTTGACAAACTGTATGTGCCCTTTTTACTATGGCGAATAAAAACAAAACATAGGCACATAGGACTAAAAATATAGGAAACACGCTTATTTTTACATATATACATTAAACTATAACATTTCAAATACATAAACATCAATATAGACTAAAATTAAATAGTTTTAGACAAACACATATTTTGCAGGCTATTAAATAATTAACATAGTTGCCAGCGAATTCATAAAGGGAAGAATAAAATGATAAAAGGAATGACATAGGAATGTGTGAAATTCCTGGTTTCTAGAGACATGGTTTCTAATAAGGGAACACTATTGGGGACTTCTGACAAATTTCGATTAAATGTTCAAACATGAGAGATCCAATAATATATTATGGAAGTAAAAATGTTGAACCCCAGATTGTTCGAAATTTTTTTTATTTTACAACTTAGATTTGTTGTAGCTCATTAAATAGATCTTAAGAATGGCCTTTATTCAATTTCAATTTCTTTGGAGTAAACATAAAAAACTAGAAATTCAACCTTTGGACCACTGAAAAGGTTCTCACATATTAACATTTTATTGAAATCCCCACACGAAGTCTTCTTGTGAAACTGAACCATAGATATTAAGATTTTGTATTATCATTCAACTTGTGATAAAGGGATTTTTCACCGTATTTATATAATTTTAATTTTTTGTATTGTATTAATATGTGTTATTTTTTTTAAATTTAACAGAGAGGCAAAGTTCCGTTGCTTTTAGCTGTCGAAGCTGGTAATCAGTCTATGGTTAGAGAATTATTGGCAGCACAAACGGCTGAACAACTTAAGGTAGGTAATAACTGCTATCATAAACAATTAACAACCAGCTGAAGATGAGGACGGAGAAAACCTTGATTTTTTTCAAGACCAATTATATTTAGTGCCCATAAAATTCACCCAATAAGTGTAAGGAAAGCAACAACAACAAAATCTGTAACATTTTAACTGCACCTTTTATTTTAAAGTCTGCGTGAAAAACACTTATTCATAACACCAGAGAGTATATACTTTAGAGAAAAACTACACTCACCAAAAAAAGTCTGTAATGGCAACTGAAAATTTTGCTGTTACTACGGGAAATTCTGCTAATTTGAGCCCAGCGGCATTTTTTGCTAATCTTAGCAACACATGTCTGCTGACGTGTAGTATAATGAAATTAGTAGAAAAATTAGTAGCCGCTACTAAATTTGAGTAGACTTTTTGTTAAGCGGAATTTGAAATCTGTTTGCTAAAATCAGCAAAAAAAATTACTAAATACTAATAATATTAGTACAAAGGTTTAGATTTATTTTTTTTTTCGATCATCAAAAATTTTGATTATATTTTTTAAAAAATATTTTATACAAAATGAAAAAAAAAAATCAAAGGCTTAAAAATCTTAAAAATTGTTAAAACATAAACGAATTTATTATTTTGTTTTAATTTGGTGATTTCCTTTTTGAAAAATATTTTAGTCAATTTTTTTTTTACTTTTAAGGTTAAATTTAATTGTTTTGCTGTTTTAAGTGGATGTTCTGTTTTCAGACATGAGTCGGTATCTTCACTTTCGATCCCTTTTTTAATCCTATGTAACATTTTAGGGCAATTTAAGTTTGTATGTATAAGTTTTAATTATTAGAAATAACATTTCCTTCAATATCGACTTTTTTAAATTATTAACGTTTTTTTGCTAATTTTAGCAAATCGGTTTTCAAAAATTTGTAAAATGATTTCTAAAATTAGCAACGAAAATTTGTAAATATTCTGTAAAAATTACTAAAAATCAGTACGAAATTTGTAAAGTGGGATTGAAAACCGTTGACAAATTTTTCTACAAACTTTTTTTTCTGAGCGTATGGTACTGACTGTTCACTCGATTGTAAATACCAAATTTTGGTTGAGTCAACAGAAAATCTGTTGTCAGTAATTTGACTGTTCCAACCGAAAAACTAAGTTAACATTTTATTGATATTCTACTACATTGAATTTATTACTTTCACGACTATATTTCATGATCTTGTTTCTAAAATTGAACATTTTACAGTGCCTTCTTAGTTATTATTAACTTGAAAAAATATTTTTCAAAATTAATTACTAATCCCCCTAAAGCAAATTTTTCCAATGTGTCATATCCAATTTTACACAATACGTAATACTGACCAAAATCTGGAATCTTTATGTGAGTGAAATTTATGACAAACGCAATTTTTCACACGCCATCAAAATAAAATGTTTACATTGTTTTTTATCTTTGTTTTGTAAAAGAAAATTACATTTTCTATGAAGAGCGTTAAATTGTTAATGACATATTGTAACACAATACATATATACATTAAGGTGACCCTTGTATTACAAATGATCAAGTTTGAATGCTAGCGCCACCAGCTTTTTCCAATTGGTTTCAAATAATAGTATTTAATAATATAATATTAGAAAATGTTAACCCATCCAAAATTCAAAAAACATTTGACAATTTTCAAAGTTTTAAATTAGTTTTAAGTATCATGCGATATATCGTTTATAATTAACATTATTAAAATATTTAATTGATCGTTGAATTATACTAAATCCTAAATGTAGGATAAAAAGTGATTCTTAGTGAAGACTAAGTAGTAGCAACTCGAAAACCCTTGGACCGACATAAAAAAATTTTAATATTTCCTCGATCAGCGTCCAAAAACTAATTAAGTACATTTCGTACATTATATAATACTTATGTATTTAAAAGAGGGCAGTTTGACAACTCCGTGACTTTTTGAATTTTCCCTTAATTACAAAGTAATACTTCTCCCTTTATTTACCATCTGATATATACTTCTGTCAAATTCTAAGCAAGCTACAGGATTTAATTTTAGTATGACAGCCACTGAAACAGACAACCTCGTAAGCTTTGGAAAAAAAATTAAAAAAAGAGTTTCACTATGTAATGAGGCCCCAAGAAATTTAGCCCAAAAATGGAAATGAAAAATCGCCTCAAAAGATAGGAAAACAATTTTGAAAAATTACCCCAGGAATTTGGGATCAAAACTGGTTTTTGTAATGATCTTGTGAAATATGTTTGCTGGCATAAGTCATGTAAAGTTTGGATAAATCTGTTACCAAATAAAAAATTTGACTTTTCCAAGCATTCCAAGCATGTTTGCTGGCATAAGTCATGTAAAGCTCGGATAAATCTGAAAAATGTGACTTGGCCAAGCATTGACTACAACCAGTGATAGTTGTACAAGTTGGCGCCGCTGACGAAAATTTGTTACCAAAATCACGCTATTTTTGTTAAAAATTTTTTATTTTGTTTTTCATACATTAAAGCAAATATAATTCTTAAAAGGTTTAAAAATTTCCAAACTCTAATTACACTGTACAACAATTTGAAACTTTTTCAAAATTACGGGGTTCCGACGTTTGATTCTTCTTAAGGAGACCAACAAAAAATATACGTGTGTCGGCGTTTTGATAGATCACATTGGAATTTCAATTAAGGGGCGGTTAAAGTTTCCCAGCTCTGGCCTGTTCTTGCAGCATATTTGTATATAAAACAATTTTTTCTTTACATCTGAGGTGTAGGGTATGTTTAGTAACTTTGTAGAACATATTAACCCTCTAACTCCCCCTCATAACGGCATATTTTGGCTTTATTCCAACAGATTGTAAAAAACACCCGAAAAAGGGGTAGAACGGGGATGAAATGTTCTAAAAAAATGTTGGCCATAAAATTATACTATAACAGAACAGAACAAACCAAAACCCAAAACTTCCCATCAAAATAAAATGGATGTTATTCTTTACGAATCTCTTTTTCAGAACATCCAAAGAAAATAATAGTGCAAATTTTTCAAGTTGTGTAAGAAGTCATTTTAAACAACTTCCAAAATGATGATTTTAACCCCTACTTATGAAGTCGAATGTAAAAATTTTTTTGTAACAATTCCATTGAAAAGCATATAAATTTTTGAATTTTAATATTTATTTATAATTGTAGTGAAAAGAAAAAACAATTATTTAGTTTGTCCATAAATGTTTAATTCCTGCAGTAATTTAATGCCTTATTGAAAATATAATTTGCATACCAGTGATATCCACTTTGTACTGGTCGGAATAATAATTCTTGGCGTTTTCAAAATCACATTTTTAACTTTAAAACAAATCCAATCCCTATAATTCTTTTCTAGTCCCTATATTTAACAAATTCCGTGAACTAATGAAAAAGTCCATCTGATAATCGATTTTTCATAGCACCGAAACAAACTACTTCCTCCCAATGACACGCCAATGTTAATATTATTAATGATTCACAGAAATTTTTACAACTTCGGGTTCAGTAGATGAAGTGTTTAACTACTTCTATCTCAGCTCTTATTTTGCTGGGTTAACACAAACACCAAAAACCAATCAAATTCAAATTTTAGAAACTCGGTAACTTTGTACTGGAATTGGCACGAGTTTACTCTTTTCAGATTGAACAAAACGTGGAGGTGTAAGCATGGAATTTCGACAATTCGTAATTTAAGGGACACCATAATGTACATACATAAGTCTAAAATAATAAAATTTTTTGCTAGCGAGGAAAACTACATATAATTGCAAAAAAAAAACTTTCCGTGATATTGTAATTTTTCAAGAATCTCAAAAAGTACACTCAAAATAATATGTCCGTTGGCTCAACACAAAAATTTGTTAATTTAATAAAATTTCTTCCTGTTTCTTTGTCTTAGAATCATATTTACTGTGTCAACGCTTTGGTTTGCTATATTTAATAAATCTAAATTTAACACATAAATAACGATTCTACGATTTTTTTTGTAATTATACTAAGGTGCATAATTTGTTTAAATTATAGCGTCTCGGCATGTAGGGAAACTCCATACATAAAGTGAAATTTCTGGGATGATTTTTCATTAAAATTTCTCAGTAAAAAAATTTGTTGAAAAGTGAATGCAAACTTTTTTAAATTTGATAAAAAAAAAAGCTTAACAGTTTTCATGAAACTAGCTTTTAATAAATTTAATTGAAGTTTTAATGGACGAGTTCCAGTGAAGCTTCATTGATTTAATGCAAAACCTCATTAATTTTATGAAGATAATTCTCTCAGTGTAGGAGCAAAAATTTTTTCCGTTTAGCGCTATCTTACTTAGTTTTAAGATATGGGTCTTTTTATAAAATGAAACCTTAAAAAAAAAATTGAGGGTTCAAGGCCCCACCAAGGTCCATTTCTTGATAGAGGACTTTTTACGGGGCTGAGGTAAATCTGGGGTTTGCGGAAATTTTGGCCTATCTTTTTATTTAAGATACAGGTAATTTTCAAAAATCGAAAGGGAACGAAATAGCACAGTCACATATACGATGAAGCTATAAAATTAAAATGTTCGTGTATTGGGTAACCAAAAACATTTTTGATAAAAATAAAGAGTGATTTTGCTATTGTATTCTTCAGTTAAAAAAAAAAAAAGATTCGTGACATGTAGTAGTGCCAAAAATGCCCCGTAAGGTTTGCTATTTTACCATGAAGAGACTAACAAACGAACAATGCTTGCGAATCATTGAATTTTATTATCAAAATTCGTGCTGTGTGAGAAATGAACGCGATTTGTCAATTCGTCGCCGTTGTCAACAATACAAAATACAGCTGCTGCAAGAACGGCAGCCAGGTAACGTAACACAATATCGTTTGTTTGGTTAATGGACCTTAGGAAAGTTGGATGAAGATCCATTATTCTATCGAAAAACCAGAGGCAGTTCAAGAGCTTTCAATGCACTCTGAAAGGTGCAGGTTTGGACCGTACTTCTTCAAGAATGATAAAAATCATCTGTGCGATGATTATCGATTTTTTTTTTGCCCAAAATGGAAGCATTGGATTTGGATAACATGGGATTTCAACAAGACGGTGCCACATGGCACGCAATACCATGAACTTATTGAGAGGCGAGTTTGGTGAACAATTAATCTCACGTTTTGGAGGAGTCCATTGGCAGCCAAGATCATGCGATTTGACCCCACTCGACTATTTTTTGTGGGGATACGTGAAGTCTCTAGTTAACAGGGATAAGCCAGCTTTAATTCTAACCCTGGAAGAAAACATTACAGCTGCCATTGGTGATATACCGGCCGAAATTCTGAAAAAAGTATGGCAAAATTTAAGGTCACGGAAGAACCACCTACGGTGTAACTTCGTTGCCCAAACGGTAAAAAAATCACCCTCTTCAATGGGGAAATCGGATTAGAAAGATATTTAGGTTGACAGCGAATATCTTGCATAATTTTCATGCCCATATTGCCTTTTTTGTAGTTAGAGCTGCTAACCATTTGGAATATTAAAAATGCAGGCGGAAATAGCTACACCCCAACCAAATCTTTAAAATTTAGTTTGTTTTTAATAACAAATATAGTTGAGCATGGTAGTACATATATGTCTCATACAAGTACAGATATTTACCTTTTATTTGATACCCTTTTTAAAATACACTTAAAGTAAATATGAAATATCTTCAAACACGTGTTATGGCCCCTATTTTTCCCGGTCTTCTTGCAATTTCAACTTGAGATTGGGTCCATTAGTTTAGTTTCCTCTAACAGAAAGCCAAAGTTTACCGAAATCGGTGGGTGACCCCTTCGTTACCTTCCTTGTAAGCGGCATATTATGTAAGAATCAGTAGCTCTGTGAAACTTTGGAACCTATAGGTTATATTTACTTGATAAAACTTCTTATTTTAGCGAGCTATTAAAAAAATTCTCTGCTGGAAAAATTAAAAAAAAAGAAACAGATCTGTATTTAAGAGTCGAAAACGTATAAAGATTTACTTTTAGGAGGAGTATTGAAACAGTATTATTTCCATAATAATTTCCTATACCACCATATTTCTCTTAGTGTTAAATGGAATATAAAGGAATCAAATATCACGCAATGAACCATTAAAGGTAATCAAAGAAAAACTTAATCAACATTATAACAGTTACGATATTTTGCTACCACCACCATACACGTCGAGACAATTAAACTTATGCCAAATTGATATTACTTTGCATTTCCACCGGTTGCTTGAATAGAAAAATACCGGTTGGCTAACTTTTTGCCAAACGAACTTTTCCTCACACAAAAAAAAGAAAAGTAAAATATAGGTTAAAAAGTTTAATTTCAATCCAATGGCAAAAACTCAAATGCAATTGCACGCATGGTTGCCCTCTTACTACACTCTCGTTCTCCTTGCAACAAGGGTTGTTAAATTCATACTTTGCATTATTTCATGTCATTTACACGTGCAACGGTTAAAACTTTTGTATAAAGTCAACTGATTTGCATATTTATTTGTATACCATGTTAACTTTGACCTCCAGCATAAAAATTTGTTGCAAAAATAAAGAAATTTGAAAGTTAATTTTATTATATCATGCTTTTATGATCTTTATGGTTTATGTGTTTTTTATACAAAGGCTACGGCAGCTAATGGAGACACAGCCTTGCATTTGGCTGCCAGACGGCGGGACGTCGATATGGTGCGTATTTTGGTGGATTATGGTACAAATGTTGATACACAAAATGGTGAAGGACAAACACCTTTACACATAGCAGCCGCTGAAGGTGATGAGGCATTATTGAAATATTTCTATGGTGTAAGAGCTTCGGCTTCCATAGCAGATAATCAAGGTGGGTATCAGTGTTTTGTGTGCTTTTTCTCTCCCAATAATATATTTATTTTCCCTACAGACCGGACCCCCATGCATTTGGCTGCTGAAAATGGTCATGCCCATGTTATCGAAATCTTGGCTGACAAATTTAAAGCCAGTATATTTGAGCGCACTAAAGATGGCAGCACTTTAATGCATATAGCTTCTTTGAATGGTCATGCCGAATGTGCTACTATGCTTTTCAAAAAGGGTGTATATTTACATATGCCCAATAAGGATGGAGCAAGAAGCATACATACAGCTGCTGCTTATGGTCACACGGGCATTATCAATACTCTGTTGCAAAAGGGCGAAAAAGTTGATGTTACAACTAATGTGGGTATCGTTATTAATTCTAATCTCTTCATTAATCTAATTGGTCTCTCGTTTGTTTATCATAGGATAACTATACTGCCTTGCATATAGCGGTTGAGGCTGCCAAACCAGCAGTTGTAGAAACTTTGCTCGGTTTTGGTGCAGATGTTCATGTCCGAGGAGGTAAATCCAATGAAACACC
This sequence comes from Eustalomyia histrio, assembly GCA_949748255.1. Taxonomy (NCBI): domain Eukaryota; kingdom Metazoa; phylum Arthropoda; class Insecta; order Diptera; family Anthomyiidae; genus Eustalomyia; species Eustalomyia histrio. Next base: position 10,748,168 of record OX456526.1, read on the forward strand.
TTTACATTTAGCTGCACGAGTTAAGGATGGAGATCGTTGTGCTTTAATGCTCCTTAAGTCCGGTGCTAGTCCCAATTTAACTACCGATGATGGCCTGACGCCGGTACACTTTGCCGCACGTCATGGTAATCTGGAAACGCTGATGCAGCTCCTCGAAGATAATGGAGATCCTCTGTATAAATCCAATGTAATCAACTTTTCTTTAGTTGAAAACTTCTCTAACGTCTTGTTCTTTTTCAGACCGGTGAAACGCCTTTACATATGGCTTGTCGTGCCTGTCATCCTGTGATTGTCAAACATCTGATAGAAAATGTTAAAGAAAAACATGGTCCGGATAAGGCAACTTCCTACATAAATACCGTTAATGAAGATGGCGCCACAGCTTTACATTTTACTTGCCAAATTACGAAAGAAGAAGTTAAGATACCCGAGTCTGACAAGGAGATTGTCGGTTTACTATTGGAAAATGGGGCCGATGTTACACTGCAGACTAAAACTGCCTTGGAGACGGCATTTCATTATTGTGCCATGGCTGGCAACAATGATGTGCTAATGGAGATGATAGCCCACATGAATCCCACAGATATACAGAAAGCAATGAATCGCCAGTCGTCCATTGGTTGGACACCTTTACTGATTGCCTGTCATAGAGGGCATATGGAACTGGTCAACAACCTTTTAGCGAATCATGCCAGAGTTGATGTATTCGATATAGAAGGTCGATCTGCTTTGCATTTGGCTGCCGAACGAGGGTATCTGCATGTTTGCGATGCTCTATTGACCAATAAAGCCTTTATCAATTCGAAGTCACGTGTCGGTCGCACGGCGTTACATCTGGCCGCGATGAACGGCTTCACTCATCTGGTGAAGTTTCTCATCAAGGATCATAATGCTGTTATTGACATTTTAACATTGCGCAAACAGACGCCACTTCATCTGGCTGCGGCCAGCGGTCAGATGGAGGTATGTCAGCTCCTGCTGGAATTGGGGGCTAACATAGACGCGACCGACGATTTGGGTCAGAAACCCATACACGTCGCCGCGCAGAACAACTACTCAGAAGTGGCCAAATTGTTTCTGCAGCAACATCCATCGCTGGTTAATGCTACTAGTAAGGATGGTAATACCTGTGCCCATATTGCAGCCATGCAGGGTTCTGTTAAAGTGATCGAGGAACTAATGAAGTTCGATCGATCTGGCGTGATATCTGCTAGAAATAAATTGACTGACGCCACGCCATTACAACTAGCTGCCGAGGGTGGGCATGCTGATGTGGTGAAGGCTTTAGTGAGAGCTGGTGCCTCGTGCACGGAGGAGAATAAGGCTGGTTTCACGGCTGTACATTTGGCCGCCCAAAATGGTCACGGTCAGGTATTGGATGTGTTGAAAAGTACAAATTCTTTGAGGATCACCAGCAAGAAATTGGGACTGTCACCGTTGCATGTGGCGGCCTACTATGGACAGGCGGATACAGTGCGTGAATTGCTAACCAGCGTACCGGCCACAGTTAAGTCAGAAACTCCAACGGGGCAAAGTCTATTTGGTGAATTGGGTACCGAGTCGGGGATGACACCTTTGCATTTGGCAGCCTATTCGGGTAATGAGAATGTTGTACGGTTACTATTGAACTCAGCTGGAGTACAAGTGGATGCAGCCACTACAGAAAATGTAAGTAATTGATAAATTTAGCGCAACTGATTTTAATTTACTGCTTGTATTTGTATCTAGGGTTATAATCCTCTTCATTTGGCGTGCTTCGGTGGTCACATGTCAGTGGTTGGTTTACTTCTGAGTCGCTCGGCCGAACTCCTTCAATCTACAGATCGCCATGGTCGCACTGGTCTCCATATAGCTGCTATGCATGGTCATTTTCAGATGGTGGAGATTTTGTTGGGTCAAGGCGCAGAAATAAATGCAACCGATAGAAATGGTTGGACGCCACTACATTGTGCTGCCAAAGCCGGTCACTTAGAAGTCGTTAAACTATTGTGTGAGGCTGGAGCCTCTCCCAAATCTGAAACCAATTATGGTTGTGCTCCCATATGGTTTGCTGCTTCCGAAGGTCACAACGATGTCTTAAGATATCTAGTTAATAAGGAACACGACACGTATGGCCTAATGGATGATAAACGTTTCGTTTACAATTTAATGGTGGTCTCTAAGAATCACAACAATAAACCGATACAGGAATTTGTTTTAGTATCACCAGCACCGGTTGACACAGCAGCCAAATTGTCTAATATATATATGATACTTTCGACAAAGGTAAGTAAGTTTATGCCAGCTAAGATCATATTGAGAATGAAGACTAGTTGTTTGATGAAGAATACGCTTTCCAGCACATTAGGTATTTTATTGAATTGTCTTCAAGTTTTCGTAGGCTATGACTTTGAACTCCTTACAATTAATATCCAGTTTGAATTGAAAACAGATTTAAATTAAACAATTATGAGTTAGAAATTAGATCCAAGAATTGGAATAACTACCACCTAAAATTGGGATTCTAGAATGATATATATTTATCTAAAAGTACCCTACGGGAAATGAAGGGTCGATTGATCCAAGGTGATAAATCTGTGATAGCTGAATGAGGGACATGTCACAATACTGGTGTAAAATATAATTCAGTGTCTGAAAAAGTGGTAATAACTGTAAAATTACCAGCGCCCCAACTATTAAAATGGTGGCAGAACCTTAACTAGTTATTGTAAATATTTCATGTAACTAGAGAGAAATGAACATAACACAAATGTCGACAAAAGAAATGAGGACTATTATAGTTGAAATAATGACAGAACATGGAACTGGTTCAACAAGTTTTGCTGTGTATAAAATAATATCAATCGGTGGGATTTGCGAAAAGTTAATTTTAAATTTGTTGGGTTGAGGCAGACTGGCCTCCAAATCTGGGACAGACTTGCCTCCGAAGACCTGCTTTTAACCCCACCCATAATTTGAAAATTTTTAATTAATTTTTTGCTTAATAAAATAGCAAACAATTTTTTGTTCTTCAATTCAGTTAAAATTTGAAAAATATTCACATTCTGTGCTGTTTTTTTTTTTGAGAAAATAGTTTAGTCGCAAAATATAAAAAATTGTAAAAACGTTTGTAATAAACTTTGCAGGTAAATTCAGTGACTGGACCTTATGGAATCTTTCAGAAACATGTTATTAATATGAGACACGCGGAAGAAATATTGACAGGTTACATGCTAACTAATTTTCGTTTGCTCTGTGACATGTTCACTTGCAACAGTCAAGTGATATATTACGAAACTATTCATTCCCTACAAGTTCTGCAACATAACACATTCTGATTGATATGTAACCAGTTTTTTATTAATAACTTGTCCTCAGTCTTGTGGTATGTACATTTGAGCCAGTCATGAGACTAGTTATGTGTAAGATAATTTTAACCTGTTCTGTTGCGCATTCACTTACATCAATGCAGTGATATGGTACCCTACACAAGGTCAGCGATATGTCGCAAGTAGCTTAAAAGGTAGAAATTGCCACCTCCTATGACAAGGCCATGTTAAAGTTACCGGTTACCTTCATATAAGAGAACCAACTCGAGGACCGGTTTCTGCCACGAAGTTCCGGTCACGTGACTAACTCTGTGACTGGTCCATTTCCCGTAGGGTAAATTAAAAAAAAAATCTTAAGTTTTTACTGCGGATATTTCAGGTTGTATCCAATACATAAAAGACTGATTGATTTACCTGACAGCTTTCGCTTTAGATGATCTTACTTTCCTTTTCTTTTTGCGACTATTTTTTACGCTGTCCCAGTCTATGTCTGTTCCCATGTTTTCTTAATAGCAAATCCCTCAGGAAGACATTTATCTTTTGGTTTGTCCGAAATGCTTGAAGGAGCTATGATAAAAATTCAATACGGAATAATTGGAAAATAGGTTCAGGAAAGACAGGAAATTGGTTTTAAATTACAACTAATCCCAGTGTAGACCACTATGAAGTTAAAACCAGGAACACTTAAGATTGAATATAAATAAAAACTAATTAAAGTTTAGATCATAACAGGGACAAAAAAGAGATTGAGTAATGGGCAAGTTGCCTTAGCCAGCTCCAAAAAAATTAAAATAGTGGTCTACGACTGAATTAAAATACTGAAAAGAACCACTTCTATTCCAGTTTGGACAACAAAAGGTTTTCGGTTCAATTTGAAGCAAAAAAGTAATGGTCTAGAACATTAATGGCAGGTAACTTATCAAAGATATAATAAAAAATGTTAAACAGTATTAATTCCATAGAAATTTGCTATTTAACACCGTTGTTGAGCAATTAGCACCGATTTATTTTGCTGATAAGTGTAGATGGTCTAGAAGGTATATGAGCGAGTTTGACTTATGTACGGTTGGAATTATAATTTCAAACAGAAACACTATTAAGTTAGATTATATCATAACCAACAGCTTAATTTAAAATCAATCGAGTTTGGGTCACGAACAATTTTTAGAATTTTAAAAAGTTTAAAGGGTTATATAAAGTTTCAAACCCATTTTTGGACCAGTTGTTTAATATGCCTTTTACTTTTACAGGAAAAAGAACGTGCTAAGGACTTGGTGGCTGCTGGCAAGCAATGTGAAGCCATGGCTACAGAATTATTGGCCTTAGCAGCAGGCTCTGATTCTGCTGGTAAAATATTACAAGCCACTGATAAACGAAATGAGGAGTTTTTAGACGTGTTGATAGAAAATGAACAAAAGGAAGTTATAGCCCATACCGTGGTGCAAAGATATTTGCAGGTAAACTAATCATTTAACGAGATATGCCTTCATTAATTATTTCATTATCTTACAGGAACTATGGCGCGGCTCCTTAACATGGGCATCTTGGAAAATTTTACTCCTGCTAGTGGCATTTATAGTATGTCCACCCGTTTGGATTGGTTTCACCTTTCCCATGGGTCATAAATTTAATAAAGTGCCGATTATAAAGTTCATGTCATACCTCACGTCCCACATCTTTTTAATGATTCATCTTAGTATTGTGGGTATAACACCCATCTATCCAGTGTTGCGTCTTAGCTTGGTCCCCTACTGGTACGAAATAGGCTTGCTCATTTGGTTGAGCGGTTTACTTTTGTTCGAGTTGACAAATCCTTCGGATAAATCTGGATTGGGATCTATCAAATTGCTAGTGCTGTTGCTAGGCATGGCCGGTGTTGGTGTTCATGTGACGGCCTTATGTTTTGTACCCAAAGAATATTGGCCAACGCTTATATATTGCCGCAATCAATGCTTTGCTTTGGCCTTCTTATGTGCCTGTGTACAAATTTTAGACTTTCTATCGTTTCATCATCTTTTCGGACCCTGGGCTATAATTATTGGAGATTTGCTAAAAGATTTGGCGAGATTTTTAGCGGTATTGGCTATTTTTGTGTTTGGTTTCTCAATGCATATAGTAGCTTTAAATCAATCATTTGCCAATTTTACACCCGAAGAATTAAGATCTTTCGAAAAGAAAAATCGCAATCGTGGATATTTTAGCGATGGTAAGTTAAATGCTTTAGATAAGTGTTAAGCTTAAATTTAAGTCTTAAATTGATGTTGTTTATATATTTTTTGGTGTTTAAATGTCTTTTAAAAAAAATTAACTGAATATAAACTTGATAAGTATCTAACCATAATAAAATGGTAAAAAAAAATTAATTTGCATGCCGAACAATTACAGACTCTATTAGTAAAATTAAAAAACTAACTAAAATTAAAGTAATTGTTAAAACTTAGTGTTAATGAAAATCAAAACAAAAAAATATTGAAAATTAATCTTCAAATAACTTTTCAAAACAGATGATATGCCCACACCTCGTCCACCGCCCGCTGAGAATTATGTCGACTCTAGTCGCAGTATGTTAAGCGAATTTCGTCGCAAACATAAAGATGATCGTAAGTGTTGAATTTTGTATTTAACACCATCCTACATATTGTGTGTAAAATGCCTTCGATGTTGTGTGTTCCATTTACAGTTTCTTTTTGAATTATTTTTTTTTTTGGCGGGATTTATATACAAAGCTTGCTCTGCCAAAGCTCCTTTTGCCGATGGCTATGGCATGTTGGCCTCCTTACATATGTGTGTGCGGTCTTTCAATGTTGTTTTTTGTTCCTTTTTATATGTGTGCATCCTTGATGTTGTGGAAAAGTGTTGTACCATATACTAACATAACATAATTGATTTTTGTTTCTTTTAATAAAAGTGGTTTTCCAAAATGTTGAAAGACATTTCTGGTTTCTAAAGTGGTTTAATTTTTTTCTTATTTTATCTTTTTTATTTAAGAAGCTGAACCAAACTATAGATATTGTAAAATGGTACTTTTGTTTTCCAGGGGATATTTTTCACTCCCAGATTGTTAGGCTTCGGAGGGCAGTTGTTCTTTCCTTTGCTGTTTTTCATTTTGTTGACTTTGATTTTGAATTATCTTTATAATATCTATAGTTCTATCAACTTCTCCCTAACTTCTTATATAGCATGTTTATTTTAATTTTCAAACGCTTTTAACTGTTGCACATTTTCGAATATTTAATTTCAACAATTTCCATGCACTTCTTTCATATATATTTTAACTTACAGAACTGATACTTTATTATACTTATATTCAGAATTTATTTAACTTTCAAAATCTAAAAAGGGGCTAGGAAAACGTTAAAAAGGATAATATGACTTCAAAATTAACAGATGAATAAGAAAATATATCCAAATTCTTATAATTTCTAAGAAAATGATTTAACAATTTTGTAGCGGAAAGATTTCGAATAAAACTCTGGTCGAAATAGAAAAATGTTGATTCCCTAATTATTTTATTAAAATTTTCCAGTATTTTCAATATGAAATGTCATTTTCGAAAGAAAATTGATAAAAATTTTACATTTAGTCTCATCAATATTAGAAAATAATAGAAGTCAACGTGTGAATTGTGTTTTAAGGGTTTTAAAAAGTTTATTAATCTAAAACATACATTTGTAAATTACTTTAGGTCACTGATTACGAATCTGAAGGCAAAATTTACTATACAAAATGGCAGATCCAATATGGCAACAAACATTTACAATTTAATGTAAAATATTCATCGTCTTTATATATATTCTACCTTTTCGTATTTAAAATTTTTGGTTTCAAAGTTATTTAAACATGTGTCCCTTTGGTCCAAAAGATAAACTTTTTTAAATCCACCACCGCCATTTTGGATACACCATTTTAAATTTTTTAATTTTGATCTAAGATTCAAAATTTTCAGCCTGTAAAATTTCCTATGTGGTATTTTTTAATCGATCGTCCAGCTATTGTTCCTTTTTCTGTTGGCTTGATACACTGTACCAAAAAAATCGGAATTAGTCTAAACTTATACACTAATATCAGTCCGTCCGTGGGTCCATGGAAGCTTTGTAATCAAACTACAGGTCGCAAACATAAATAACGGGTGTCTCAGTAAGAATGCACTTTTTCATTTAAAAATAAAAACACATAGTTTTTGAGATAGTTGTGATTTTTTTATTCAATTATAAAGAAGACATGTTCCGATTAAGTATGGAATAAAATATCCGTAAAATGGCCCCCACGGCTCAGATGACTGGCCATTACTCTTTATGGAGGTCTTTTGTCAAAATTCACTGCGTAGTGCTTCGTGAAATTTAAAGTTGGTGAAAACACTGCCGAATTGATAATTTCGGGTTTTCGGCAACACTACTATTTACAGCAGCAATATTTTCAGGAGTCTTACTGTTACAGTTTTTCCAAATTTTTTGACCACTCTTCAAATGGTTGACACATTAGATGCACTTTCTCAACTGAAAATTCTTCGAAGTTTGCGATGTTCTTTCGTAAAACGCTCCATTTTTAATAATATGTGACAGCTGCTAAATTTCAAAGTTGCCATTTGCACAAAAAAATTACACTAAATTTAAAAAGTACATTGTTATTGAGACACCCTATATATGTACATATTTTGATGAAAAATTGCTAATTAACAACCATAAATCATGGAATCTAAATCATGTCTACAAATTTAAAGAAAATCGAAGCTATTCCTTCCCGGAAATTATTTTTATTATTTACCGAAAATTCACAAAACGTGAAATGGCTGGAATCCTTTTATACCCAATCAAACCGCAAGCCGAAAATATAATGGTTTGAATGAAATTTGTAATATATTGCTTTATATTGTTCCAGGTAACTATACTTAATTTAGTTAAAATCGGTTTATATTAAGACCTAACTCCTAAAGAAAGGTATTTTCTCAATTGTGCTAAGTGGTATTCAATCACACACAACCATTGATATCTGGCTTAAATTTAGGATGTGATATTGGACCTCATGTCCCCATGTAGCCCCGGTAGGCTAGTTGGTAGCGTGCTAGCTTATCAGTGCGGGGGTCGTGGGTTCAATTCCCACCAGAGGCTCTGGTCTGTTTTCGCTACAACGAGCCGGAGGCCTTTGTTGCTAGTGCTCGGTTAGGGTATTAACATATAAATTGTAATTGTATGATTAATAAATAAAATAAATAAATAAATATATAATTTTGCTGATCAACGCACTGTGGGCCAACATTACAGTAGTTTGGTCATAACGAGTATATGAAGGATAGAAGTGTGTTAATACAGTTTAAAATTTGACTATATTGAATTTTATTGCATTATTTTTTAGGCATATGATTCCCCATCTGAAACAAAACAATCAAAACAGCGATTCCAATACAGCGGAAACAATTTTTTAAAAAATTTATACAGATGTGCTATCATATATATTTAACGCTAAAGAAAATGTTTGCCCTAATTTTCATCCTCTATTTAGAGAATCCGTAAATACGCTCACGACAATAGTTTTTAAACAAATTATTTGTAATTGCTGTTTAAAACACAGATTACACAGACTGGAAACAGCTGATTGAATCAAAATGGCGACTAGAAAATGAGTAAAAGAAAATGTCAAAATTGCGGTGATATACCGAAAGGGATAGATATAGAAAAAAAAAATATGTACCATACAATTTATATGGAGTTTATGTTTTCTATCTCGTTTTGCAAATCAATGCAATGTCAAAATAACCATACGGTTCGAAAATTCTACTTGACATATGTCACTTGGTTTAAATATTAAAAATTATAGAAATCGGTATTCTGGAGTTTTGAGTAAAAATTTAATAAAAAAATTTAAATTTTCATTTGTAAAAAAAACCTGAAGATTTTGCAAAGTTTTCTCAAAGGTTTCTTGAAATTTTGTCTGCTAAGAGGTGATCAAGGGACGAAACCCAAGATGAGTGGCTCATATCTACGCAGATTGGTTGCTATCGTCCTGAGCAGTTTGACATAGAAAATAAACAAAATTGGTTCAGTGGCTTCAAAGACTTTACAAAAAGAACTTTTTTTTTAATTGATTTTGAATTAATTTTGGCTACGATTTCGAAAGACAAACCTTTCAAGTAGCCATGAAATAATAATCAAAAATTATGTATTATGCAAAACTCTTAAGCGTTTCGTTTGTCTTAAAATCGCTTGCTCTCATTTTGATTGGGAAAGTTAACAGAGAATTTTATTTTATGACTATTTGAAAGGACCGTCTTTTATAATGGTGGTCATAACTAAAATTGGCTTAAAAATTATGGGTGAAACAAGGAGACTCCGTAGGTGGGTTATGTAAGATTTCCATGAAATATTGATATATGATTGATGGGACCAAATTAATAAGCATAACTTACTTTTTTAAGCTACCCAGTTTCAAATTTAAAGGTTTAAAAGTACGGTCAACAATTATCCCATTTTTCGGTTGTTCGTGTTCTGGTTTAAAGAAACACCATACAAATTTGGTATCAAATGTAAGATACTTTGAAGATGGAGTACAAATAATTTCCAAAAGTTTTGAACCAAAATCTTTCAAAATAAATTGAAACATTTTTCATATTCCTGTTCAAAAATGTTGAGGGTCTGTTTAAACTACCAAAAATATCGGACTGACCCCCTCATAGATTAGTCAGTACGAGTGTCCATGTAAACCTTGAAATCAAACAACAGGTCGCAAATATAGAAATATTTAGACGAAATTCGACATTCTGTTGGCCCTATGATGAAACCTATTGAGTTTGGTTATAATCGGTCTAAATTAAAACTTATCTTCCATAGAAAGATTCTTTCTCAATTCGGCTTTGTGGACTGTAAAAAAAATCGATCAGGACCCTTCTGGGAAATTTGACTTAAATTACATTTGGTGTAGGGTATCATATAGTCGGCATGCCTTTTAACCCCTTTCCTAGTTTTATTTTAAATCAGAATATACCCTTTGACATTTTCGCTCATTTTTTACACCAAAATGCTGAGAATATGAGCAAAAATTTGGACAAACTTTTTAATTTTACATAAACGAACTTATTATTTACAATAAACTCTGCATGTTTATTTCTTTAAAATCTCATATTACTTTTTTGTTTCTCAATGTCGTGAAATTTTTTTAAAAAATTATAGCGCATGTTGATGTTCACAGGTTTAGTTAAATCAAAAAAAAAAAAAAAAGGAAACAAAAATATTATATATATTTGTGATAATTCCAATAATACAGGCTTATGACGCTTTCCACACATTATAGAGCACATAATCATAAAAAAACAAAAATAAAGCAAGCCAAAGGTATAGCACCAAGTGATATTTTTTCAAAATCACACTCTTCAATTAAGGAATATCTAATTTTTTTAATTTCCTACTCCTACTGCAATTCATTTGCATTTAATGCATTTTCCAAAAAAAAAAAAACCAAAAACAAATCAAAACTCCAGGACCAATGACACCATTTTTGGCATTTGAAAGACTGTTCTTTGCTGTGTTTGGTCAAACTACCACAGTGGATATAAATCCTATGCGTCACTTAAGACCAGAATGGACAGAGGTCCTATTTAAATTTGTATTTGGCATCTATCTACTAGTGTCTGTGGTTGTTCTTATAAATCTACTCATTGCCATGATGTCGGATACTTATCAACGAATTCAGGTTGGTATTGAAAACTAATTTATTTTTCTTGTTTCCTTTTTCTATTTAAAAAATAAAAAACGAAATTACAACGATTTTGTTAAATGGTTATTAATTGTGTATGGGTTTGAAAACATAATTAAAATGGACATCATTAAAATTCATCGCCATCATCACTGTCACCGTTTCGTCGTTTTCTTTGTGGGCGTTGTTAATGTTTTTATTTGTTCAATAAAAATATGATTTTATTTCATTTCAATAATATTTTATGGGTACTGTGTTCTTCGTTAAATTCTATTCTAAATGCATGGGTGTGTGTGTTGTATCATCAACGAAAATGTCCTGTTTTAACAAAATGGTTTGTATGTTGAAATGATAACGAAAATTACAATTGAATATATAAATAAAATGTGTGAATGGACACAGTGCGCATGCATCCGATAAATTCGTTTGAATTATTATTTTTTGCCGTGTTTGGTCAAACGACAACTGAACAGACACAAGTTGACAAAATCAAAAATCTAGCCACGCCCACTCAACCCTATTGGGTTGAGTATCTATTTAAAATAGTATTTGGTGTTTATATGTTGGTGTCGGTGGTGGTGCTTATAAATCTACTTATTGCTATGATGTCCGATACTTATCAAAGGATACAGGTACAAACATATTTTTAATGAATAATATAATGTCAAATTTAATTTAACTATATTTCACATATTATTTAATATTTTTCATTTAATTTTATTGTTTATATATATATATATATTTGTTTTTTTAAATACTACACCATTTCCAATAAAAAAACATATATTTAAAAATTTATTATGGGTGTCAAATGCAGTATAATTAATATTACAGGAATTTTTGTAGTGGCAATGTTATCAAATTTAGGTTTTCTGAATCGAAACAGGGCCTGGGGTGCGATTGAGTTTAGTTGCAGAGTGATAAAATTAAAACACTTCAGCAAAACTCGGTCAGGCCCAGCCATGAGTATGGCTTGAATTAAGTTCCAGAAGCATACTAAACACTGGGAGGGAACCTGATTATATGGGCGAAAAAAGTAAAAGAAATATAGTACAGAGCAGAGAAAAAACATGGTTGGGACAATCATATTTGAAGAGCGTCATATATTTTTGGGTTTATGATTGTGCCAACAATAGTTGTACTATAATATGATTATCATACTTTGATAATAAAATAACCATAATTTTACCATAATATTATCCCTTCAGTTATATTATGATTCAAAAATTATCATATTATTATTCTAAATAAATATATTATGATCTTGAATTTATCATAATATGATTGCATGTAATCATAGTATTCTCAAATTTTATCATATTATTGTCCCCATATCTATATTATGATTCCTGGATTATCATTATATGATCCCTACAATAATATATATATAAAATCCTTTTTATTATATTATGATTATTAATATACATAATATGACTAAATAATATCATATTATGATTCTCATATATATAAATATAAAATGGCAGCATTAAACAATATGAGATTGTTTTTTAAGGCATTTTGTAGTAAAAACAAACTGACTGAACTGATATAATTTTGGTTTTTATGAAAACAAGAAAGTATTACGACTGTAAATGTCAAAATCATGTTTTATTTGATGTATAAATTATTGGCTGTTGCCAGCATGTTATGGTTGCATAATTATCATATTTTTGTAATAGCCAAAGTTTTTGTTACCACATTATAGTTACAGCCAATCATGTTATGAAATAGAAAGTGTCAATCATAAATTAGTAAAATATTTACTATAATAATGATGGTAGCGACCATATTGATAGTTAGGAAACCAATAACATGGTTGTGACAACCATACCCGATTGCAGCAAGCACAATATATTAGTAGTGATCATGTTGCAACCATGTTTTTTCTCTGCGTGAATTAAATTGTTGAAAAGTTATTTTAAGCAATTACCGGGGAGTAGGTCTAAATGACTTATGGTTCTAACCGTCTGTATTCACTTAAATGAACAAGAGGTAGTGATCCATTTCGAGATACTTTTTTCAATAGCCTTTTTTTGACAGATCACGTGTGAGTCGTGTCATGCTGTCATGTTATTTTTGTTTAGTATTGTTTGGCATTTTATAATGGAAAGACTTACGCCTGAACAACGTTTACAAAGCGTTCAACTTTATTACGAAAATTCACGTTCTGTGAGGAATGTGTTTCGTGCACTTCGCTCAAGTTATGGTCAACATAATCGGCCTACTGAGCGTACTATTCGCAACACCATCACCCTTTTTGGGACCCAGCATTCATTATTGGTTAATATTCGACCAAATAGACCACGTTCAGCACGCTGTGAAAAAAATATAGCGGCCGTAGCTGAGAGCGTACACGAAGACCGTGGAGAGGCGATTCGGCGCTATTGTGCCATGATAACCGACTATTTGATGCCTGAAATTGAAGCTCGTGATCTCGGCGACATTTGGTTTCAACAAGACGGCGCCACTTCCCACACATCGCATCAATCAATTGATTTATTGAGAGAACACTTCGGTTAGCACATAATTTCACGTTTTGGGCCGGTCGATTGGCCACCAAGATCGTGTGATATCACACCGTTAGAGTTTTTCCTGTGGGGATATGTAAAGTCTAAAGTTTATGCGGACAAACCCGCTTCGATTCAGGCCTTGGAGGAAAGCATCACGCGTGTCATTCGTCAGTTACCAGTCGAAATGCTCGAACGAGTCATCGAAAATTTTACTTACCGGATGGACCATCTGCGACGTAGTAACGGGCAACATTTGATAGACATAATCTTCAAAAAAATGAATGCCAAAAAATGTTCTTTCAAATAATAATAAACATTTCCTATTAAGTTTGAATTTTCTGTGTTTTTTTAAAAGTAGGGAACCTCGAAATGGATTACCCATTATAAAGATATTTGAATAAAATTTGGTACTTAAGCTTTTAATGGCCCAGGGACGGACCATATTGAATTAAGTCAGAATCGGTGCATATTCAGATCTACTTCTAATAGAGAGGTCCTTTCTGAATTTAGACACATAAAATAGTAGATATTTGTTTGTAAATGTTATGCCAACAAATTTAAAGGAAAACGGACCATATCTTCACCAAGTTCCCATATAAACCCTCTTCTCATTAATTAACCAATTAATTGATAATTACGTTCAGATTTTTCTCTATATTTTCCGCCAATACCTTTGATATATTTTTTGAGGCTCCACCTCATGTAAATATAGTGTTTTTAACATGCTTCTGACGAAAAGTTTTTGCTGGGTATTTTCACAACGGGATTTCCGAAACAGTTGTGCAGAAAAAATTGACTTAGCGTATCCGTCTTTTACAATTAGAAAATATTAACCTTCCTAGTACCGCTTTGCTGAAAATCTAAAGACGCTACAAAAATTCGGTATTCGGCATGATTTTGTTCTATTTGGTCGAATGCGGAATAATATGACTATTCGGCCAAATTATTCGGTAAAGGGAAAATAATTTAAAAATCTATATTTTTTATAAAAATTTGTGAAAATTAAGGTCTTCAAAATATTCTTTTTTCAACCTCACCCAGAAAACAGATTTGTGCTGACAGCCGAATTTTTTGGCAATCAAATGGTTGAGTTGCAGGAACCGAATTTTGCAGTTGTCACTATCGAACTATTCTTTGAGCAACGAAATGCTGCCACAGCCAAATAGCTCTATTAGTTTGCGGTTGCCACAGCCGAAAAATTCGGTTAGACCCTGTACATAGCCAATGTTGACTATATGAGTAGTTACTGTTAAAATTTATAGAATATAATCCTTCTGATTTGAGCCATAATATTCCGAAGAATGATAAAAAACTAATTAAAGAAAGTTTGAAAAAACGGATCCAAATAATTTGAAGTTTCTACACCATTTATAGGTTCAAAATCTAAAAAAATATCCAGCTAATTATTTTCTCGAGACATCGACATTTTTATGAAAATATATACTTCATACATATATGTTAAGTATTAAAAAGATCAACTATAAAAAATATAAGCTTCACTTTTAAAAAAGAACTTGGTGCGGTTAAAAAGAATTGTTTAAACATATGTACAAAAAACAATTTAAAACATTTGTATTTAATATTAGCTAATAGCTAATTTGTACATACGGTAATAAACGGAGAATGTAAAAAAAACACAAATATAGTAAGTAAATTTCAACTAAACTCAATAGTAAAAAAATCAACTATATGTTGATTTGTGAGGTAAATAGACATATTTATAATTGGCACTTTCTTGGGCTCGAAGAATGTTGATGAAGGTCGTAGCGGACCAGAAAATGCATTCCATTCAGCTTGTGTGTACTAACTTTTTCTGTGTATTCTCCATGATTACTAAAAAAAATAAGAAACATTTTTCATTTGAAAAAAATTTTCTCTAATCTCGAACAAGACAAAAAATACATTTTCATACATATACAAATAAATATAAATATAAAAATGTCGATAAAAGGATTACCTGTAATTTTTATTTTTTCACACTTTAAACCTAAATGTGATATATAAATTCCTTATGAAACCCGAATTTGCATCAATTTTATTCAAACATTTTTCTCCTTACGATAAGAATTACGCTATATAAAATTAGATCCCCTCGTTGCCTCTTGTTTTGATTGTGATATAAAATTAATTTTACAACTTGGAAAAGTACTTTTTGGCCAACTTAGTGGACTCGTAAGCGAAAAGTGAAACTAGAAACAGACATATTTACTATATATTTTACCTAGATAATCATAGGGATAAGATTCTAGCATATTTATGTTACGATATTTTTTACTAATTTAGCAAATATTTTAAAAACTTAATAAAAAACTTTTATTTTATTACAATTGGAAATGGTGTATGTCCTTACAATATAAAGTTATTAATACATATTTTTCCTTTTATTAATTTATCGTTACAATCAACGAGATCTAATTTTTCAGCTGAATTTTATAAATATTTTAGGGTTTTCTCTTTGTACAAAATATACTTAAATCTAAAACTGTCTGTTTGTATTTTATTTAAACCTACATGTGTAGCTCCATCTACTGCCCAGACTTGCATCTTTGGTGTGAAAATGTTTTTTTTGCAAGATTCTATTTATTCCAACAATAAATTCTTTAAGATACAACTTGTAAATTTGTATATTAAAGATTAATAAACTTTTTTTAAAGCTATAGCTTTAAGCGTTCTATGTGTTAGAAGAGCTTTTAAACAAAGCTTTCAATTTATAGTTACCAATATGTGTTTAGAATAGTCATTCAAAAAGAAAAGCTTTGCATAATTACAAACCAAAAAGCTTTTGTGTTTGTCATACAGTTTAGATTTAAGTTTTTACGTGATCCAAAACTTTTTTTCTTAAATTTTAATGTGTGTTGTCATAACAGCATGAGTTTTTTTTTGTTAATGAAATTGCATGATATGTGAAAATTTGAAATTTGTATATTATTTTGAAATAGAATATTCTAATATCGCTAAAGATTTCAAAGAAAGCTTTAAGTCAGCTTAAAGTATTTTTAAATGCAATAACAAATGCTGTGAAATTTAAAAATTACACACAAATCAACAACAAAATTGTTTTTGTTGTTGGGTTGTGTGTATATTTTAAAATAGCAAGAAAAAGAGAGAAAAAGCTGCAGCAGTGTTGCCATATAGAAAAACAGGATTTTATATTAAGTTAAAAAAAAGAAATCCCAAAATGGATTTTAAATTATTTTCCTGTTTTTAAAACTCTGAAGACGAGCAAACTTTGAAGAGAATGTCAATTTTTACATTATTGGATTTACTTCAACTTTAACATTAACTACACTAAGAGAATTATCCATATGACATTAATGAATTTTTGTAATTTTTATATTTTATTTAACCTGTTCTTTTATTTTATAACTTCAAAATTCTTTGAGCTTAAAGTCGTTTTTTCGAGCTTAAAGTTGTTTTTTTTAAATAAATAATATTTTATATTAAAAACAACCTTAAGCTCCAAGAATTGTGAAGTGATGAAGAAGTTTCAATGGTTTTCGTCCCCTCATATTTTTCATTAAATGAATGCACTTTTTTATTAAATTAAAAAACACAAAATTTTGTTTATAAAATTTTTTCAGTCTTAATGAAAAAGTTTTATTAAAATCTAGTTTCATAATAATTGTAAAGCTTTTCATTTAATTAAAAAAATTCGAGTGTTCTATAGTTAGCAAAATAACAAGCAAATATAATAATGAAACGATTTCCAAATGAGACTTAATGAACCTTACAAAACAGTAATTGAAAATAAATAAATATATTGACACTAACTAAAGATTTCTCTTTTACTGAAAATTTAAGTGATATTAGAATATTCAATATTTATTTTTAAGTTACAGCGCTAAAGTGAAATATAAGATAAATACAAAAACAATGCTTTAATTGGTGTAAAATTTTATAATTTCCCCCTTTTTTCCTTTTTTTCTCTTTCATTTCATTAACACGGAATGCTACTTTAACAAACCATCATCTCATAACTGATCATTCTTTTAAACAAAATAAAATGAAATATATTAAAAAAAAAAAAAATATGAAACAAAACGTATAAACCAATAGGCTCAATCTGATATTGAATGGAAATTTGGCCTATCAAAGCTTATACGCAATATGCATCGCACAACAACAGCGCCATCTCCGCTTAATTTAGTTACCACCTGGTTTATGTGGATCGTAGAGAAGGTCAAGGTAAAATATCAAGTGTGTATAACAACTGCCCTAAATGAATTTCAATTTACAAATGAAATTCTTGTTACCTTACAAAAAAAAAAAAAACCCAGAAAAGCTATAAAGACCTTTTCCCCAATTCATTTAAAGCAATTTGGCAACAATACAAATTCAAAAGAAATCTTGCACCTTTCAAAGCACTGTGAAAAGTAAATTGCACTTAAAGCATAATATTTGAAAAAGCACTAAAATAGAAAAAAAGCTTTTTTAAAAAAAAAGCTTTCGCACTAATTGAATGTTTTTATGTGTGTAATTGTTTAATTTTCATACTCATTGTGTTTGTTGTCTCTTGTCTTGCTCTTGCATTAATTGTTTAAAAAAAAAAAACAAAACTTAGGCTCGCATGAAGAAAAAGAAGCGTCCAAGTCTGGTACAGATGATGGGAATACGCCAGGCCAGTCCTCGAACTAAAGCTGGTGCCAAATGGCTTTCGAAGATCAAGAAAGGTAGGAAATGTATGTGTCGCTGCAAACATTTAAACCATAACAACGAAAAAGAAACTCTTTTTATAAAGTAAACAAATAAAAAGAGTGGATTTTGAAAAAGTTTTGCAGCTACCAGAAGCCAAGTAGAAAATTATAATTTTTGTATTGAATTAATAATTGGCTTATAGCTCAAAATTTTCAAATTAAAAAGAAAAAATATTTATGAATACTTATATAAAAACACAATTTTTAACATTGCTTTTAATTGTTTTCGCTAATTAGATTCCATGGCATTATCGGTGGTTCACTTGTCACCGTTGGGTTCTCAAACCAGTTTTTCGGCTGCCAATCAAAATCGTATTGAAAATGTAGCCGATTGGGAGGCTATTGCTAAAAAATATCGTGCCTTAGTGGGTGATGAAGAAGGCGGCTCTATTAGGGATTCAGATGCTGAAAGTGGTTCTCTAGAAGGAGGTGCTGGAAGTGGTGGTGGTGCTGTACATCCACCCGCTCAGGTGGGCAATAATGTTGCGAACCAACAGCCAAATGTTTAAAGAAATTGCTATAATTTAATTCGCTTTATAGTTGTTTAAATTTTAATAGAATTTTTTTGAATTAAGTTTGTATTTTTCCTAAATTAAGTATGTTTAATATTTTCCAGGTCTAAAAATTCTCTCTAAGGATCTTTTTGTATTTTATAAGATTTTAAAAAAATATATGAATCAAAAAAAATTTTTGTACATTTTTATTTGTAAGTTATATTTAACGTTAGATAGTTGTGTAATAAAAATAGAAAAAAATAATACTCATTAGTTGTAATTTATATTTCCATTGTTTCATTTAAATTATTAAAAATTTTGTTAATAAAATTTGTATAAAAAAGTTTATGAAAAACAAAGCAACAAAAAAAAAACCAAGTTTTCCATAAAAAAAATAGTTTATAGCTCGTGTAAAAACGGCAAATCTGAATATTAATTAAGGCATCGTTTTAGTATTTTATTTAATAATTGAAATATTCATTATCTTTAAAATAATTATTTTTTATGTAAGTAACATTTTCTGTAGATTATCAGTTAAGACATTTATATTAAATATTCTAAATAAAAATTTGTAATTTAATTAAATATTAAATTTAAATTAAATATGCCCATTTTTTAAACTAATGTAATTTTCTTAAATAAAATTGTAAAAACTCATAAGTTTTAATATTTTTTCCTAAACAAAGTGTTTTAGTTACGATAAAATTCCATTTTTGGCAGATACAGTTAGAACTGGTTTACCAAACGACCTTCCGTTATACCGAAACATAAAAATTTTTGTATTAATTTCACTGAACATTTAACATTTTTGAGTTTATTAAAAATGTAAAATCCAAAGCGTACCTACTAACACGCTTAAGTGTCAGCCAAGAATAACAGCGTGATGTAATTTTCAATACAAATTGAAAATTAAATGCGCTGAGAGTTGCAGTTGTGAAATAGAATCTATTTTATTTTCAAAACGTTTTTTCTTATTCTTTTGCTTTTTGTTTCTAATTCTCCTAACAGAGTTCCCGCATTTTAACACATCTCGCACCAAGCCCCAAAATCACAATTCACTCACTCGGGCCAAATTTTTTTCCTGAGAAGATTCTGTTTAGGTCTACTTATTGTATATTTGAAAACAGAAAGTGAAAACTTTCACTTTTTTCATGGTTTTTCAGCAATTTTTCGTGTGTGCACGCAGACCCATGAAGTTATTTTACGTTTACCGGTTTTACCGGTGCACATTTAATATTTTTTATTTTGTTTAAGACGAATTAATTCAGCTTATTTGAAAAAGAAAAACAAGATGTCAAGGAAAAAACTTTGTTATAAAGAGATAAATGAAACTTTGAATGCTGATCTCTCTGATCTGTCAGATTTTGGTGACTCAGAAGATGATGATGTGATGAGTAGTTGTGATGAAGAATCAGATGTAGAAGTTGTTCCGTCGACTTCAACGAGTGTGGACCAAATAATATGCATCACAGTACCACCTTCATTTGCGTGCGACGATTCTCAAGAAAAACTAGACAATGTGGTAAAAAACACACTAGACAATCCTCACGTTCTGCAAGACCATCAATATCTCGTTCAAATTACATCCTTCTACCAGGTTCTAGTTCAACGCCATCAACATCTCGTGTTCTTGAGGAGCAAGTGGATGACCCGCACAATATATTTGAGGAAAATAATATAAATCCGGATGTATCAGAAACAGTTTTCGAGTCAATATGGCATTCAGTAGAAGGAGAAAGAACGAAATTTTCAGATGTAATACTTGGAAACACCAAAATTTCATCAGAAAGGGATAATTAAATGCTCATTCTTCTTCAAAGAAAATATCAGATATATCATACATTTCAGAAGAGTAATCCTGTATCGATGAAGGTAATGTTCACTTTAAGAGGACTTCTCTTAGACAATTTTTTTTTTTTTTTTTTTTGTTTTGTTTTCTATAGAAAAAACTTTTCTACAGAAAAAATTTTATTTGTACAAAATATTTAAAATACATTTCAATTTCGGCCTCAGCGCCGTAAGGCATTATTGAGGCAAGTTGGCAAATTAATTCATTGTCAAAAGTACAAATAAAAGATTTAACTTAATGTTAAGATTATTAAATTACAAAAAATAAGTATAAAAACTGTTTTACAAAAAAAATAAAAAATTACAAAAGCGTTTCAAAGTTGTTAAATAAGTGTTTTTTAAAAGACGATTTAAATAGCGAAATTCGATTAATTGATTTTAAATCTGCATGTAAATTATTGAATTTTACAGCACCCACGTAATCAATGCGTTGCTTGGTAGTTTCTAGTCTACATCGAGGAATTCTTAAATTTGTTCTGTTTCGTGTGATAAAACTTAATTGCTGTTGAGAAAATGTTATGCTTTGGTGACCAATATGGTTAATGCATTTAAAAACAAACATTAACACCTGATACTCATGCAATCCATAAATTGGTAAAATTGTTTTGCTTATATCTTTGTACAATGTGACAGTTGAATACAGTATTGGTAGTTTGTAAATAATTTTTAATGCTTTGTTTTGCATGCATTGAAGCGATTTCAGTGAAATGTTATTTTTATTGTAAGCATATATAATTGCTAAGTAATTCAAATGCGATTGAATCAAAGATTGAAATATCATCATCTTTGATTTAACATCCAGTTTATTTTTTAATTTATATAAAATTCCAATTGCTGGAGCTATTTTCCTTTTCAAATCGGTTATATGTAAATCCCATGACAAGTTACTTTGCAATGTGATTCCCAAATACTTAACGGAATGGGTTTCATAAACAGCTTTTCCATTAATAAACACGTTGAAATCACTGTTCATACTTAAAGCATGTGGTCTAAAGCGTATTAATTTGGTTTTATTAGGGTTAAGAACTAATCGATTTAATCGCGCAAATTCAAAAATCAAAGCAGCATCTCTTTCAATTCTTGTTTTAAGTGATAAATCGTACTTGTAGGGGTAAAACAAGCACACATCGTCTGCAAACATAAAAAGTTGCCCATCTAAATTTAGATTTTTTAAATCATTTAAATATATAGAAAACAAAAGAGGGCCCAATCCACTACCCTGCGGAACACCATAATCAACAGAACCAAGAAAACTGTTCGTGTTGTTTATATTAACATATTGTTTTCTATTAACGAAATAATTTTTAAACAATAAAAGTTCTCGTCCCTGAACACCATATTTCATTAATTTCTGTAACATTATTTCATGATCTACTAAATCAAAAGCTTTAGTAAAATCAAAAAATATTCCAGCAACTCCACTAGAACCTCCATCAAGCCCACTACAAATGAACTGCACTACATTCAACACAGCATCTTCAGTACTACAACCCCTCCGAAATCCGAATTGATAATTGTATAAAAAAAGTATTTTCCTCCATATAAAATAGAAGTTTATCATAAAGAATCTTCTCAAAAATTTTATCAATTGTCGAAAGAACAGCAATAGGTCTATATTTATCTATATTTGTTGCATTAACTTCTTTCGGAATTGGAACTATTTTGTGCACTTTTAAGATATCAGGGTACACTGAATTGCTAACGATTTTATTAAAAATATCTTTTAATATCGGGATTAAAATATCTCTACATTCTTTTACAAATTTAGGCGAAATACCATCAAAGCCTGGACTTTTATTATCTTTCAAATTTTGGATTATTTCAAACATATCATTATCATTTACGTTACAAAGTGTAAAACGATGAGGTGACTGTGTAAGAGTCCGTAAAGAATTGAACCCATCACCAGGATAAATTTCAATTTCCCTTTTAAGATCTTCCACACTCGTAATAAAATAATTATTAAGGCAATTCACTTTATCTTGGTCACATATTATTGGTTGCCCTTGAGAATCCTTAAGGTTAATGACGTTACTCTTTGTTCGACCAAGAGTACTATTTATAAATTTCCACGATTTCTTAGGATCATTACCTGCCTTCAATAAATTTCCAGCGTAATAATCATCTCTACACTTTTTTGTAGAAATTTTTATAACTTTGCTGATTCGCTTTAAAATATCATTAACGTGTTGTTTGTTTTTCGATTTATGTCTTTTCCTTAAAAGTTTTTCTTTAAATAAAATTAAATCTTGAAGATTCTTATTAATCCATGGAGTTAGCTCAAAACGTAACGGTTTTTTACATTTAGTTACTACAGTTGAATTATTTATAGCACCTTTAATACAATGCACCAAGACGTTTGTTAATTCTGAAGAATTAAATGATTCATAGTTGACAGATAAATTATTAAGCAAGTATTCTCTAGCCTTTTCATAGTCACAGTGTGTCTTTTCAATCTCAACATAATCATTTTTCATTACCTCTTTCTTAAATTTACAGCAAATTATATTGTGATCAGATAAATTACATTCAACTGAATCAACATAAATTTCTTCAGAAAAATTGCTAAAAACATGATCAATACATGTTCTACTGAAAGGTCTTGTTATTAAATTATGAGCACTGTCACAATCATAATTTTGCAAAACGGTCAACAAATCAATAAAATGAGGATTTTTAATGAGATCAATGTTAGAATCTCCAACAATAATTATTGGACTCCGAGCATGTTCGCTTAAAATACTGTCAAAAATATTAATAAAGTCATTTACGCTACACTTCTGCGATCGATAAAATGACACTATCTTCAAAGGTTTGCTTTCAACTTTAACACTGGTCAAAGTCAAAACTATAAGCTCAACAAAATTACTACTCTTGCATACTTCAACACTAAATTGTATGTTTTTATTAATATATATAGTCGTACCACCATAAGCATCTTCTCTACAACAATGTATATTATTAAAACCTGGAAGTTTGTAAATTTGTGTAATGTCCTTCTGAAACCAAGTTTCTTGGACAGCTATTATATCCGGTAACTTGGGAAAGCTTGCTATCAACGATTTAAATTTATTAAATTTATCAACAGACGAAACGCTTCTGATATTTATACTAATAATATTAAGAAAACTTAGATTCAAATTACAAAAATAAGTTTTAAAATTTGCATATTGTTGAAAATATTGATTTTTAATCATAAAAAATAGAAAAATTTAAAAAATTATACAAACTAAATATATACATTCCTTTTTAAGGGGACACGTAAGCAGCACCATCATCGCCATCATCACTTGAATTTTCATCATCAACTCTTCTGCTATTAATCATAGATCTTCTCTTCCAATGTTTATTAGTAGTTGCTTCCAATAACATATTATCAACATCATCTTCATCTCTTATAAGCTGTTGTTTTGTAATATCACTTTTTCTACAATAGACTCTACCATTTCTAACATAAATATGTTGATAACCAATAGTTTTTAATGATTTGGCATAATAAAAAAGGTTCATAGTTTCCTTGCTATGAAAATCATTTACAAACACCTCACTTGTACTTTCATTTTCTTTCAGTTTTGATTTAGAAGCCATCAGTCGTTCCTTATGAAATTTGGAAGAAAATTTAACCACAACAGTTTTTTCCCATCCTCAGATTCTTTTTTAGTTCTAAGAAAATATGCAGCATTAACAGCATTCGGTTGAAAATCAACACCCACATCCTTAGAAAGATTAACTACAGCATCCATTGCATTATCTTTGGCACCAACTTTCAATCCTCTTATGACACAATCATTTTGTACTCGATAATCATTCAGTATTTTTACAGATGTTTTTAAAGTTTTTATTTCAGTTTTCAATTTTTTATTTTCCTTTTGTACTTCTGCTATCTTCTTCTTATTTTCTGCAACATCTTTAAATACTTCATCGAACTTTGCTGACATGAAGTTAATCGACTCAGTCAGCTGATCCAATTTTTCTAACTTCTCTAGTTTTCTCAACTCAGTTTTAATTGTATTTAGCTCTTTCCTTATTTCTCCATCTCCTTCTTTACATAAATGACAGTTGAAAGTTTCTTTTTCATTTTTTAATAGACTCTCAAACTCTCTTTTACTCAATTGAGTGCATTGAAAATGAAAAATTTTCCCGCACTTATCACACTCTATAAAATCATCGGATTCCTCTTTGATCTCATCTTCGCAATGATTACAAAGCATTATTTTTTTATTTGCCAAACTACGACGAGCTTTATTTTTAGGCATATTTTATTTTTTTCAAACACCTCACGATTTCTTTTATATGTTTATAAACTTTGTTAAATATATAGCACAGTTTTTAATACGAAATTTTAATATTTTTTAAGAACGATTAAGCACTGACAAAAAAGTACGTTTTATTCGAATGGTTGCCAACTTTTCTTCATACCCAATAAGAGGCACAAAGTTATTCCAACTGTGTGTCGGTGGCGGATATACCTGGATATACTTTACTGGAAAAGAGAAAGTTGACGAGACAGCTGTTTCTGAGAAAATAGTTATGTAACTGTTTGGAGAGTTTCTAGACCATGTAAGAACCCTCTATACCGATAACTGGTATATCAGTGTGAAATTAGCTCAAAGAATGGTAGAAAGAAAATCTCACTAAGTTGGAACTTTGCGCAAGAATCGAAGAGGTAATCCCACTGATATTGTACAAGCAAAATTGAAAAGGGAGAACAGAAAGCTCAGCGAAACCAACAAAACATTGTTGTTCTCAAATGGCAAGACAAACGTGTTAATGCTGAGCGCGAAACATGGTGATACAATGGTGACAAAGGTAAACCGCCTAATACTAACAGATACAAGTAAAAACATGCATAAATTTGGAAAATAAAAAAAAAATTTTATTTGAATGTAAACATTGTTTTGGTATGGTAAAAAATTGTTTATTTCAATATAAAAATGATAAAAATACTATTAAAAAAATCTATTCACCTGTTCTCTTTGAACCAAATAACCCTATATTTTGTCCACCCCTGACGCATTATGGGTATGTAAAACACTTGGGCTAAGCACAAATCCACGTTCTACTGGGGCCACAGATTCAGTCCATGTACGAGTATATAAACCCAATGTAGATCGTGTGCACTATGGCACATTCACGCTTAAAGACATCAGGGTTGCGTGTGGATATATGAACACGCGGCCCGTGTGCACCGGTGCCGCACATGGCGCTTAATGTATTAAAAATGTTTTCATTGCATAATCGAGAATGAACAACGTACTATGAACCATCTTGGTATGTTCGTTTCTAATTTATTATTAAAATAATTAAAAACCCAAAAAAATTTGGGTCGATAATAAGGAACGAATACAATGGAGAGTAATAAATCTCTACTGAAATAAATATGACAGTTTTAGCAGTCACCGTCGTACGTCGGTATTTTGGGCGCGTTTTCTCTCATATCAACAATCGTTGCATGTCACGTTCTTATTATTGACTGACACTAAATTAGAAGGTTCATCAACAAATTATTATCAAATTCTTCTCTTATTCAGTTTTTTTCTCATATTTTATTACCAAATGTTCGGCAAACAATTTATTCGTTTGTTTTATCGCGTTTTCGTTATACCCAGTATTCGTTATATCGGACTTTGACTGTACAAAATATATTTTCACTTACTAGCGAACTTTGTATTAAAAAAAAACACAAGAAATGTCTCCAACAAAAATTTCCCCTTTATCATGTGTTAATTAAAACAAAATGGTAACACTTACCCACATACTCAGTCTTCTTCTTTTGCTGATCTTTTTATTATTAGTTTTTGCAATAAATATTTATTATATTATTAAAATATCACTTTTAATGTTTAGAATAACAATTATATTCAATTTTTATTCACATTTTATTGTTTAAACAACACTAATTATATTTACACAATGATTAAAACAATCAATGCAAAATTACTTGTGGACACAACAGAAGACAAATGAAAACTGAAGAAATGCAAGTGGTAAAAACAGAGATGCTATCAAAAACATTTAAGTAAAGCTTTTGTGATAGCAGTGTTACCAGAAAAAGTTTTAGCTTATATCCCCATTTTGCGAATTTAAATTCCACAAAATCTGTTAAGTTGCCAATTTCGTCGCCAACTCATTTTTTTTATCTAGTTAAAGAAAAAATAAATAAATAGAAACTAAATTATGATTAAAAGCAAGAGAAGACAAAAAGTGACAAAAAATTGTATTTATAGCATAAAAATATTGTAAAAAAGCAAAAGTATAGAATATTAAATATTTAAAATTTAAAGAAAAAGAGTATTTTTTATGAGTTAAAAAGCACCTTTAAGGAGAAATATCTAATCAAACAGCACAAAAATCATAAGAAAAAACTCTTTTGAAGTTTAAAATTGAAAAATAAAAACAAAAAGAAAAATGGTCAAATACACAAATATGAATAAAAATAGCAAAAGCAAGCAGAATTATATTCTCCGTTCACAACATAATTCGAAATAAAGGGAAAATGATTTAATTTAAATATATATATTTTTGAAGTTTCAAAATTGTTTGTTGAAATGTCTTTGAAAAGGAATGGTTTCAAGGATATTATTGAATTCCAAAAACACTCAGAAATGAAGCAGGAAAGTAAATAAATTTGTATATTTAACGAATCCATATAAAACTTATTTTTTCTGTGTCTAATTTATAGAAAATTTTAAACTTTTCGCTATATATTTTCAACTCTGTTTTGGCTTATTTTTGAAAAATTTGAAACTAATTTAATAATAGAGGTATTTTGAATTAACTTTTGAAAAATTTGAAACTAATTTAATAATAGAGGTATTTTGAATTAACTTTGTATTAATTTTAATTTTAAAATTTTTTTAACAGACCCAATTTAATAGCCTTTACACTCAAAATGATATGCTTATAATTTATTCGAAAATTCTGGCTTAAATATAAAAATATTTGGCCCTAAAGAAATATTTGGCTCAAACACATAATACTATGATATTTGCGTTTGTAGTTAAGAGCTTTTTTTCAGGGACGGAAAATTCAGTACGTTAGTACTTTTCCATTAACTTGAAAATAACTTTTCAAACATACAACGATCAGTCTATGTTCACTAAAAAAAATACATATAATAAAGCGTGGGAACAGTTGTTTTTGTTTATTGAAAACAATGACGGCGATCCCGTATGTTTGGTTTTTGGTCATAATGCTAAACGCAATCACAAACATACAATGGTATGTTTGTTTGAAAGGCATTATAATACATCCCAAAAGATAGTTTTGAATTAAAATTTAGATAGGGCCAAATTAGAAGATGAACTGAAATTAAAGTTTCAAAAGAAAAATTTGCCAATCGACCAATTTCAATATGAAAAAAATATCAAAGAAAAGATTCCTTTTGTTGTTGCTCTATCCTTAGCAAAGCACAGCAAGCCTTTTGAAGATGGCGTTTTTTTTTAAAGATCTTTCAAAAGAAGTATTAAAGTGTTTTGGCTTAAATAAATTATACAACTTATAACATTTCCAAATTCAAAATTTCCATCCTTGTATTGTGCCCTCATATATGTAAAAGCTCTCGTCGAAGCTCGCTGTAGGTGTAAAAGCTCTTTTGTAAAAGCTTACACATTGTGCATATGAATTGAACGCAACTGTATTAAAGTTTTAATAGTTTCAGTTAAAAATTAGAGATTTAAAAAATATATATACAAAAAACTTTAAATCCCCAAAATTATTTAAAACTGCTTTTAAAAATCCCCAATATTTCCTGAAAACCTTATAAATATTGGTTGATTTGTTATTGCTTTTTGCCTTGTTTATTTGCCAATATCTTTCACTTCTCTTTCACAAGTACAAAACAAGTGCCAAAAATGTACCAGCTCTGGCCACTGTAGTTGCAAGATTTTGCTATTGGAAGCTATCTCGAAGTCGCCAGATGGCGTTGGTATATAAGAAATATATACCCGCTTGGTGTAACTAAGCTCAAATAAAAGCTAAATTTTCATTAAGCTTAGTTATACACCACCAATGCTGCCACATTAATTAATTTAAATCATACCCGGGATTAAAATGCTACTGCCATAAGACGATTTATAATATTAAATTAATTAAAACATTTAAATTTTTAAAATAAAACACAAATTTACGAAACTTAAAAGTATTTAAATGGAAATGAATTATTTAAGTACTTAAGTCTCATCATTATAATACACTCTCCTTTAAGTATCAGTCTATGAGCAAAAGTGGTGAAAAAATTTTTATGTTTTTTTTTTTAGTAATTTTTTTCCCCTACATTTTTACAATATTTTTACATAATTTTTATTTAATTTTTACATAATTACAATTACAAAAGAAGTTAATGATATAAATTGAAGAGTTTTTCTTTTTTGTAAATGAAAATAGAACGCAAAAAGCCGATAACTCCAAAATTAGTTGAATTTATTTATACACTAACAAAAAAGTGCAAAAATATGTGTAAAACTCGGAAGAAAGAATATTCGGCGAAAAAAAACAAACTTACTAATAACTATCTGCTTTTGAAAAAAAAGGCAGCAAAGCGCCTTATTCCTTATTTAATATTTAAATATATATTTAATATATTTAAAGCGGTATTCATAAAAATTTTAAACAGTTTTTCAAAACAATTTTAAGCAAAATTTGCTAAAATTGTATTCATAAACGAATTTTAGCTTGAAATACCTTTTTTAAACCTTGTGTAAATAAACGAATTTTAAAATTGGTTCGACCCTATTTTAAACCTATTTTAAAATGACATTTTTGATTTGTGTTTATTTTCATTTTAAAATTTTTTGCAAAAAATTGTCATTTAATCAAATGAACCCAGCAAAAAAAAAAAAATTGTAGTCATTCTGTGACTATAACTCTTTCATTGCTTCCTAAACTTCAGTTGACATTCATTTATGATTTTTTTGGTGTTTTTCTAAGGCACTTCCAAAGAATTGATGAGTTCATATTTCAAATGCAGTGATCTGAATATAACCCCGATGAATATCTTAAAAAATCACTCTTCATTACTTCTAAAGCATAAGTTATAGTATATCGTATATATTTTGAATCTAAAGCATTTATTCAAATTGAAAAAATAATTCTGAAGAACTTTTTTATTTTTTTATATTTTAGTTTAAAATTTCATGAGAATTTATGCAGTTTTGCAATTTTTATAAAAGTTTTGAAATATCAAGAAAAACAGATATTTTTTAACCCTTAATTAAAACTAGCTGGCCTGTTATTTGCATTTTTCCAGCCTTAAATATTTTTCTGACGACGCAATCTGTGCATTGTTGCATTGTGTTTATTATTTAACACTACACCTTTTCCAGTTTTAATTCAGAATTTATCAAAATAATTTTAAAATTCTTTAAAAATTATTTAAAATTGCCAAAAATCTTTAAAAATCGTGCAAAAATTATTTAAAATTGTTCAAAAATATTTTAAAATTGTCTAAAAATGTTTCAAAATTGTACAATCAGTTTTTAAATTATCCAAAAATATTATAAAATTTTATATATATATGTTTTTATTGTTGAAAAAATTATATAATTTCCCTGAAGAAGTCACCCAATGTGGTGACGAAATATTGGAAAGAAAGAAATAATAAATAATCATTATTATTATTTTTTATAAAAAGGATCTTGAACTCGATTTTAAAGAATAATATAGTATTATAAAATTTGTTTAAAAATTCATTAAAATTGTTGAAAAATGTTTGAAAAATGCTTTTTGACTAATGCAGAATTATTTATTTGTTTTAATAAAGAGTATTTGTATTTCAATGCATAAATTTCGCTTCTTTAAACTTATTTTTCTGCATTCTTATGAATTAAATTTTCATCAAAGCTTAAATACTACAAAGTATATGAACATTTGCCACTCATGCATCGGAGTATCTAATCATTGTATTATCATTGCTTCCTTAGAGTAAAGTATGAGTAATGCTAGTAGTTTCATTTGAATACTTCCATCCTATGACACGCTAATGTTAAATTCATCGATGAATCCATTAGAAAAGAAGTGATGCCTTTGCCATAGTAGTGATGCTTTTATTGCTTCTTTGGCAGCTTCATTTTTGCTGGGAATTTATTTGTTTTTGTTTAATAAATAATGGACATTCTATATTTGATCAACAGAATTGGTAAGAACTATTTTTATTTAAAAAATGTAATATTTTTAATTGTATTCTGTTCATAATAGAAAGTATGGTCAAAATTTAAAAAAATCGTCAGACCAAAATTTACAAAAAGAGGATCGGCCCGTTTTCAATTCCGGATAAAGGATTTAAGCAGAAATAATAATATTTTTTTGATATTATTTATTGAAAGTAAACTAGTGGTGTGCTGTGTAATCAAAACTAAGAAAATAAAACCGGTTATTTGAATACATTTTTATCTACAATAAAATCATTATCTATGTAACATTTTTACTGGGCATTTTGTTCTCATTTTTTTTCTTTTTTTAATTAATAATCAAGTTTTCATAAATTTTTTATTTATAAAAACAATATTTTTCTGAAAAATGCCAAAAATAATACATGGAAACGAGTACCGTATGGTTTAGTATTCATTACGATTAATGTGACAAATAAAAAAATACAGTGTTGCCATCCTCAAGTTAAAAATACATTAAATCGTTTTTTAGTTAGAATACTGATTATGAATACAAATTTTTAATAAACCTTTTTTAGGCTTAAAATGTTTTTTAACTAAAATGCATTTAAAACTTTAATTAAGATTTTTTTATGAATACCGCTGTTAATATTTATATATAATATATATTTAATTATAATATATATTTAATATTTAAAGATAGATTATAAAAAATAAATTTATTATTCTGGTAATTTTGGCTGATCCAATGTGTAATAGAGTGTATACACAAAGCTTTTACGGAAAGTATCAAGTAATTAAAGAGCTTTTATGGGAAGTACCTTAAAAAAGCTAATTTTCTAATAACGCTTGTTGAACTTTTATATATTTCGTTATTACAGTTTCGCCATAAACAAAATACGTACAGCGACTTCTTTCATTTTTTCAGCAGCTTACACACGATAAACAAAAAATGTAGGAATGTATGAACTTGGCTAACATAACTAGTTGCAGGATTTTGTAACTAATGGTACACACCATAGTAGTTATTTCCAAATTAAAGAGCTTTCGAAAAGCAGTTATTACAAAAGTGCCACAATCAAGCTTCTCATTATTGGTCATATGTCATTTTCAAAAGAAAACTTATAAAAGTTGACAATTCGTATCACTAATACTGAAAAATAGTAGATATAGGTAGTTAGTGTCTGAACTATAGTAGGTAACTATTATTTCTTCGCCGAATTTTCTTTCTTACAAGGAATAAAAATGCTGAGTTTTAATATTTTTTAAGCAAAATGTAAGAGTTTAAATGGTTATGATGTTTTTTCTATCCTTTTTAAGTACGATTTAAGATTTTTATTAATGTTCAAATAAAAGTACTGACAAATGTCAAAAATGTAATAATTTTAATATTTGTTAAAACATTTTGTTTTCTAACCTTAAACAAAAACTTAAAAAAAAAACTTCACTTTCTATTATTAATAGAAAAAATTTTTCCTACAAAAGTTTATTTTTGGCAAATGGAAGCTTTTAAATTTAAGATACATTTTCTTTTTAAATATAAAGTTCTTATTGGTAGCATTGAGCCATTAAAATTCCTTAATTAAATAAATAAACAGATAATTTGGCAGCATTGCTTCTGGAAATTTAGCTTTAGCGCCACGAGCGGCTTTATACTAATGCCAGCTAGCGTCTTTGAAAGTGCTTTAAATCAAATTCGCGTCCATCAGTGCCGTCAATTGCAAAGTCTAAAAACTAAATTTTTACATTTGTATTAAAAATATACTTGGAGATGAACAATTAAGGCATTGTTGCCGAGATTGCCAGAGTCCCCAGGTAAAAATGGTTCACAAAGCACCTTTTTAAAACATTATCACACACGCAAGGAAAGACATATTTTATATTTCCGAGTACACATACACTCACCCAAAAAAAGTCTGTAATGATAACAGAAGATTTTGCTGTTATTACGCGAAATTTTGCTAATTTGAGCCCAGCGGTATTTTTTGCTAATCTTAGCAACACATGTCTGCTGACGTGTGGTAAAATGAAATAAGTAGAAAAATTAGTAGCCGCTACTAAATTTTAGTATACTTTTTGTAAAGTGGAATTTAAAATCTGTTTGCTAAAATCAGAAAAAAATTACTAAATTTTATTAACATCAGTACAAAATTTTAAATTAATTTTTTTTTTTATTTTTCAAGAATTTGTAAAATGATTTCCGAAATTAGCAACAACAATTTGTAAATATTCCGAAAAACTATGTAATTTGTAAAATCTAAATATCAACCAGATTTGCTAAATAATAATTTTTTTTACTAAAAATCAGTACAAAAATAGTAAAGTGGGATTGAAAACCATTTAAAAATTGTTTTCTCTCTGAGTGTATTTTAAATGTTTGGTCTTTAGCCAAAACGGGTTTGGGCTTCTAGCAAAATTAGTTTGTGCTGGCCGTCAGAGGGGAAATTACCCTTTTTGCCCCCCAAAACCGACAGGCTGTCATTTGCTTCTCTAGGATTTTCCAAAATCCTGTCTTTGCTGATGTCTACATCCTAGAAAAAAACAATAATAAATATTAACTTCCAAGCTCCAGCGGTTTAGTCTCAATTTGTATCACGTCCCTGTTCATCGTAAGGAACACATAGTTCAAATTTCAGGTTTCTACCTAAAGGGATTTGAGCGCAGGTTGTTAAGAGGGAGACTTTCC
Source organism: Eustalomyia histrio (assembly GCA_949748255.1). Classification (NCBI taxonomy): domain Eukaryota; kingdom Metazoa; phylum Arthropoda; class Insecta; order Diptera; family Anthomyiidae; genus Eustalomyia; species Eustalomyia histrio. The sequence continues at coordinate 10,781,500 of OX456526.1, forward strand.
CCTTTTTGTCCCTCTCACTAAGAATTTCAAAATACTGTCTGAATCGATGTCTACGTTGGAGGGGCAACCTAGATACTAAATTTTAACTTCCTAATTCCAGAGGTTTTGGTAGGCCGTAAAGGGGGAGCATTTTCCTCTTTTTTACCCCTACCGGTACGATTTTTCAAAAATCTATTTTGAGGAAGAAACCTTAAATCCAAATTTTAACTTGCTAGTTCCAGAGGATTGAGCGTACTGTTAAGGGGGAGACTTTTCGCTTTTGTCCCTTCCCGTATAATTTTTAAAAATTTCATCTGAGTGGAGGAAATTAGCTTTAGCGGTTTTGGCTGGCCATCACTGGGGTAGATTTTTCACCTTTTTGCATTTCCGTGGGATTTTTGAAAAATCCGGTTTGTGCTAATGTCTTGACTGGCGGAAGACCCTGCATACCAGATTTCAACTTCCTAGATCCAACAGTATCGACAGACCGTTAACGAATACCCTTTTTGCCATTTACTCAAAATTTTTAGCACGTCCCTGGTTAAAATTCTAAAATTTACCTATTCAATGAGTTAGTCCATACTCCAGAAAACACATATTTTAAATTCCAAGTTTCTAACTAAAGGGGATCAAGCCCCCAAAGGGGAGTTTTTCCCGCTCGCCATAGGAATTTCCAAAATTTCTGCCTCCTATCTTAAGCGATTTGTAAGTGATTTGTAAGTGAGTAAGTCGGTCAGTAACGTTATTCCTTTATAGGGTGTTTTTTTAGAGGTTCATAAAAGACATTACGAAATGATTTACGAAATGATTTATTTTAAATTCGTATTTGGTAGCTTATTATTTGATATTTAGAATAATTTTTTTTTGTGGAAATACATGTACCTCAACCACCGTTTTTAAAGCGTATTCGAAAGGACCAATTATTAATATAACGCAGCTAAAAGTGGTAGCCTAAAATTTATTTTTTCAATCATGTTAATTCAAATAAACTTGGAAAAAAATGACCTCGTGAAAAATTACTTCCATTTGACATTTTTTTGTATTGCAAATGCAAGGCACAAAATTTTTCACCACTTTTGCAAGATTTTAATTTTGTTAATGAGACTTAAGAATTTAAATAATAAGATGCCATTAAGTTTCAATTGGAATAAGAAGTTTTTCTTAATTCCGTAATTTGGTGTTCCAATTCAAAAGTTCTCAACCTCTTAAAAAGCACCCTTTATATAGAGATGATCATTCTAAAAAGGAATGTACTCATGAGATAATTCATTCACGGATCAGATCTTTAACAACATAATTCCTGGATTAAATTTTTAAATCTGATTTAATTTTCAAAAGATCGATTTGCAAAATCCTTTTTATTAATTCAATAGCATTCTCCTTTATTTAATCATGATTAAATTAAAAAAAATTATTTGACTTTTGACGTTTCTTTTAAACCCATTGATTAAATTTTAACAAATTATTTCAAACAAAAATGATTTATCCTTTGCCAATTAAAACACATTACAAATTATTCTATGAAATCAATATTAAATCAATTAGACATTATCTAACATTATTTAAAATCAAATCATCAATTTAAAGTGATTAAAAATTATTCACTGATTCACGAAATTATGAGAATATATTTAAAAAAGAATTACATTTTTTAAGCTCTGCTGTGAATAAATTCAGAAGGACATATGTTATCAAATAATTTTAATTAACTCCCGGTCTAGATTAAAAATAAATATCTTACCAACAAGTAAAATACGTCGGCAAAAAACGGCACAAAGCTGCTTATATTATTGCCGTTAAGGCTATGAGAACACGTATTTATCTTTACTCATATTTCAAAAAATATCAAGGAAGAATGTTCTTTTATGATTATTTGTAAATACCTCGGGAAAGTAAAAAAATTATTATATTTTTCTATTTTGTTTCTTATGATTTGTTAAATTTGATTTAATTATTTTAAATTTATTGTTTTTAAATTATTTTTCTGTTTTTTTTTTGTCGGGTAATTTTTATAATTGTCTAACGAAACAACAGCTGAGTTTAACATTTTATCTTAGCAATAATTGTTAACGAATATTACGAAGAAGAACTATTTCGACATATAAGTATTTCCGGCAATAAATATGTACGAAGTTGAGTAGTCCACACAAAAGATGACATAATTTTGAAGTTTGCTACAATACATATTTAACTTCAGTCTAGACTGCGGTTAAAGTGAACTAAAGAATTAATTCATTCGAATCTCTGACGTGTTATTAGTTAATGTGATTATTTTAATTAAAGAATTGTTCCAATTATTTAATTGTTATTTAACAGCGTTTTGGTTCATTAGTGTTTTAATAAACCACTTGGAAATATTTATAACGCCATGTGTTCATGTTGGCGACACTCAATAATTAAAATTAAAATATTAATATGTACTTGGTTGTTATTATACAATTACATTTCCTTTAACATAATATTAGAAGAATATATTAGTACAAGCCATTTGATATCATTCTTTAACAACTGCTTATGGTTTAAATTAAAAAAAAATACTAGTATTTAATTTGTTTTTATTTATTAATACAATAAATAGAACAATAAAGGAATTTTTACTACTTTACAATATGTTTTCTGTTGCTAAGTAGAAAATATAAAAAAAATATTATATATTTTGTAATCAGGTGGTTGTTGTGGTTTTAATAGTTTTTAAACTTAAAATATAACGAAACATTTAAAAAATTTAAAACTTAATATAATTTTTAACCATAAGGCAACCTGTGTCTTTTTTTTAACCCTATCCTAGTTTTTGTTTCTTTTTTTTGCTGATGAAAGTTTTGTTTCCTTTTTTCTACTTCGATTTCCTTAGGATTTCTGCAAATTGTGTCAGTTAAGTGTGTTCTGGTTCATAAATTCGTAGATTTATGGTAAAAGTGTTTTGTGATGCCACTCTACAACAAGAACCGAGTCAACGCTACTGTTATTCTTTGTTAGTATGATATGTATGTAACTATGAAGTAGAGTGGTCTACCGAAGTTTTTTTTTGTGTTACAAGACCGAAGGTTTTTTAAGACTGCGAAAGTAAATTTCCAAATTAAAAAAAATGTGTGTGTATACCTTAATAGAGTATAAATAAAGATGGCTTAATGCAGAGAGGCCTTTACTCGACTTTTTATTTCTTTAGGGGAAAAGCAAGAAAGTTAATAAAACTTTGATATATAATTACTACAAATGCAATTTTAAATGAATGATTATTAAATAAAAAATTGCATTTATATAAATTTTGTGTCCAAGGTCTTTGAGATTTTATTAAGATACTTTTTTCTTCTTTAAGTATATAAAAACTGGTGTTATGACCTTTTTACATTTAGCCATCGATGATTCAAAAACTGACATAAAAAATTAAATGTTGGTAAATAATTTTCGTGAATAATAATTTTTTATATTAAAAAGTTGGTGATTCCAAATTAAATCGCTTTTGTGCAAAATTTAAAATGACTGAAAATTATATAAAATCCATTAACATAAATCATTTTGCCCGATTTTTAATAAATGGCTCTAAAGACAAATTTGAAAAAAAAAGAAATTTTTAATTCAAAATATTAGTGATTTAGAAAAAATACCTTTTTGGTCTGTTTTACATCTGCTGCTCTGTTTAAAATCTAAAAAATATACGATAAAAAGTCTTGCCATTGTTTTAAATAATTCCATTTATTTAGAAAAATATCAACATCTACGAGGGCGGATCAATAAATCCGTGACTTTTTGAATTAAATAGTTTTTTTTTGCAAAAAAAAAAAAAAATTTTTTACAACATACACTCACCAAACAAAGTCTGTAATGGCAACTGAAAATTTTGCTGTTATTACGGGAAATTTTGTTAATTTGAGCCCAGCGGTATTTTTTGCTAATCTTAGCAACACATGTCTGCTGACGTGTAGTACAATGAAATTAGTAGAAATATTAGTAGCCGCTACTAAATCTTAGTAAACATTTTGCAAAGTGGAATTTAAAATCTGCTTGCTAAAATCAGCAATAAAAATGACTAAATACTATTAATATTAGTACAAAAATTAAATTTTTTTTTATCGTGCATCAAAATTTTTTTTATTTTATTAATTTTTTTTCAAAAATATTAAATATTAAAAATTGTTAAAACATAAACAAATTTATTATTTTGTTTTAATTTGGTAATTTTTGTTTTGACAAATATTTTAGTCAATTTTTTTACTTTTAAAATCAAATTTTAATTTTTTTAGGGCTGATTTTTAGAACACAAAAACTTTTTAGTGCTATTTCAAGTGGATTTCCTATTTTTAGACATAACTCAGTATGTTTACTTTCGATCCCTTTTTTTAATCTATGTAACATTTTAACTTAAGTTTGTAAGTATAAGTTTTGATTATTAAAAATAACATTACCTTCAATATCCACTTTTTTAAAATTAGTAAATTTTTTTTGCTAATTTTAGCAAATCGGTTTTCAAAAATTTGTAAAAAGTTTGCAGAAGTTAGCAACGCAAATTTGTAAATATTCTATAAATTTGTAAAATGTAAAAAAACAAAAAGATTTGCTAAATAATATTTTTTTTACTAAAAATCAGTACAAAAATAGTAAAGTAGGATTGAAAACCGTTTACAAATTTTTCTACTAACTTTTTTTTCTGAGTGTAATCTCCTTTTAGCTCAATACACTTAGTCTAACGTTTCTCCAATTTTTGTATCTCTTCCAAAAAATAGAATTTTTCGAGGTCCATCAAATAGGCATTTGTTTGATCAATAATTTCATCGTTGGAGCTAAATCTCTTTCCACCGAGGAAATAGTCACTGGGGGCTAAATCCGGAGAATATGGTACCAATTCGTAGCCCAATTCATGGAATTTCGCCATTGACACTGCATTATGTTCAATTGAGCACAAACACGGCACCCATCTTGCAGACAGCTTTCTTAAATCCAATTGATCATTTAAAATCGAAACCACACTGCCATATGAAATGCCTATGGCATCAACAATCTCACGCACTTTTACTCATCGATCGGCGAACACCATATCGTGAATTTGTTTGGCATTTTCGGGTGTATTGACCTCAATTGGCCGTCCAGAACGTTCAGCGTCATTTGTACTTGTGCGACCACAACGAAAGTCAGTAAACCACTTTTTTTACCATTGAAATCGATGGCGCAGAGTCCCCATAGTATTTATCAAGCTTTTCCTTGGTGTGTTTGACGTTATTTTTTCGCAAACAATAATGTTTAAGGAGCACTAGAAATTCACTTTTTTTCTATTTTTAAAAAAATCCACGAGGTTATTTGTTTTGAACAGCTATTAAACGCAAAGTAAAGACGAAACTTGCTCAAAATTTGATCGTTGTCTATTAACAGGTGCTACTTAATGGGAGCAGTGTTGCATTTCATATAACTACGAGGGAAGTTCGAAAAGTCACGGACTTATTGATCCGCCCTCTTAGACTTAGAGTCCCTCATATGTTCCAAATCACATTTAAATGTTCCTCACTCCTTTAGATCATAACTCCAAAGAATAAAACCGAATTCTGGTTAATCGGCATAATACTAACTACAACTATTATTGTTGTTTCTCATGTCGCCAGTCGTGGCACTAAAGGAAAAGGTGTTCTTTGTAGAATAATTTCAAGCAAAAAAAAAAAAAAAAAAAAAAACAACAGATTTCAAATGCATCTCAAGAGTTATATAGTTAGTAGTTGTAACAGTATAAAATATACGCAGTCTAGTTTTGTTAAAATATATTTTTCACTCTGCTAAACCAAAAGTTTTATTTTACTTAATTTTTGTTTAATACTTGACAAAAAAAAAGTCTCTGGAATATGTCTCTCTTTTTTACACATTTTTATAACTTTTTTAGTTTTTGATAAATTCTTTTCCTTTAAACTTTTTCCTCCCATACAACATATGTTTCATTCGTCTATTTATTCTGGGTGTTTTTTTTCGGTTTCGTTTAGTCTCCTTCATCTTTGTTACCCTCCCATGAGAAAGTGCAAACTTTTTATGTTGGCATTAGGTGTTTAATTTTCTAAGAAATAACAGCAGTATTCAACGTTATTAAATTAATGGTTTTGGCATCAGGATTTCTTTTATTTTATTATTTTTTAAAACATATTTCATCTGTATTTAATGTTAAATATTTGTATGATTGTAAGTTTAAGTTTATATGTGTTTGTTGGTTTTTGCTTTTTTTTTGGTACAATTTTACCTTTTTTGTAATTCTTGTTATGAAAACGTTTATATAAGGAGATGTAGTAAAAAGAACTATCAATTCATTTCAGTGCTGGATTTCAGTACCACTACTAAAACAGATGCCGCTGCATTGATTTAAACAATTTCATTGCTGAGTTTATAATAGGAATCTATAAAAAATGGTCGACCGCACAGTTATTGCTCAAAGGAGCCAGCATTAGCAGGGACCTAGAAAAAAAATCTTTAATTGGGGAGACTTTGCAAAAAAAAAAAAAATAATTTGAAACATAATGCAAACTTAACAGATTTCAATCAAGTTCGTTTATTTTTTAAGTTTAGAAAAGCTTTTTTAATTCAGATGCCTTAACCTGAAAAATAAATTTTAAAATTGACTAACTCAAAGGATGATTTTAAAATTTCTAGGGCCATTTTTAAGCTTTCAAGCTTTTTGCTTAAATGTTTCTACATACAGTAGTTTGGTATTTACAAATTTCTTAATTTATTAGAAATAAAGACGAAGGATAAAAAGATTTAAATCGGAAAGCTATAAAGCAAATTCGAATTTCTAATTAGTGTCTACATGCAGTTGTGAGTTTTAACTTTAAATATATTATGCAATATTAGGATGTTCTTACAAGCTTCGAAAAGCTTTCAATTAGAGTGACCACTCTGAACTGATTTTTAATAGCGTCTAAATGATGAAGATCCTGTACTGATTTGTGCAGATTTTTAAAAATTTTCTCTACTGATTTTAGACATTTAACAAAAATAAAAAATTTTTTAAATTTTTTAAAAACCAAGACGCAAATAAAATTTTCTTAATTTAAATTTATATTTTTCGGGAAAACACTACAATCCCACAAAACTTATAACAACTATACGGATTTCATTCTTGCCTAAGGAAATCAGGTTTTTAGAATTGCTAGAGATATTTATTAGATTAAATTTTAAAATAAATGATAATTTTTTGTTCTCGTCTAAGAGCGTTGTTCAAATCGCCAAATACCAAAGAAAAGACAAAAATAACAACGAAAATATTATCACAACTTGCTTTGTGATCTCAGTGATTTTTATATAAAAAAAAGATAAGATCTGATCAGATTTTTTTGGTCTAATTAGATATGATAGAATCCATTGAGATCGGGTGCCATATGTGATCATATGGTCAGTGCATATCAGGTGTCAGATCTTCTTAAAGTTTTCTTTTTGATAAGATAATACAAGTCCACATCAAATTGTACCTGATTATATATGATGCGCCAGATGTGCTTTGATTTAATCAGATCTTATTTCATTTCAAATTTGTCTCCGGATTTATAATTATCTGCTTCAATCAGACCTAATGATTTTGGGTCAGATCTAATATTTATTACTCTAAGTTTACAGAATTTGAGAGTTCTCCGATAACACAAAAAAAAGACAAACGATTAAAGGTTTTACAAACGTCCATCGAACAATTCACATTTAAAGTTTTTATATGCAAATATTCTTCGAGTATACAACTTTTTCTATATCATAAGAATTTTAAAAAATTTTAGTTAAACAAATTTTGTAAAATAATTGTTTTAATTAAGATTGTTTAAATATGTTTTTTCAGTTAAACGCTGTTTTAAATTTAAATAATTTTTGTAGGCAAAAGTCCTCGAAATCTGTTATATAAGTTTTCTATACAAGTTAAGTTCATATTTGAACATATTTTTCATTTATCTTTAAATTTGATTTTTTTTGTTGGTGGAAAAATGGTTTAAATGAAATTAAAAAAGCTTTGTAAAAAAACCCAGGTAGAAACTACAAAATAGGCATGAAACTTCCCAGCAGCCGGAAAGTTTTTTGCCAGTAATATCTTCACAGCCTGACTTCAGTTAAGACAAGATTTCTTAAAGAAACCTTTGGCTTACACAAGCAAGTCTCAAACCTGGCAGGATTATGCAAAAGCCTCAGGCCGAATAGGATTGCTGCGTTTTAAATTTGCATTTTTTTTATAAAAACTTTACGGAACTTATCGAATTTAAAGTATTTAGATTGTAGCAAAATTTTTTAAAGTTGCCGACTTTATACCAACGGCTCCAACCAACAATTGACGGCTGTTGTCAGTCAAGACAGTCCCACGATGTGTCAACCCATAGCTAACTATGGCCGACGTTTTGCCAGTACTGTGCCTATCGTATTTTTCTGTCTGAGAATTTTAAAACAATTTCTATTAAAGAAAACTAAAATAAAACTTTAACGTTTCTACCAGATTTAAAAATAAGCTTTTATAAATTAAAAATTTTCTTATTAAAATTTTAAGCATTTCTACTTTAAAGAAAATTTAACTTTAATTTAACTTTTATTTGTATATCAAATTAGTAATTAACTTGACGGTTAAAGCTTTTGTAGGCGCTATGAAATTAGACACCAAGAAATTTGGCAACAAAGTGCGAAATGACAAATGGACCCAAAAAACGGGTAGTTTTCTCATTTTCGGAAAAGGTAAATGAAAAATGAAGAATGATCGCAGAAATTTTCCGCGATATTTGGTAAAAAATTTTTAATTAAATTTTTAACAGGTTTCATTATCGTCAAGCTCTTAGATTTTCACCTAATTCAAAATTTATTATTAAATAAATATTTAATTATAATGCTGTGCATAAACAATGTTTTTTTTTTGCTTTGAATGTTTTAGAGTCATTTTTCAGTTCATTACATTGGGATCATTTTTCATTTCTTCAAATTTGAGTTATTTTGCATAATGAAGTAAAACTCAAAATATGCCCCAAAATTTATTTAGAGACTAATTTTTATTTGGTTGGGGTCAGTTTTCATTATATTTTTCCGGTTAATTTTCATTCGAAAATTTTGTCCCAAAAAATGGGGCTTAATTTTATTTCAAGATAGGGGTCATATTTTTTGTACTAAATGATTGTAACCAGAGACAGAAAATAACTGCTATTTTTAAAAATTTACATCAAAAAAGCACACATAAAAAATGATCGTAGAAAATTTTGGTTCTTATCTTCATCATAGGTGATGTACATGCATATTTTTGTATGACTTTAAAATTTGTGCCTTTTTCGATAAAAGTCAAAAAACAACTTTTAATTTTGACTTTTATTTTTTAAGGCAAAAATTAAAAGTTATTTTTGACTTTTATTATTTTACTCAAAAAATAAAAGTTATTTTTTATCTTTTAATATTTTAAGACAAAAATAAAAGTTATGAATTAAATATTGCATAGTAATACGCTAGTTTTATTGCTTTAAATGCTATATTTAATTTAAAACTTTTATTTTTGCCTTAAAAAATTAAAAGTTAAAAAATAACTTTTATTTTTTGAGTAAAATAATAAAAGTCAAAAATAACTTTTAATTTTTGCCTTAAAAAATAAAAGTTAAGAAATAACTTTTATTTCTGCCTTAAAAAATAAAAGTTAAAAAATAACTTTTTTTCTTGACTTTTTCGATAAAAGTCATAACAGTTACGGTCCCTGATTGTAACGTGTTCAGGCTTGATTTAAAAATGACCTTTTATAAATTCAAACCTCCCCAGCAAAAAAAAATGGTAGTCATTCTGTGACTATGACTTCTTTCGTTGCTTCCTAAACTTCAGTTGACATTCTTTTATGATTTTTTGGTGTTATTCTAAGGCACTTCCAAAAGAATTGATGTGTTCATATTTCAAATGCAGTGATCTGGATATAAACCCGATGCATATCTTAAAATATCACTCTTCATTACTTCTAAAGCATAAGTTATAGTATATCGTATATTTTTTTGAATCTTAAGCATTTATTCAAATTGAGAAAATAGTTCTGATGAACTTTTTTAATTTTTTTATTAAATCATTTTTTATATTTTAGTTTAAAATTTCATGAGGGTTAGAATTTATGCAGTTTTGCAATTTTTATAAAAGTTTTGAAAAATCAAGAAAAACTGATTTTTTGACCTTTAGTTGAAACTAGCTGGCATGTTATTTGCATTTTTCAGCCTCAAATATTTATGACGACGCAATCTCTGCGTTTTTGCATTATGTATTTTATTTAACACTACATCATTTCCAGTTTTAATTCCGAATTTACCAAAATAATTTTAAAATTGTGTAAAAATTATTTCAAATTGCCCAAAAATGTTTTAAAATTGTGCAAATATTATTTAAAGTTGTTCAAAAGTATTTTAAAATTGTCTAAAAATGTTTCCAAATTGTACAACCAGTTTTTAAATTATCCAAAAAATATTTTAAAATTTGTCTAAAAATTCATTAAAATTTTTGAAAAATGTTTCAAAACGCTTTTTCACTAATGCAGTATTATTTATTTGTTTTAATAAAGAGAATTTGTATATCAATGCATAAATTTCGCTTCTTTAAACTTATTTTTCTGCATTCTTATGAAGTAAATTTTCATCAAAGCTTAAATACTACAAAGTATATGAACATTTTCCACTCATGCATCAGAATACCTTATCATTGTATTATCATTGCTTCCTTAGAGTAAAGTATGAGTAATGCTAGTAGCTACATTTTAATACTTCCATCCTATGACACGCTAATGTTAAATTCATCGATGAAACCATCAGAAAAGAAGTGATGCCTTTGCCATAGTAGTGATGCTTTTATTGCTTCTTTGGCAGCTTCATTTTTGCTGGGTCGTAATTAAAAGGGACCAGGTTTAAAAATAAAAACTTACTTTAATTAGTACCAATTTACTTTTTATGTTTCAAAAATACATTAATGTCAAAATTAACTTTTGAAAACTTATAAATATATATTTATATATAAATGCCACATAATATGTTTGTAAACTAAAAGTTTTATAAACTTAAAGTTGTTATAAACTTAAAGTTTTTATAAACATAATTTTTTTAATACACAGGGTAACACATAAAATGCAAACTTCTTCTCTTGTGCGGTTTTTCGAAATACTTATCGAAACTATCAAAACCCATACAATGTGCAAGATTCCGATTATACACATAATTTAGAAGATGATGAATCAAAACCGCTAACACAAAACGAAATGGATAACATTGTGGCTAAATTGGGATTATCGCAAAGGAATTCAGAATTTTTAAGAAATTCATCCAAATAGCCGTCAAAGATAATAAGAAAGCTTTTTACTGTTTGAAAAACATCTTTCCAAAACTCATCTATGTTGCCTATATAAATATTTTCATGTCTATGTTCACTTCGCTCTATTTGTATTGCTATCAATTTTTCGAAAATTATTTTTTACTTTCGACAGGTGTTCTCCATGGGCCGGATTTAAGAAAATTAATAAAAAGCGAAATATTCACGAACGTGCTGACAAACAACCACCAGAGCATCTGGTATGCACTAAAAGCTGTACTTGAGGGCGTTCTAGGAAAGACTCGTGTACAGCCAGACGAAGCAAAGAAATTGATTAAAATAATGATCCATTACTTTCATAAAATCAGTGCATATATGACATTGAAATTACATTTTCTGCATCACCACTAATTGCCTACCGAATCGGACGAACATGGAAAGTGATTCCATCAGGTCACCATGCCAATGGGAATACAATACCAATGAAAAAAAGGTGGATGCATTGCTTGCTGAAGTTTGTTGGTGGAGTCATAAGGTATCCCAGTATGAAGAGGAGGAGAGGAGGTTTGAAAGACATACCCAAAGAGTTCTATCTAGATCAGATGATGATGATGATTATGGACCCGAACTACCTAAGAAAAAACCAAGAGCATCAGCTTCACAGGCTTCAACGAGAGCATCAATTTCAATGGATTTTGATTAATTCATGTTTTTTTTACCTTTTGCTGTATTTTTCTTACACTTCATGAATTTTCGATGCAAAATACAGTTTAAAAATAATATTTATTTATTTTGATGGAAATAAAGTTAAAACAAGTAAGAGCGGCTAAATTCGGCTATGCCGAATCTTATATACCCTTCACCATGGTTGGGAAAAAACTGAAGTTTATGTATGGACATATATGGAATGGACAGATTTATATACGGACGCCTTTAAGAGGAAATTAACCATTTAGTTTGGTGATAAAACTTGGACTCGGGAAGATTTATGGTTCCAGAAAATAGGTATTTAAAAAAATGTATGTTTTGAGCATAACTTTTGTATCTGAACCGATATTTCCGAGTTTTTCAGCAAATATGTTATACTAAAGATTTTCGATCTTTCGATACAGCTCTAGAATAGTGTTTGTTGTTTGTGTATAAAAGGTGAAGAGGTGAAAGAAAAGAATTTCAACAAATCGATAAAAGAAATCACTACAACTGCATGTGTTTTATTTCTACAAAAACGTTTGATTTAGCTGGCAAATTTGCATTTGGGATTTTATTTCGCTTTTTTATTAAAAATATTTGTAATTTCTTTAGCTTAATTTTAAAAATTTGAAGGAAAATAGTTTATAATTTTTTTTATAAATTATTATAAGTTATGACCTAAAATAGTTGCACTCAAAGGTAATGTATAAAATTTTCTTAATATGTGAGAAATAAAATGGTTTAAAAATCTTTTTATAAATTCTTTTAAATCGGAGCAAAAAATAGAAATAAAACCGTTTGTATTTTGTTTGTATCAGAGGGTTTTTATAAAAATTTTGATGTTTTTAGCCTATTTATGGATTATTTAATTATAAATATAAAATTTTATATAAATTAATTATTAAATGTTAAAAAAACCAAAAATAAGCAAAAAAAAAGTCTTAAGAAAATAATAAAAAAAAATGTACAAAAAAAAAAAGTAAATTGACCTGACCGAGATTTGAACCTCGAACCGGCCTTAGAGAAAAAAGTATTTATGACATAGCGTCTAAACAACTGAGCTATTGAAGCTCACACAAAATCATCGTCAATAGAGGTACATATATAAAAGTCTTCGTTCATTAGAGATTTGTTTAGTTTTTATTTAAATGACAAATCTTTGTATGTGTGTTGTGTGTATAAAAGGTGGAGATGAAAGAAAAGAATCTTAATTATTAATATAAAATTTCATATAAATTAATTATTAAATGTTAAAAAAAACCAAAAATAAGCAAAAAAAAAAAAAAGTCTTAAGAAAATAATAAAAAAAAAATGTACAAAAAAAAGTGAATTGACCTGACCGATATTCGAACCTCAAACCCGCGGCCTTAGAGAAAAAAAGTATTTGTGACATTGCGTCTAGACAACTGAGCTATTGAAGCTCACACAAAATCATCGTCAATAGAGGTACATATATAAAAGTCTTCGTTCATTAGAGATTTGTTTGGTTTTTATTTAAATGACAAATCTTTGTATGTGTGTTGTTTGTGTATAAAAGGTGGAGATGAAAGAAAAGAATTTTAACACATGGATGCGTTGTTATGCTCAAAATTCTACATACATATTAAACAAAGGGATTTTACTGGAAAAATTAGAGGTAGTCCTGGTTTTTTGCTAATATCTCAGCCATTTATTAACCGATCTGTCTGATTTTTAATAGCAAACAGAAATGGATCACATGTAACAGAAATAAAAACAATCAAGTCCTTATCATGTCTGGGTTCTTCGGAAAACCCATTTCAACACACAGACGGACAGACGGACATCGTTAAATCAACTTCGCTCTTCATAAGGACTCAGAATATATATACTTTATAGGGTCTAAGATCAATATTGTAGAAATTACAAACGGAATGACAAACTTATGTATACCCTTCCACCTGTGGTGAAGGGTATAAAAAGTGATCTTTGTGGATAGTTTACGAGATATTAGTTAAAAATTTAAGTTATCGTGTGAAAAATTGATATACATAAATGCTCTAAAATATGTGAAAAACAGCATTTCCCAGTATTATAATTATGAATTTTATTATAGGGAATATTTTTTCTGAAAATTACTTTACTGAATTTCCCACAGTTTGGCAGCTATGGGCCAATAATAATGAAAAAGGATAGATTTTTTTTAACATTTTAGCAATTTTGAAGCAGTTTTTTCGGGTAAATTTGCTTCACACTTTTTTCTCCTAGTCTATATCTACAATTGTGCTGAAGACAGGAATACAAAATTATATTTGGTTTCCGAGATATAGCCGTGAGAATAATTGCATGTTCTTCGGAAAATTCAAGTTTTAGCCAAAATGTACCATAAAAATCCGAACGGTGCAAAACCCTATTTGGATTTTGCTAGTTTCTATAAGTACTTCGAGAAATTCCACACTAGAGTGAGTTTGTACTTGATGACTTCAAAAATGTTGCACAGTGTTATTAAACCTAAAGTTATTATTAAATGAGCCTATTTTAATCCTATGAGTTTTTGTTTAAAGATAATATTTTAATTACATATTTAAAATTTACGATAATATATCAATGACATTTATTTAACTATACTCCCCTTCATCTTTCATCACCTTTCAAGTCTCCTCTATCCTCTCTTCAGGAAGAATTTCCTGAAAAAATACTTTTAAAGAAAGGGTTTTCTAAAGGTATACCCATATTAATACTTCACAATAACGCCTCTGATAGTCTTTGCATTTTATTTTACAAGAATCATAAAAAAATTCCTTTTAAGTCCATTATGACCGTCAAGTTCAATGTATAAATACATTTACAACGGAAATATGTGTTGCATTGATATTACATAGTAGATATGTAGTAGTAGTAACACAAGAACATTACTATATACTACATACTAACAATTGTAGTAAATAATTTATAATACTTACAGACAGAGAATACCGAGGAACATGTTCAAATTGAGTTTGATATTTAAATATTTTATTTTCTTGATTTTGTGTTGCTTCCTTCAATCGAGGAGATACATATGTTTTTTTTTTTTTTTTTTGTATATTTCATCAAAGATGCAAATATCGTTTGGCCTTTGAAATGTTAAGCTTTAAGTTGTTTTGTTTTTCTCTTTAGAATTTCTTTGCATGCATTTTTTTTTCATTTTCCAGTTACATGGCAAACAAAAAATAAAAAACGGCTTTCTCTAACGTTTGGCATTTGTACATGAACTCAATTCATCTGTGCTGTTGCTCGTACAACAATTTGCCATTATTGTCCTTGTCTACATGGCATTTGGGTAAGATGCAGTTGAAATGTGTTTTTAAGGTGTTTTAAAGATTTCTGTATTTTTTTTTGCTATTCTGCATAAAAAATATCAACATGCAGCTATGAATTCTTGATAGTTTTTTCTTCTTCCTCTTCTGCTTTTCTCTTTAAGATGGCACAACGTTTTTCGAATCTTAAAATGACTTTATAGATATATTCATTCATAGATTTCTTTTTTATGTATGCATGTACTTTAGTTTTATTTAGTATTCAATCGTTGTCTTTTTTATATATAAGTATGTCCTTCGCCTATTGGTAAAAAGATGCATTTTAAAGTTGTAATTTCGTTTGTAATAAAATCCAGGATTTTTATTTAAGGTACAAAGAAGTATTTGTATTTTGTATTGGTTGCGTATGATTAATATTAAAAATATATATTAATTATACGTAAGCAAAAAAAAAAAAGGTTTTGATATTTTTCAAATAGGTAGTATTTAACGTGCAATTTGAAATGATCTTTAATGTAAGTTGACTTATAATTCTAAATGTAGGGTGTTTAAAGTGTCATTTAGCCTTGCATATCCTTACTACACATTTACATGTCTTCAGTTTGTGCTTATCTTTAATGGCAATACAATAATATACAGCCCATTACATCGTTGTAAAAGTAGTTATACATTTAAAGTTTTGATAACGATTTTTTTCCTTACAATTATGTAAAATTTACAATAAAAATTCAAGACATTTTTCCAGACAATCGTAGCTTCTCTTATTTTTCTTTTTAAAATAAATCATAAATTGAAAAATTTTTGTTATAACTTAACATGCTTAAACATGCATATATGCAAATGGTAGGAAAAAAAAAATAAATAAATATAAAATGATAAAAATCCATTAAAGTCATTTCCTTGTTATATTGTATTTTTTTTTAAATACGTACCACAATATTGCACTTTTGTTGCAAGTAGCAACTTGTACTATGGACTTTTGTATACTTATGTGAATGCAGGCAACAACATGACGCTATTGGCATGAACTTTATTTTTTTTTTTTGTAAAATACACAGTGTAAAAATATGCAGCGTAAAATCCAATGATTACGCTTTTTCTGTCTGGCCGCCAAAATTCGATATTGAAATCCCTTGCTGTGATAATAATTTCATTCAACTAGCTTGTAGGTACTACATGTTGTTTTTTCTTTAACTATCACTAGGGGTGGCAGTAAAGAAAAAATAAAATTTTTAGAAAATAAAAATTTCAGTTAAATTTTCTACTATGCTGTATGTTACACTTTAAAATTGTTATTTTAATTTTTAAGATTAAAATTTTATTTGTTAATTTTTGAATCCCCTATTTTTTTTTTAAACTGATGCATTTGAGCCTTAACAAGGTTAATATTACAACATACTGGTGTTGCCACTGGAGAATTGATTAATAATGAAATAATAAATTGTTGTTTTTATTTTGTTGTTGCTCTTCTTGAAATTATAGCCGCTTGATACTTGACCAATATGTACCATTTGGTCTCTTTGTAATGCTCTGTAATAATATCATTCACTCTTGCTTAAAATATATACCAAGTTATTAATATTCAGTGGAAATTTTTAATATGCCCACACTTGTGTACATTGTACTTTGGTAAATATCTGCAATGTATAAAATTTTTCAAAATATTTGTTACATTTATTACTTATTACACATGTTCTGTAATAGTGAGAGAACGAAGAAAAATGCTGATAATGAAATATAATTCCTTCGATATGAATATGTTTTATATAAAAAGTTGCAAATGTATGATGAATGCATTTTCATGTGTGCAATTTGCTTCCAACAGGCGATATATATCGCTGATAACTTCCACCATTTGTATAGTAACCTGTGGGAAATAGATCTGTTATAGCACACGTCATGTGACTGGACCACAGTGACTTTAACATGGTCTTCGCCAAAGAAGGGGGTGAATTGAGTTTTTTTGTTATATCACAGGACAAAATAACTTGTCATAAAAATAAAGCAAAAAAAAAAAAAAAAAATACCAGATATAGAACTGAAGAAAGATCACATCTGGATATGCTTCCAAAAATTTATTTTCATTAAATTAATTGAAAAAGAACAAATTTCAAAAAATCGAGTAGGGCTTGATCTCATAATGCATACAGTGCAAACGATCAATACAATCAGAATATTATGTAGTTTTCTGTTTGTAGTTTAATAACAAAATTTTCAGTATTAGTTGAAAATAAAATAACATACACTCAAAAATAAAAGTTTGTAGAAAAATTTACTATTTTTGTACTCACTTTTAGTAAAAAATTTATTATTTAGTAAATACTTTTCATGTTTACATTTTACAAAACTTTTACAAATTATTTACAAATTTTTGTTGCTAACTTTAGAAATCAATTTACAAATTTTTAAAAACCAATTTGCTGAAATTAGAAAGAAATATACTAATTTTAAAAAAGTGGATATTAAAGGAAATGCCTTTAAAATGTTACATTGGTTGAAAGAAGGGATCGGAAGTAAATTTACTTTTTACAACTGACTCATGTCCAATAATAGGACATCCACTTAAAATAGCACTAAACACTTTTTAGACCTTAAAATCCAAAAAATTTACTAAAGCAAAACTTAGTAAATTAAAACAAAATTATAAATTCGTATATGTTTTTACTATTTTTTAAGCTTCTGCATTTTTATACCCTCCACCATATATGGTGAGGGTATATATCAGTTTGTTATTCCGTTTGTAACATGCCGAAATATAGGTCTAGGACCCCATAAAGTATATATATTCGTGATCCTTATGCAATTTTAAGTCAATTTACGACGCGAAAACGCAAGCGCGGGTGCCTTTTTTTACCCAGATTATTTTGCATCCCTCCGAGCAGTTTGGTATTGAAAATGAGAAAAATCTGTCCAGCGTTTAAAAAGTTATGGGTGAAAATGTGAAGATACCTCTAAATTTTCCATACAAATTGGTGTATTGTAGTACAATTTCATAGTAGCGACTTGTATATAATATATCTTTTCTCATATTTTTTCCCAATCGCTTAGAAATTAATAATATTTTGTACACCTCAAATATTTTTCACCTCAAAAAAGTTTATTACCTCAAAATTTTTTTCACCTACATAATTTTACTTCAAAAGTTTTTTATATTGTTTGTATTAAAAACAATAGAGAACATTGGTGGAGGGTATTCAAAGATTCGGCACAACCGAATTTAAGCTAGAATATTTTTTGAAGAAAAAAAAAATAAATAAATAAATAAATAAATAAATAAATAAATAAATAAATAAATAAATAAACAAATAAATAAAAGAATGTTGTTCGACTTATAAAAAAGTTAAATTTGTATATTCGAATTCGTAAGGTAATTTCATAATCTAAAAATAATTAATTTTATTTCTGAATTTTATAATTTTTTTATACATTAAAAGTTTGCAATATTTTACAATTCATTGAGTTTATAGCAATTGCACTAATATTAATAATATTTAGTAAATTTTGTTGCTGATTTTAGCAAACCAATTATAAAATCTACTTTTCAAAATATTTACTAAAATTTAGTAGCGGCTACTAATTTTTCTACTAATTTCAGTGTACTACACGTCAGCAGACATGTCTTGCCACGATTAGCAAAAAATACCGCTGGGCTCAAATTAGTAAAATTTCCCGTAATAACAGCAAAGTTTTCAGTTGCCATTACAGACTTTTTTGGTGAAAGTATTTTCATTTTTCAAAGAAATAAATATATTAACGTTTTTTTATACATTTGTTCGAAATGATTTACTACCATTTATTTGTGGTTTATTTGTTTCCATTTAAGTTATTTCAAATTAAAATTTTGTTTGCTGTCTGTTTCAAAAAAAAAATATTCAAAAAATTACAGTTTCTTTTTTGTTTTAAAATGTTTGTTTATACACAACTTTATATCAGTTCAAGTTACAATAACTTGATAAGCACACACACACATATACACATATGTTTTGTAACACAAAATGTGTCTCACAGAATGTGTGAGTATACATTTTAACATTAAAAAACAAACAAAAATACCAAAAACGGAAACAATTTCAAATAAATTAATAGTTATTTTTACGGAATATTTAATATTATTAATATTAGTACAAAATTTCAAACTTATCTTTTTTATCGAGCATCAAATTTTTATTTATTTTATTTATTTTTTTCAAAAAATATTTTAGACAAAATTAAAAAAAAAAAAAAATTCAAAGGCTTAAAAATTGTAAATACAAAAACGAATTCATCATATTGTATACTATATTTTTAAAAAATATCTTATTCAATCTGTTTACTTTTAAGGCCAAAATTTAATTGTTTTTAGGGCTGATTTTTAGAACCAAAAAAACTTTTTAGTGCTTTTTTAAGTGGATGTCCTATTTTTAGATATGAGTCAATCCGATCCCTTTTTTTAATATATGTAACAGTTTAAGGCAATTTAAGTTTGTAGGTGTAAGTTTTAATTACAAATAATATTTCCTTCAATATCCACTTTTTTAAGATTAGTATATTTTTTTGTAAATCAGCTAGCAAAAATTTGAAAAATTATTTCTGAAATTTGTAAATATTCAGTAAAAATTCTGTAATTTGTAAAATGTAAATAGCAAAAAGATTTGCTAAATAATAATTTTTTTTACTAAAATTCAGTACAAAAAATGGTAAAGTGGGATTCAAAACCGTTTACAAATTTTTATACTAACTTATTTTTCTGAGTGCAGATATTTTTAGACCGATCCAGTTTACACCGGTCGCGAGACAGGTGTTCGAACTTAACCTGCCCATTTTCTTTCCACAGGGTAGTTAGTAATAAAGAAAATATATCCACTAGTGAAATGGTAAAGTTATAACTGTTAAAGTGTGTTCTTATTCCGTTTTTCCCTATCTCAGTTTTCGTAAAATGGCTCATTTTCCAAAAACAAAATCCTTTAAAAGTGAAATCGTGTAAATCGAGTGCTTCTAATATTTAATATCGATTGTTAAATAGCCTGCTTTCGGTAGTAACATTTGCGGTACACTGTGTGTGATATTGTCAGTATTTTACAAAAATAACACATAAAGCCAATATCATTACGGTTAAGGAGTATAACTTTTGCACTTCTGTTTTTTTTTTCTTTCTGTTTTAAATTATTATAAACTACAAAAACTGTTCGTTTCTGTTTTTATGGAAATAAATACTGTATGCATACACCATGCAGTACATACACATTGTAAGGTCAGATTACTTTCAAATATGAGTACAAGTATATTTATTTCACACAGAATGCAACGACATGGAAGAGTAAGTTCACTGTACTTGTATGCTTAGATTTCAAATAATTTATTAGTATAGATTGATATTTTGCAAATATTCGAACATACGAGGGCGGGTCAATAAGTCTGTGAGTTTTTGAATTTCCAGCCTCTTAACTAAAACCTGAAGAAAGGGATTTGACTTCAATGATGAAATCATCTCACAAACTAATACCTATTTCGATTGCCCTCGACAAATCTTATTTTTTGAAAGGAACAAAGTAATTGGAAAAACGTTGCACAAAGTGTATTGAGCTCAAAGAAGACTATATTGAAAAATAAAATGATTTTTTATCCAAAAACTTGTGTTTTATTCAAAAAGTCACGGAATTATTGACACGTCCTCGAACTTCTTACATACTACATATTTATGTATTTGTATGTGCTAAAGTTTTGTAAGCTTAATTCAAGTTTTAAGCTTTATATAAACATAACAGAAAAATGGGTCACTTGAGAATCGGGACTTGTCCCGTGATAGGTAAAAAGAGGACCGATTCCTAAAGTACCTTTCACGTGAACAGTTTAAAAGTCTATAACACGTGATAGGTCTGAAAGTACCAGTCCTGTGCTGGATGAAAAAAGGATCGGTTTTTAAAGTACTTACAACGTGATCGGCATAAAGAGTCTCTATTACTTATTGGGTCTGAAAGTATTAGTCTCGTGTTAAGTGAAAACAGTACCGGTTCCCAAAAAACTTACCACATGCTCGGTTTAAAGGCCTTTATCACATGATGAGTTGGAAGGTATGAGTCCTGATTTATTCTTTAGGGTTAGTTGTGTGAATGTATTGACCTCCTCGTAGGACAAGCTTATATTAAATTGACCGATCCTTTTCATATAAAAAAAATCCGGTCCCGTGGCGTTCCCTATTTCGTGACGTGTCCTGGGATAGGTTCTTTTCCTGCAGGGTATTTAGTACATATGTATTTGAAGGATTAAATTAGACTCCTTCTATGATTATCTTAGCTACTCAACATTACTCTTTATTTTAGTTAGCATTTTTTATGAATATAATTTCTCATGGGTTTTTCTCTTCGGATATAGATCGTAAATATGTCACCGTGAGAAGCAAAATCCCTCTCTAAAATAAAGGGTGGTTAAATTTTAAGGGTCGATGTTGAATGTAAACCACACCTAAACGTCAAGTTTTTTTCTGCATTTCATTTGACATTTCTCAAATTCAGACTAACTTAATTTGAACCATGGAAAGATACACAATCGAGCAACGCGTTAAAGTTATTATGAAAATGGCGTTCAAATCAAAACGCATATCGGGAACTTCGTGATTTTTTCGGTCAATTAAATCGTCCAAATGTTCGTGCAATCGGAAAAATGGTGCAAAACTTTGAACAAACCGGGTCTGTAGGAGATGTGAAAACACCAGTGCATGCTCGTACAGCTCATACTGCAGAAAATATTGCTGCTGTTCGCGATAGTGTGGCTGAAGAGCCGTCCACCTCAACTCGTCGTCGTGCCCAACAATTGTACCTCTCACGCTCGTCGTTGATGAAAATTATGCATAAAGACTTGCATTTACACGCTTACAAGGTGCAATTGACTCAAGAACTAGAGCCTCTTGATCATTCCAAACGTCGTCAATGGTCAGAATGGTGGCAAGAAATGGCAAAAGTGGATAATCAATTTTCGAAGAAAATCATCTTCAGTGATGAGGCACACTTTCACCTCAGTGGATTCGTCAATAAGCAGAATTGCCGCATTTGGGCGAATCATAATCCAAGAGTGATTGTCGAAAAACTAATGCACCCACAAAGAGTGACTGTTTGGTGTGGTTTATGGGCTGGCGACAACATCGGGCCGTATTTTTTTTCCAAAATGAGGCCGGTCAGGCAGTTACTGTGAATGGTGTTCGCTATCGTGAGATGATAACGAACTTTTTATGGCCCAAATTGGAAGATATGGATGTGCACTATATGTGGTTTTAACAGGACGGTGCCACTTGCCACACATCTAACGAAACAATGGCTCTTTTGCGCGACAAATTCAATGGCCGTGTTATCTCACGTGGTGGCGATGTCAATTGGCCGCCAAGATCATGTGATTTGACACCGTTGGACTTCTTTCTTTGGAGTTATTTGAAAGAAAAGGTGTACTTCGATAAGTCAGCAACAATTCAAGAGCTAAAAAATGAGATAATTCGGCACATTAACGGCATAGAACCTTAATTATGCCTCGGCGTCATCGAAAATTTGGAACATCGAATTTTTTTATTTTGTTCCATACATAATTGAACCAAACCATATTATCATAATAAAAAGAAATAACAATAATTTTCTAAATAATTTGTGTTTAATTCAATATCAACATCGCCCCTAAAATTTAACCACCCTTTATATACTTTTTAGTAAAATGTAGGTTTTTATTTTTACAGCAAGAGTAAATTTATTGAAGAGAAAAAAGAGTTTTTTTTTTTTTAAATATTTTCGTACATTATAATGAATCGTTTATAAGTTAGAAATTTAATTTTAAAGAAGAGCATTTTACGAGTAATAATATTAAGAACTTTATCTACATATACAGTAATTGTTATGTCATCTATGTAACATTTGAGTAAATGCGACATCTTTGAAATAACCATGTTATCAAGCCAACTTAACCACAATTTCTAAGTTATTCATGTGAATAATTTTAATATTCTTTTTCTTTAAATATCTATCTGAGTTTTTGTTACATGCCATCTTTAATCCTTTTTCTTGAAAATTTACCCAACCTACACATTGCTGCCATACATGTGCATAAATAAATCCAGGATTTCCAGGACTATGACTACTTCTTTTTATACTACGTATATTTCTTTGCACGGTTCAATGCACAGTAGTTAAAATATACCTTACGCATACATATACAATAACAATAATACTAATACACCTACGTTTGTATATTTTCATTATATTTTTATTTTCTCGGCCCATATTCAGATTATCTGTGTATTTCGATCTTGTGAATGGGAATTTACACGTTAACACCTTTGGGTTTTTGTATTTAGTTGTTGCTGCTGTTGCAACTTATTGTTGACTTGAAAATGTTTGAAAAATTTGTTCTAAATCACTGGTTACCAACCACATAATGCAGTTATGTTGTTGTAAAAATGTTTGTATATTTTTTGCTGTTGCTTTAGTTGTTACAACATAACACATACACTAACGCCTTTTCTAACTTAATCTTACACCATTTTCGAGGCAAAAAAAATTATTTTTGTTATAGTGAAATTTAATATTAATCTGTATGGATTTTTTATGAGACGTTCCTAGAGCGATTTTTAAACACAGCTGGAGTTTTTTTTAATAAATTTCATCATAACTTAACAATTCAATATGAATTATTTCTCATATAGCTTTTTTCATTTAAGTTGTAAAATAAACATGATTGTGCCAACCATAGCAGTACTATAATATTGTTATCATATTATAATAATAAAATTACCATAATTTTTCCATAATATTGTCCCTACAGTTATATTATGATTTGAAATTTTGAAAAAGTCCTTTAAATATAAGAATATAATTTTTAAATGCTGAAGACTTTTTATAATAAAAAGACATAGATTTTATAGACTTTATGTTATATAATAAGATTCTGGTCATTTTTAAGACTTTTTTAGATAGTTCTTAGAGTCTCAGAATTTTTCTTTTAAAAAAATTTTTACTAGAAAAAGTTCTTAGAATCTAAGTTATTTTTATGATGAAAAGCCCTCAGAGTCTAGGAAATTTTTAGAATCTAATTTTTTTAAGAGTATTCAAATTCTAAGAATTTTACTTTAAGAAAAAGTCCACAGAATCGAAAATGATTCTATTAGAAAAATTTCTAAAAATTTAGTATTTTGTAGAAGAAACTTTTTTGTAAAAAACTACTCTTGGGTTCTACAGAATTTCTCTTTAAAAAACTTATTTTATTAATTTTCTGAGTACTTTTTTCACAAGAATGTTATTGCTTTACAAAAAATTAATTAATAAACATATATATTTTTTTTTTAAATTTATTTTTGTTTTTATTGAAGAGAATTAAAAAATATAAAAACTTTAAATATAGAACCTTTTTGACAATCATATAAAAATAAAATCGCAAAGGTGAAAATTATCATAAATTATTATTATTTTGAATTGAAACAATTTTTTTATGAATTCAAGACAGTGTTATGACTCTAAATGTCAAAATCCTGTTTTATTTTATTTATAATTATTCATTGATTGTGTCATCATTTTATAGTCCCATAGTTATAATATTTTTTTCATCGTCCGAATTTTTGTTACCACACTATGGTTACAGTCAATCATGTTATAAAATAGAAATTGACAATCATGAAATAATATAATATTTAGAATAATAATGATGCTAGCGACGATATTGATGGTTAGAACATGTTAATAAAAAAATAACATAATGTAGTAGCAGTGATCATGTTGCAACCATGCTATTTCTTTACGTGCAGAAGAAAATGTATAAATAATTGACAAATCGTGTATCCAATACTGGGAAATAGTTGATATTGATAGTAAATGTGTGAGTTTTTTTTTAATATAGGCAAAGTTTGGTTTATAAATTTCCAGCAAATCTATGGCTTGTCCCAAATGGTTTCAATTTATAAATGTAAATGGTGTAGACATATTAACGTAATGTTATTGTGTTGCTGACGTTTTAAAGTTACAATGTGATTGAAATCAGCACCGGCAGAATTTAGTTGGTTTAAAGCTAAAAATTCGAGCATGTAACCAGTAGTTATATTGATGGTCATAAATTGAGAACTCGTAAAAGTCAATTTATTTTTTATAATCTAATACCAAGGACGATAAAAATTTGACATTTTGAAATTTTCATGTTGTTGGCACCATGCCAGCATGGCTTAACTGGAAGCTAACAATAAGGCATTTTGTACGTCCTGAGTTTTATACCGTCCTTGCTAATACATCATCCAGCAGTCATTATCTAAAGTTGTAAAAATATGGTTATTGAGAGTCATCCAATGACCCTCAATATGTTGTTATGTACATATGTTGTTGTATTTGTTGTTCCTGGAAACTAAAGGTGGAGGTGTAATATTAAAGGCGTTTAGTATACTTGTGTAGTTTGTGGTTAGTTTTATGTACATATTTTTTTTTTTAATTCTGTTTTGTAAATCATTTCCTTTCTTTGGATTACTAAAGTCTGTTAGTTAAAATAGTAATATTTACTGCTTCATGTCGATTTAAATTAGTTAAATTAACATATTAAAAAAAATGCAATAAAGATTATGCTTAATTAACCCCATGAAAATATGGAGTATCTCCATTTTTTTTTTAATTTAAGTATGCGTGAGTTGTTTGTGAAAGTAATGTATTTGCATTAAAAAATAAAACTCTTTAATGCTATTAATATGTAAACTTAGGAATATTTCATTAACCTTGAAATTTTATTAACATTAATTGAAAGTAATTCAAATTAAAAAAGGTTCATTACCATTAAATGATAATGTAATATTTAGTATTTCACTAATAATGATAATGAAAGCACACTTTAATTAATTTAAATAATACCCAAACGGAATTCCATAATCCCCAAATGATTTTATTAATTGTGAAATGGGGTAAAAATTTGAGAAAAAAATAGTAAAAGCTACAATAAATCGGAACTATTTGTGCATTTCTTAACCAATTTACCATTAGATATTTTATTTTTAAAATTCTATATATAAAACATCGGCTGATATGTTCCCAGTCTAATAAAGAAAATATAACTTTTTTGGTCATATGTGATTAAATTGTGAAAGCAATTCGAAGTGCAATTCGTGTAATTTTTCGTCGTAGACCCGTTGTTGTTTTTAGTCTACTGTTAGCACACCTGACACCCACTTGGAAAACATCCTTCTCATATAGAAATCTTCATGCAAAATTAAGCCTTCACGTTACTTTTATATATTTCAATGAAAAAAGTCATTAAAAGCACTGAACAGTTAGCCTTTACATTAAAAATTTTAAGTGCAAAGAAAAAAAAAAATTAGCTTAATCGGAACTCTCTGCACTCAGCAAAAAAAGTTAGTAGAAAAATTTAAAAAAGATCTTTAATCCTACTTTACTTTTTTTGTTCTAATTTTTAGTAAAAAAATATTATTTATGAAACTTTTTTGCTATTTACATTTTACAAAATTTTTACCTACTACTAAATTTTAGTAAACTTTTTGAAAAGTGAAATTTAAAATCGGTTTGCTTAAATTAGCAAAAAAATGTAGTAAATATTATTAATATTAGTACAATCAAATTAGTATAAAAAATTATTAAGAGCTACTAAATTTTAGTAAATTCCTGTAAACTCCATGAATTGTAAAATATAGCAAAATTCTAATTTGTAAAAAAATATTATTAAAATGCACAAATTAACTTAATTACACTTGTTATAATCTAAAGCTGCTAGTTTCTTTTGAAAGAATACGAATTTAAATTTATTTTTAATTGTATTAAAGGCTGATTTTTAGAACATTTTATTGCTATTTTAGGTGGATGTTCTTTTCTTGGACATAAGTTGGTCCCTTATCAACCCTATGTAGCATTTTAAGGCAACTTAAGTTTGTAAGTTTTAATTATTAGAAATAAAATTTCCTTCGAAATCCACTTTTTTAAAATTAGTATTTTTTTTTGCTTATTTTAGCAAGTCAGTATTCAAAAATTTGTAAAATGAATTCTGAAGTTAGCAACAAAAATTTGTAAATATTCTTTAAAAAAATTTACAAAATAATATTTTTTTTACTAAAAATTAGTACAAAAATAGTAAAGTTTGATTGAAAACCGTTTACTAAATTTTTCTATGTCTCTTTTTATGATTGTCAAAATAACTTAAAACGGCTTAATTACCCCACTTATGACGTAAGTTCGCCCAGATGATTTGATTTCAACAAAAATTTTAAAAAGTGTAATTTGTTAAATAATGGCGGAAAAACAAAGTTTTTCTTATTTAAAATATATCACTATGTAATTAATTAATAATGTTTTAAAAAAGTATTTTTTTTTTGTAAATTAATAGAAGGACAATAAAAATTCCCTTATTTAAAATATATCACTGTGTAATAAATTTATATTATTGTAGATATTCGTATATTAAAATTATACTTATTTGTGCTGGCGGTACTACCCCAATTGGTGGTCAGGCGTTTGAGCCCTTCAACCAACCGTTCTCATAGTTTTATTAAGTTTTTTTATTCATTATATATATTCTTGATCCTTATGAAGTTTTAAGCCGATCTAGCCATGTCCGTCTGTCTGTTAAAATGGCAATCAAGGCGATCCTCCCGAGCAGTTTGGTATTGAAAATAAGCGAAGGTACCTTTTAATTTTCCATACAAATGGGGTTTATTTTAGTAAAATTTCAAAGAAGCGACTGGCAAGTAGAGTATTCAAAAAACCGGCCTTTTGGAAAAACCGGTTTCGGGTTTCTTCGAAAAATCGAATTTTAAAAAAACCGGTTTCGGTTTTTGCAGAAAAAATCGGTCAACCGGTTTTTTTAAACTTGAATAAAAAGCTTATATAATTTGTTAATTGTTTTAATCACAAACAAAAAAAAATTGAAATTTAATATATAAAGTAATAAAAATAAAATATACATTCTTTGAAAAAAAAAAATATTTTATAATATTTTTTTATTTGTATTTCATTTCAACATTTTATTTATTGGTTTTAATATTTTTTAATATAATATCTTAAAAATTAATATTATAAAACTATATTCATATCAAATGAATAGAGATCATTAAGTTTGTAAATTGGGTAAAATTAGGTACGTTAGTAATTTTAACGTTTAAAATGTTTGACAATAAATAAATTTTTTAAATATTACATTTTAAATATATAAAAAGAAAATCTATTTTTCAGTTCTAAAATAATATTTTAGAAATAATATGCAATTTAAATGTTTCGTTTTAAGTCGATTTTTTTGTTTGCTTTTGATAAAGCTAGAAGTGGAAAATACTCTTTCACTAATATTAGATGTTTGACAAATAGTCAAAAGACAATTATATAAATTTTCCAACTTTTTATTTCTTATGTCGCATTTATCAAGATATATGAAATCATCATATAATGATGAATAATTTTGTACAGTCTCTTTTTTAGGATTTTGAATACTGTTTATTGTGTTATTTAGATCAGAAATTAAACTATTTGAATTTGGAATATCCAAAGTTAAGTCTTCATCGGAATCTATCAGACTTACATCTAAATCTTCATAACCAAACGATTATAAGAGTGTTCGGAAAAAATAAAAGAGACCAAGTAACCCAGTTGGTTATGTAATTAAAAAAACCGGTTAACCGAACAAAAAAGACCGGTTTCCGGTTTTCTTCGAATTTACAAAATATTCGAAACCGATCGGTTTTTAAAAATAAAGAAACCGGTTGACCGGCAAGTAAAATATTTTGCCTTGTTTTTTAACCAGGCCCTTAGAATTGAATAATATTTTACACTCAGTTCAAATATTTTCACCTCAAAATATTTTTCACCTCCATAATTCCACTTCTAAAGTTTTTTTTTATTATTTTTATCAAAAACAGTGAGAACATTTTTTTTAAAACATTGGTGGAGGGTATTCAAGGATTCGACACAGCCACAAGTACCATTTTATTCAAAAGCACGTGTGAAGTAGAACTTAATAATTTGGAGGCATCGATCGATTCAAAGAATTTAATAACTCTTTTAAGTAGAGTGAAAATCGGAGGTGACATTTGTGCCCCAGTAGCGAAACCGGTCATTACTACACTACTTGCTCGAAATTTTTAAATTCTTAAATTAAAAAGTGAAATTTTTTAATTTTTTTTACATTTTATGTTGGTTATAAGAATTCGTTTCTATCGGCTTCTTGTAAAAAAAATACTTTTCAAAACATAAAAAATACTGTTAGTTTTTTTGTGTTTATTAGTTTACAACGAGCTTAAGATGTTTTTTTTTATAATAAATTACACTCTAATAAATTTTTATTTAAATTTACTACAAAAAATTTTCCCTGAAGAAATGTTGTGACAAAATATTAGGATAAATAACTAATTATAATTAATTTTTATACAAAATTTTTTATAAAAAAAGACATATTTATTTTCTGTCATAAATTATTGATAATAACAAAGATAGTTAAGAGTCTCTACTTGCAAATAAGTTATTATTTTTGCTACAGGACTCACTAGACACGGTTAGGACACTCAAAAACCAGCTAATACACTCAGACTTTTTAGTAAGCGGAATGAGTTTTAATTCTAAAATAATAACACTATGTTACAATAACAATTTCCGGTATGTAATTTCATTTTACTAATAATGTTATTTATAGAAAATATCAAAACTATTTAATTACAGGATTTTTTAAATTGTCTGTAACTTTTATTTTAGCTGTAAATAAAGCGATCAATTAAATTTTTAATGTCTTTGTTATAGTAACCCAGCAAAGGCATGGTAATGACATATCATTACCTTATACATTACTTTGTAATAAGTACTCCTTACATTCAGCATTATTTTCAAAATAAAAATAATGTATTAAATATAAAATGTTACTTATTTTATTATTTTGAATTTAATAATTATAAGTTACTTTTAATTTCTTACCTTTTATGTTATTTTAATATAAATAATAATGAGCTATTACTAACTGGTCCAATAACTTTATTTATTAATGGGTATTTTATTAATTTATGAATTAAAAATGTTTAATAAAAGTAATTATCATGTAAGTAAACATAAAAAAGCTTACAAATTAGTAGAGTCGAATTAATTTATTTTAACTTATTTGTGTTATGACACATCTTATATTATTAATTTTGGTATTCAGATCACAAATGTGACAAAATTTTTAAAATATCCTGGGGAAAAAATCGAGTTTTAACTGTAGTTCCGAAATATCCTTTTTATAAATTTTTAAAAATTGTAAAAGGTTTGAAAATTTTTGAGAACAAATTTGAAATCAGGAGAATATCAAATCAAATAAAAATTACTTGAGTTTCAATGCGAATAAAAAAAATATTTAAAACTAAGCAAAAACTTCCTCTTTTTGACCTGTGACAACCCATGGGATATATATGAATGTCCCAAATTGTATCAGTGTTCTGTAACAAATAAAGTGAACCAATGCAAAATATATATTTTTTTTTTGAATTTGTGGTGATCCTATTGGCTGTGTGACTATATTGATCCAAATAGTTAGTATTGTGAGAAAGCAACAATAATCATCTGTCGATACACATTTAAGAAAATCGTTTAAAAAATGGGCCAAATACGACAAAAACTAAAAAAGGGACTTTATCAGCCATTAGCTATCAAAGGGTTAATTTATATACTTCCTTTTGGAAGAAAAGCGGATTAGAAATTGGGGACCACAACACTGCATCGCATTACCTTGTCGCTTACTCAAAGTTAAATTATATTTGGTTACCAGGAGTTAAAAAATAATGCATTACTCAATTTCTTACAGAAAACTCAATAATAATTTGTTATTAGTAACTAATTATTAATATGCATATGTGTAATCCATTATTCTTTATTTTTTCGTAAGCTTGCTCGTAATCAGAATACCTTACCTTTTGGAAAATCCCATATAAAAAAGTAAGAATTATAATATAAAGGGTAATACGTGAAAACTTTGGAGTTTAGTTTACTACACTCATTATTTGGTAAGGTGTGTTTTTGCTGGAAGTTGTCAATGCCAAATATGTAGTATAAATGTTATTAGATATCAATAAGAACATATCGAAATTAAAAAAAAATTAAATTATTTTTCCTGTGATATTTGCTTTTTGACGAATTTATCCATACCGTATTCTTTTACCATGTCCCAAGTATTTTATACTTTTACCAAAAATAATTAAATTCTTTATGATAAAGCAACAGGAACAGCAGTAGCTGCAACAAATAAATATACCACAGTCGAATTATCCACAAAGTTGCCCAGCAAAAATACACCTTACAAAATAATGAGTATATTAATCTTAACTCAAACTTTTGCATGTATTACCCTTTATATTATAGATTTACCATTTTAATATGGAAGCTCCCAAAAGTAATGGGTTATACTTGCAGGTTAGCTTAGAGAACTTTAAAAAGAATGTTTTACCAGAATACATATAGAGGGTTACATAATAAGTCATTACCGAAGGGTATAAAATAATGGGTCTAAAATGGATTAAAAATAATAAAAATAATTTTTATTTAATAAATCCTATATTGTTGATTATAATCTATAATAATAATATAATATAATAATAATATATTATAATATAATAGGGTTAAGGAATGTTCGTATTAAGATGGCATGTACTAGAGAGTTGTTTATATTGTTGTTAGATATAATTTAGCTGAAGAAAGATTTCTTAAATTCCCAGTATTTAAGCCATTTCAGGACAAAATCATGAAAAAATCATAAAAAATTGCATTTTTTCCCAATTTTTTGCAATTTTGATGCAGTGGATGCAATTTTTTTGGGTCGGTCCATGTGAGAATTTTTTTGCTTTGGTTTGGATCTACAACTTTGCCAAAGACATAAAAACAAAATTCCGAACGGTTTATGATATATGGATTCCATAAAAATTTTCCTTTTTTAAAAAAATCATGTTTGGGTGCAAAAACTTAGGGTGTCCATAAAAAAAATTTCGATGTAATCTGGCCAAGTCCGTTGCGGATTTTTTTTAGTTTCGATATACACTTCAAAAAAACCGGGTACGAAAGAGGAACCAATTTATGTGTTGCCATTTCAGGACAAAATCATGAAAAAATCATAAAAAATAGCATTTTTTCCCAATTTTTTGCAATTTTGATGCAGTGGATGCAATTTTTTTGGGTCGGTCCATATGAGAATTTTTTTGCTTTGGTTTGGATCTACAACTTTGCCAAAGACATAAAAACAAAATTCCGAACGGTTTATGATATATGGATTCCATAAAAATTTTCCCTTTTTAAAAAAATCGTGTTTGGGTGCAAAAACTTAGGGTGTCCATAAAAAAAAATTTCGATGTAATCTGGCCAAGTCCGTTGCGGATTTTTTTTAGTTTCGATATACACTTCAAAAAAAACCGGGTACGAAAGAGGAACCAATTTATGTGTTGCCATTTCAGGACAAAATCATGAAAAAATCATAAAAAATAGAATTTTTTCCCAATTTTTTGCAATTTTGATGCAGTGGATGCAATTTTTTTGGGTCGGTCCATATGAGAATTTTTTTGCGTTGGTTTGGATCTATAACTTTGCCAAAGACATAAAAACAAAATTCCGAACGGTTTATGATATATGGATTCCATAAAAATTTTCCTTTTTTAAAAAAATCATGTTTGGGTGCAAAAACTTAGGGTGTCCATAAAAAAAAATTTCGATGTAATCTGGCCAAGTCCGTTGCGGATTTTTTTTAGTTTCGATATACACTTCAAAAAAACCGGGTACGAAAGAGGAACCAATTTATGTGTTGCACTGTGTTATATTATGTTTAAGAATAATACATTTTGTAAATCTTACAGGTAACACATTATTTTATGTATTAAAATAATGCTGAATTTAGTTAGATATCATAACATGTAAATGTAAATAGTTTTTATCATAATCTTACTGGGTATTATTTTGCAAGCCACGCAAAGTGCAGAATACTTTTGGGAGAAAATGCCGCAGATTAAAAAAACGACAAGAATTCAAAATAAATATATAAAATAATTTTCCTTTTATAAATAGTTTTTTTTTTTTTTGTAAGAGCTTTGTAAAGCGGAAATGCAATTTAATTAAAAAAATGTTTCTCTGTTTTCCCAAAACATACTTACATACAAACACACATACATACACGTATAAAAACTCCTACATAGAAAACAACTTGCTGTGATTGTAAAGGGACACAACGTAAAACACAATGCAATTGTAAAAGGACGTCGTACATTGTACGATATATACGTAGTATGTAAGGCAGCATAAAATATGATGAAGAATTTTTTATACATAAAATCTTTTATAATCAAATAAAGAATTAAAAAAAAAAATAAAAATAAAAATAATCAAAAGAATGACGAGTGTATCCCTAAGTACAATGCCAGTGATCATAATGAAATAAAGAAAAAAGAAGCAAAAAAAAAAAACGGCTAAAAGAAATCATATTATGTGTTATTTGTAGTACTGAGATTTATAAATGTACTACATTAAGAAAAAAAAAAGAAAAAAAAATCAACTCAACATCTTTTGTATTCATTCTGCCCACCGCCACAATTGAATATAATGAAATTAAAATTATACGCATTCAGTATTTTTCAATTATTTTCATAACTAATGAAAAGACGAACAACATAAAAATATAAAAATAAATCTTTTTTTATTTCTTGTGAATTAATTCTTTTATATTTTTTGGAGGCTTAAAAAGTATTGTTGAAAATTTACAAATTTTATTGACAAAAAAAAAAATGAATAAAGAGGCAACATAAATTCTGTGATAATCCAATGCAAATTGCACATGCAAATAATAAATTTGTAACACTAGTTTATATGGTAAATACTGATTTATGAAGTATAAATCAATCTATCATCTTTAATATAACAGAGCAACAAGGTTTTCTAACTAAGAATCAGACTATACTTTCCCTTAGGTTTTAGACATGCTGAATTTGATCTCAGAATAGCCCTATCACGTCAGGTTTTCGAGAAACGTGTTTTTTGCACTTTTATGTTAGAATATCTCGAAAACTTGACTTGATAGGAATATTATGAGTTCAGATTCCCATTCAGCACGTCTTAAACCTTCGGCAAAGTATAGTGTGATACTTAGTTGGAAAATTTTATTAAATTTTGTCGACCTGTGTATTTGATACATATGACGACTGAATCCTACGTAAAAAAATAGTAATATTTTACGTTATTCGCGATGCTATGGCTGAAAGAGGGTATCCCAATTAAAAAAATATTATTAGTAAATTTTTTTTGGTTGATAGAGGGTATTGAAGAGTTAAAAAAAATAACTTGCAATTTCATTAAAGTTTCCTCGCTTGTTTCTAACGATTTTTTTTGCATATAAAAACTTAATAATAAAACAATTTTTTTAGACGAAGGAATTGGTTTTCAAATTTGAAAATTGTATTTCAAATGACGCCTTCTTAATATTTTGCTGTCGAAAACACATTGGAATGACAATTCTTGAGAGAGCCCAAAAGAGGATACATTTTTACAACATTCTACACAATTAAAAACAAATTCTACCAATATTTTACTTAAATTGCACAAAAATGGGTTTGGTTCAGCAAGGCAGGTGCAAAACAACCATAATATATCAAGAACCATTTTAACCATAATAAGATATCCAATACCCAAAATCGTCATATATTACAATATTAAAAAATCGCCGGGTGACTTAAAATAATTTAATAATTTGTTTCCATAATTTTTCAGCGGTTAGGAGAAATTTTAATATGAAATTCAAACATTTTTTTTAAAATACTTTCCACAAATTTGTCTTTAATTTTTTGTAATCTTCATGTCAAAATCCATTAATTTAATGATACTTCTTTAATAATCAGGAAAATGTATTTTTCGAGACACACTAATAAACAAACATTTACACGACTTATAAACCAGAGAACTACATTTGCTGATTGCAAAACGTTCATACGCAATCAACACAAGAATAAATTGTGTTTGCGTTCAAACGCTGAATATACTCCAACACACATATTTGTTGATGATTTTAAATCAATCAAACGATGTGCAAATTGTTTTGTCACTGGTTTATAATCACCGGTCGTTGTTTAACCATTGATTTCATTCAGTTCATTTGAGCCAACAATAATTATTTTGATGTAGAATAAATCAGAAAAAACAACAAACAACGTGTATGAGTGTAATCATAATTAAAACAAAATAGTTTCTTATCTATAAAAAGGGGATGGTTTTGTAAAAAAACGTTATATGTATATTAGGGGGGGTCTAAAATATGTTTTTTTATTATTTTCATTAGGATTACCAAAAATATTGTTCTTTGAGAAATTTTTTTTTTTTTTAATTTAGGTCGACATCTCAGGCTCGCCCAATCCGGTTAAAGTTAAATATTGCCTAATTTTCCAATCAAAATAGATGAAAAAAAAAATAGACAATATTTAAATTTTTCCGGATTAGGCAAGCCTGAGATATCGACCTAAATTTTTTTTTCCAAAAAAATATTTATATTTTACAATTAAGAATATTTTTATTACTAATAAAAATTCTAAAAAAGCGGATTTTAGACCCACCCTAATATACATATAATGTTTTTCTACAAAACCACCCCCTTGTAAAATGTGTTTCTATTTTGTTTTAATTATGAATAAACTCATACGCGTTGTTTGTTGTTTTTTCTGATATATTCAATGCTGACTTTTTGTTAAGTGATTACATTTGCATAAAACATAAACGACAGATGATTCACACTGATTCCAATTACGCGTTCAGTAACATGATGCTGATTTTATTCTACAGTGAATTTTGTTGAATTATTAAAAGTGAACAAGAATTTTTGTGTATGATTCTCTGTATAAACATAAACATTTGTAAGAAACAACCCTGCTTAATAATACACTTTTATAAAGTCGATAGCTTTATTGTGGTTGATAGAGGATATTGTATTTAAAAATAAATCTTATGGTTGATAGAGAAATGATAAATATTAAGAAAAAGTACTAAAATTTTTTTGTT
This sequence comes from Eustalomyia histrio, assembly GCA_949748255.1. Classification (NCBI taxonomy): domain Eukaryota; kingdom Metazoa; phylum Arthropoda; class Insecta; order Diptera; family Anthomyiidae; genus Eustalomyia; species Eustalomyia histrio. The sequence continues at coordinate 10,817,618 of OX456526.1, forward strand.
TCTTTTAAAATTTCTGTTAGAGATGTAGCTGTCATTAGACAATTTTCCATAAAAAAGTGATTAACCAGAAATTATTTCGTAGACACCATGCAATAAACAGTCTCGATATACATTTTTTTATTTAAATGTTTGTTTAATATTAACCATGTCTTAGTTTTTAAATAAAATATTTTAAATTTGGTTAAAAAAAAATTAGTTTTAAATGAATTTCAATAATTTTGAAATTTATAAGTTCGTTAATGAAGTATTGGTAGTTTAAAATATCGTTATGTTAAAAAATCTTTTCCAAAGATATTCCTCTTTAAAGAAATTTTATTTTACCTTTTTGTAAAGGAACACATCACATTTTTACTAATATTATATGGAAATATTTTCTCCAGTTTGTTGTTTTTTTTTATCGAAGAACCTCACTTTACATTCAGGATACTAAAACTCTTTTTTTTTGGCTGTTGTGTAGAGTTATTTATTTAAAAAACACTATCATTTCCTTAAACCAAAATATGTTTATAACATTTTTCAAAAACATTTCTTATTCCCCAATTGTTTTAATTGCCTTAATCAAATTTTGATATTTTTGTTATGGGTTTTAATGTTTCACCAAAAAATCTACTACTTTGCAGAAGAATATTTGAAATGTCAAGCGTACATTTTTGTGGTTTTAATAACCAAAAAATTAGTTTGGAATGGCGCCAAATTGCCTTTCAAAATATATTTAAACATTCATACATAGAATTATATTCATACAATTAGAATAGACAGTTACACAGGCAGATACAAGTAGAAATACATACACAGATAGATAGATACTAGTATAACAGCTTAATGCCACTCATATTCAGACTTAGACTCTCTTGTGGTTTCATTATTGTTAATATTAGTTTAAGAAGATTGTAAAAGTTGATTGGATGTATGAAATAGCAGTGGAAAGAAGAAGAAGAATAAGTATTGTTTTGTGTCTGCAGTGCTGATATTAGTCTTCATTCACACAAAATGACCCCACAAATCAAGTAGAAAAAAATGTGTTTTTATTTTTTATTTTAGTTTTGTTTTTGTAACAACATCAACATCACAACAAACCACAGCCATCATATTGCCATCGTAACGTTTAAGTTGTTGCTGATGTTGTTTGCTTATACATGCAATGTCTTTTTGATTGGACTCAATGGTGCCACAAAATTTGATAACAATTCCTATATGCTTCTTTCTTTTTTGTCGTGTTTTTCTTTGGGTTGGATATCATTAAAAGAAAATCAACATCGAAATGAAATAAAAATATTTAACTGGAAAGGTATTGGTCAGAATAAATACGAATTTAAAGCTTACATGGAGATTGGATTTTACTTATAAAATAGTTGAAGTAATAAAATTAACTTTCGCTAGGGGCTAAATAAATATCATGTTAGGGATTATTTAAATTCTTTAAAGTTAAACTGTGGTAAAATTAAAATAACTGAACTTAGTACTATTCTCTATTAGCCAATCACTGCCTTAGAAAGAAAAATTGTTTAATTCTAGGAAGTTTAAATGAAAACTTCATTTCCTTTATTAACAGTGTACATATGGCAACAAAAATTCTTTTATGTATTTTTCTACATAAATTTAAGGATGTTCTATTTTGTTAGTGTCTTAATGGACAATACTTCACATAAGATGCTTAATAATATTTTAACAAATTTTTTGAATTAGTTTTCTCGGTATCAGCTTAAATGTACATCTAAATGTACATTCTAATATATATCAAAAAGTTGAAGAGTTTAGAAACATAAATTCTTAGAAATGCTAAATATAAATTGTCTTTTAGCCTTTACAAATAATAAGCTTTTTATTATATACGACTAGCTAAATAAATATCCCATAAAAAGACCAATAGCAGATTTTTTTCAATAAAGCTTTTTCTCATACTAACTTTCACTTATATAAGCTGATTCTGGCTATTAACAGTATATTTCATAAGAGATTTATTTCCAATTTGAATGGATTTTTAGCTGGTATTCATACTACTTTTTGTATTAGTAGACACAGTAGGACCTCCTCTATATTATTGTATTGTCGTCATCATCAGCGTCATTATCGTTGTGTAGTCATTTTATTATAATAGATTTTACCATGTACAAACAAATGTTAAGTAATTGGGGATGTAATGCGGTAATCCTTAAATAATCTGACACAGAAGATGATGATGAAAAAAAAAAAAACGAAAATGAAGAAGAAGATAAACAAGAACAAATATAAACAGACAATCACACAATTAACTAGTAAGGCCTTATAACGTTGATGAAAAAAGCATACAAAATAAATAAAATATACTGTAAGCTTCAAAAGAAATTGTACAACTTGTGTTTCTATTGCAATAAAGAAATTTAGCGGTAAAAAAATTCCCGCTATTTTAAGTGATTTGTTTAATTGTCACATGCTGTATCTAAACCTTATTAAATATAAATAAAATAAAATAATATAACACTGTAGTTTTCATTGGCAGAAAAAAATGTTTTTGCAAAATTTGCTTACTGCTATTTATTTTATTTATGTTAAATACATTTTATCAAAATATGTGAAAATCGATAGAAAACATGAGTTTTGGTATAATTTTTTTTTTTTAATAATTTTTATATTTATTTATCTTTTTCAAACATTTCTTCGTGTAAGTTGTAGGAAATGTTACCTACCTGTACCAGTGTTCAATTCTAGCCATCACTTCAAGTCTAGTCGTCAATAGAGTTTAAAAAAATATTCAATAGAGTTAAGAAAAAAAATTTCTTTCGGTAAAAAATTAGCGAAAAAAAATATTTCCTCGAAAAAAATAGCGAAAAATTGTATTGAACAGAGTTGGATTGATTCAAATTTAAAAATGATCCCAAAAGTAAAAAAAAAATATAATTTTTATTGTACTTTATAGCCTGTTCCTCGATCTCGAACGAAAGCAAGTCACTCGAATTCGAATCAATTTGGGTTTCTCTATTTCGAAAGCCTTCGATGGACTTGACTTACGTGTGTCAATTTTTGTTTTTTACGCATTTACAAATCACAGAGATGCCAGATCATATATTTTGAGTATTTGTTACAATTTTCTTTAAAAGTAGCAAAAAAACTACTAAACTGCTTAAAGACAAAAACAACCCTGTTTAACAGTGATCAGCTGTATATGACAAATGAAATAAAAAAATAACAATTTTTATTTGAGAATGTGTTTATTTTTGAAAATGTTTGTTATCGATTGGTTGTGAATAAGATTGACAATCGGAAAACTTTTCTTTTGCCTGTTGCTGTTGTCTGTTCGGTGCGGTCACTGCTCTTGTAAAATAAAAGATGTAAAATGAAAAAATGTAAATATGAGCTGCTTGGGGCAAACGTAAGTCACAAACAATACACACTTATCTTTTACCACTCAGCAACAGCGTAATAGGGGGTGAAACGGAGTTTAGTTTTCTGGTAAAATTTTCCTCCTCTGCAGAAAATTTTTTTGCTCCGAACACCAGAGTCCCTCTGGCAAAATCAGGCCTTTCTTCCATAAAAAATACATGCGTCTTCGGCTGGTCCATTGTTGATTTTTTTAACTAAAATTTAAAATTCTTAATAAACTATAAATAATTATATTATTTTGTACTTACCTTTTGTTATCCATTGCTTTTTTTAATTCATTTTGCTATTAAAAATATCAAATATATATTTACTCGACAAAAAATAGCAAGTGACTGATTTTGACATTTGCGTTCGAGCTGTTCGAAATAGAGAAACCAAATTTTGTATGAAAACAGTTACGTTTTCAATCGACTTGTCGTTCGAGTCATCTTTCGCATAGAAATAGAGTTAGTGAAACCCAAATCAGTTTTCTTTCGACTAGAAAGCGAACGAACGTGTTCTTTCGAAATAGAGGAACAGGCTATTAGAATTGAAATTTTTAATCACGAACATCGCGAATACGAGCGCTAATTTCCAAAAACGCACCATTGAATTCAGAGTACTCGAATTATCTTTAGCAGTAGCGTGCCTAGCTTGTTTAAACACACACAGTGTTATTAATGGACTTAAAGACGCCAATAGCAGTTAAAATCGGAAAATTTTTGCGTAAACAACTTAATTTTGAAAATGGTTCAATGGATATTCGTGAACTTCTGTTAAAATAAAGAAGGCAAACTATTGCGTAAAATTAGTTTAATGATTTAAAAAGTCACAAAATTGTAAAGTCACAGAATTATAAAATGCTTTTTAAATTTACAAAATCATCCCAATTATGGAAGGTCGGACAAACCTAATGGGACTGAGATATGATCCACTCTACGAAAAGTAAAATAAATTTTACCTAAAAATGCTGTCAAAACATCCCTGCTTTAATAAAATACGTAGAGCACCACAATCGATAATCATTAAACAGTGACATCCGAATTCTGCTAAATAAATAACAAAGTAACTCCACACTTATAATAGTTTGTAATACAAACTGAGCACCAAAACACGTATTTACGTTATTTTTAAGTTTTCTATTTAAATTTTGTATGGAATTTGAAAGTTGAAAATTTGAAAAAAAAAGAAAATACGGATTTTGGGGTTCAGTATGAATGGGATGGAAGTTAAAATAACAGAAAATACAATTTAAAATAAAAGATATTCAATTTAAAAATCGGACTACTACATTTTCATTTAAATCAAATGTTTTTTTATTTCTTTTTAAATGTTGTTTGAACAACTGACACATCAGTAAAATACGAACGATTACTTAGTTAAAAATAAATGTACAATTTTAACATATCAATTCCATAAAAAATAAGTGGTTATTCCTTTATCTGAAATTATTTTTTGTATTTTTTGTTTATAAACAAACAGTTTAAATAAAAATACAAAATTATAATTTTTGAATGTTATATAACTTTATTCGATCTTATTTTAATATTAATATTAAATTTTTTTTAAGCTAAAGATCTTTTTCTATTTGTTTAAATGTTGATTTAATTGTTTAAAAAAATTTGATTTAATGTTAAATATTTTTTTGTTTGTCAAATTTTTATAATTATTAAAATTTTGTTTTCCTGAAGATGCTAACAAATTGTTAGCGAAATATCGAAAATAAAATAAGAAATTTTATAAAAAAAAAAAACAAAAAAGAAAAAGATCTTTAGCTTAAAAAAATTGAATATTAATTTTTGAATATTGTTTTTTTTTTTTTTTTTTGAAAGAGATAGCAAATAAAATTTAAAGAAAGAAACAAATAAACCACTAATTTCCTATTTATGGGTAAAGTTTTATTAAATTTTAAAGAAATGAAAAAATAAATGAAACTGAAAGAACTCGGTAAATCATTTTCAACAAATGAATGTAAAAAATATTTCTGAAAAATGTATATGTTTGTTCCATTATTTTTAACTGTACTGAAATTTTTTTATGGAACTACAAACAGTAATCTTCATAATATTCTGAGTGTAGTAGCAATTTTACATATTTTTAAATTCAGGATTTGCCCAGCCAAATGTAATATCCACAGTCAAGCACGATGGTGGTTCACTACTGTCGCTGAATTATAAGTAATAATACATTTTAGTTTCTTTATATAACCACTTATTTGGTCATGAAAGTTTTTTCTGGGTAATAGAGGAATAGCAAAAAATCTTACACGCAGTAACCAAAGAAACCTTAATTCAAGAGCAATTATGTTCAAGCAATATTTTAAAATAAAGCTAAAAAGCTAAACGACTAATGTGTACGGATTCTTTTGACGCTCACAGTACGTCGAAAAATCTTTTAAACACAGTTATTATATTCCTTTACGCCGCTATTACTAATAAATAGATATATAAAAGATAATTTCAATATATTTTATATAAAAAAAAGTGCGAATATACATTTAGATAAATCCTCGATCCAATTGTTTACTTAAGAGTTTATGAAATATTGACTTTAAAAGAGGACTTATAGTGTTTTTTTTTATTTAGTTACAGATAACCAACATTATTTTTGCAACAAGTGAGTGCGAAATTCCTTTCGGAAAGGATTTTATAGTTTTTAGTTTTACTCAACAAAAATAAGAAAACAAAAGTTCTCAAAACTTATTTTATATCAAATTTCTAATTATAATTCTGTTATTAAAAATTAATTCGCATGAAAGCAAAACAAATGCAACGACTATTGGTTCTATATACGCGTATTTCGGATACGCTAAATTAAATGGCAAACCCCATTTTTTAATTTTTTTCACATACACTCAAAATAAGCCTAAACTAATAATTTATCCAAAATTTCTTTTAAAATAGTTTAAATACAAAAAACAAGTATATTAAAATAAGTTTTATCAATTTTTAAGAAAAAAATCTCAGTTTTAAAAAATTTGGATACTAAGCTGTTAGTTAGTTTTATTACATTTAGTTCAAACATTTTTTTTATTTATTTATACCCTAACCGAGCATTAGCAACAAGACCATCGGCTCATTGTAGCGAAAACAGACCAAAGCCTCTGGTGGGAATCGAACCCACGAACCCCGCACTGATAAGCTAGCATGCTACCAATCAGTTCATAAAATGTGTCTAACTTAAAATGAGAAATTACTTGAATTTAATGTGTGTTCATTTTTTTGCCAGTTTTGAAAGCCATTTCTAAATTCACTTTCTTATTTTTAAGAATTGTTTTCTGAAAATTAGTATAGGCAATTATAAACAAAAAGTAATAAAGTTTTTCCTATGTAATAATACATTTTTTTTGGTTTTAAAAACTTTTGAACTGTTTCTAAGGAAAATTTTCATGCAACTTAGTTCAGAGAAATTTAAAAATATTTTTTTTTCAAGTAAAAGTTTTCTAATTTAAAAAAAAAAAAATAAACTTAGGTAATTGATTTTTTTTTCGTTTAAAAACGTTTAAAATATTTTCAATATTATTTTCCTAAAAAACAATAAATTAAAAACAAACTAGTTAGTTTTCCTTATTTTCAAGAAAATATAATATTAAAGGAAACAAATTAAAGTAACCATTTAAACAAATTATCGTGCAATATTGTAATTTTGCGTTTGTGATCGTGTGTGAGCGTGAGTCAGAAACAGCTCACGTGCCCTTTTCTAATGTTTTCACTTAATAATAAAAAAAGTTAAAATTTGTATATGTCAATTAAAATTTAAGCTAAAAATGTCATCAAATAAACATGACATTTTCTATTTTCCAATTATAACAAGAAATGTAACAGTGGTATTTTGTATTTTTGCAACAATTTCCTTAATTTTGTTAATTTAAGAAGACAAAGGACCCCCGTGCTCCTTAGCCATAGATGCCGTGTGTCACTTAGGGCGTACCTTTTTGTAGATTTCTCAAGCAGAACCGTTAATTAACTATTCAAAGGATCTGATTTTGTTACAATTTATTTCGTTTCAGGATATACTGCTGTAAATTTTTTTGATTTGTTTACCTTTTTGCTAATGAAATTGAATTTATATTTCAAATACATAAGATTAGTATTATTCAATTTAACAAAATTGTATAGCAAAAAGCTTGTTAAGAGCAGTGTCATCACAAAGGGGTAGTCCTCCCAAAGTGGGAATTATTAAAATAGGATTATTAAAGTGGGATTATTAAAATTCTGTTATTAATCAAGTAACAAATTACTATCTTTAAATACCCTCCACCTATGTCATAAAACAATTATGATTTAAGAAAGTACATATAACAAATTACACATGCTGTAAAAATATTTTAAAATTTAATCAATATTTTCGTTAAAATTATATTGCAACATATTTGTTTTGTTTGTTTTAGAAATTTATCTAAAATAAAAAATTAAAAAGCCTTTTAAAACTAAGAAGTCATTTAACTGCTAAAATCCAAATTAAAAAAATACTTTTTAGAGGCTAAAATTTCTGATAAGTACACGTCGAAATATATCCAAACTTTTGTTCCTGGTACCATTTTGAAATAAAAAACAAGGTACGTATTCCCACAGCTTGCCCTGTAGTGTGTGAAACTACATTAAAGCCCTTAATATCTCTAAAATTAAACTCCTTAATGAGGTATTTGAAATGACATACATATATATATTTAACAAAAGTACATTCGAGGTTCTAAATTGTTGCACAAAAAGTTCTATATCTTAGTACAAAATTGATATTAAGTTATTTTTCATATGAAAAAACATTTAAAAAAAACTATATAAAGTTGGCATAAGCTAACAGAAAATTATAAAGGCAGCATTTGTTAATACTACCAAATGAGTGAAAGGAGTACCAAGGCACTTTTAAGTACAAACTTTATCATCACTGTTCTCTACAGTGTTTTTGAAATAAAAAAAATTAAAAATTGTAGTAGTGAAATTATTTTGGAATAAAACCTGTTTGATGAAAAACTTTTTTGGCTGTAAAACAATTTTTCGGTAGAAAAAAAAAAATTTGAAGTAAAAAAAAATTTTTGGTGTAAAAAATTTGTGCAGAAAAAAATTTATGCGTTGAAAAAAATTTTTGAGTTGAAAAATTTTTTTGGTGTAAAAATAAATTTTGTAGTGGAAAAAAAATTTAAGGTAGTAAAAAAAACTTTAGTGGTAAAAAAAATTTTAATGGTGAAAAAAAATTTAAGTGAAAAATATTTGAGGTGGTTTATTTACCAGTCGCTACTATGAAATTGTACCAAAATTTAGGAGTACCTTTTTACTCACAACTTTTTAAGCGCTAGACTGGTTTTCGCCATTTTCAATATCAAACTTTTCGGGGGATGTCCATTAATGTAGGTAAAAATGAGTGGGCCCGTTTGCGTGATCGCAATTTCAGCAGACAGGCAGATATATATATACTCATCCTATTGGAGGGTATCAAATCTCCGTAAAAACTGACGAAACTTTAATCCAAATTTGCAAAAAATCTGGCCTATAAATGAGAAAAATTATTCTTGTTTCAGGGCTAGAATTTGTAACGCTGTAAAGTTTTATTTTTAAAAAAAATCATATACAATTACCTTGTTAAATTTATTGCAGATTGTTGCTTGCACAATATGCAAAATTGTTTTAAATTTCTAATTATCCTTAGCAATTAATCTTTGTCCTGTGTTAAAAGAAATGTAAAACAATCACATAAGCTTACACACATACGCGTAATTTTTAGAAAACATACACACACATATAAAAATAATAAAATGTACATAAAAAAATACAAAATTTTATTTGATTTATTATGTAGACAGAGCCGTTAAAATAAAAGCTGAGAGTTTGAGTATTATAGGAGCTAAAATGTGGAAATTTGTGTTAATTTGCCAAAGTCATGCGTCGTTAGTCTAGCCGTCATACATAGACATAGACATATATGTATAAATGTATAATAGCGAATGCAATTTTTTATATGCTGGCACCACAGCACAGGCTGGTTTTCCTTTAATACAAGGGCAATATTGTTGCAGAGACGCCACTTTTCCGAGAAGTTTTGTTTCATTGTAGTCTTTCAATGTTGTTAAGTTGTTGTGAATTTTTCACACTTTTCTTTTAGGTGCCTAGAGGAAATTTTAAATTTCTATTAACTATGTTACCTGCCACTTTTTATTTAAGTCTAAGCTTACTTAGGGTAGGTACTTAAGCATTGAGTTTAACAACCAAAATCCCTTCATTCATACTATTTTTTTTGTTGCTGTTGTTAGAGTATGCGTGTCTCATGCGACACAATGCAGCTACAATAACAACACTAGCCAACAACAATAATAATATTTGCCTTCTGTAGGCTGAAAAGTATTTTAACATTCATTTGTGTTTATTTTTCGTTTTCATTTACATATGAAAATTTATATTTTTTAAACGTGGATAAATTTATAAGAAATTTAAATTTCTTTATAAGAAATTGTAAAGACAAAAGTCAAAAAGACTCTTTTCTGCTCATATAATAAAATAAGCTTTCAGCTTAAATTATATTTAAATTTAACTATGTCGTTATGAACCTCCCTGTTTTAAGGCAAAACCCCCCAACAGTTTGATAACGCTGTACAGCTGATGGATACAGGTAACAATAAAACAGTCTTGCCACTTTTTGAATAATTATATAAAAAAGTGACTGTTTACACATTCAATGACTAATTTTTTGAATAATGATATTTTTGCGTACATTTTGTGTAATTTAGTTTATTGTTAATTTCTTGCAAAAATATTTGTCAAACTTATGAAACAAATCAGCAATTGTTATTATTTTTATTAGAGTTTAGAGCTTAGGTTTTTTTTCATACTTTTTCATGCATCCTTATTTGAATATTGTCATAAAAACTTTTGAAAATGTACTTAAATAAGGCAATCCTTATTTTAATAAAATTTGTATTAAAAATTATTTGGATTCTAGTTACTTTTTTTTAATTTTTATTAAATATTTTTTATACACTTAAAAAAGTTTGTAAGTTAAAATAACTGAAGATATAATTTAAAAGAAATGATATTTCATTTATAAACCGGTCTACTTAATTTTCATTTAAATTAAAGGCCATTTGTTAATTATTTTTAAATGTTGTTTAAACAACTGACACATCCGTAAGAAACAAATGATATAATCAGTTAAAATAAATGTCAAAATTTTACCTACCAACCCTTAAAAAATTATTGTTTTTTTCATTTATTTGAAATTATTTCCGTTTTTGTATTTTTTTTTTTTTTTTAAATATACTCGTACAATACAATATGTATGTATGCATATGAAGCTATAAACACTTTTTGTGTTAATGTGTTTGTGTATGTATGTGTGTTTATGAAGTTATTATACCCTCCACCATATATGGAGAGGGTATATATCAGTTTGTCATTCCGTTTGTAACATGTCTAAATACAGGTTTAAGACCCCATAAAGTATATATATTCGTGATCCTTATGCAATTTTAAGTCGATTTAGCGATGTCCGTCTGTCTGTCTGTCTGTCTGTCTGTTGAAATGGCGATCACGACGCAAAGACGCAAGCGGGGGTGCCTATTTTTACCCAGATTATTGAACATCCTCCGGAACAGTTTGGTATTTAAAATGAGCAAAATCGGTTAAGCGGTTCAAAAGTTATGAGTGAAAATCTGAAGGTACCTCTAAATTTTCCATACAAATTTGTACAATTTTTCTGTATCTATTTTTTTTCTGTTAAGTAAGTAAAAATGTTATTAAGTCTTCTTATTGCTCCATTACATTTATTGTCTTACATAGTATGAGAATAATAACATTCTTAGAGCTATATGTGTGTTACTCTGATAACTAAGTTAACGTAAAAATCAACAATGTTAAAGTCGCTAACAGAGCAGACCTCTGTAAATAACATTGCTTAAACTAAATATATAACATTACTAAAACTAAATAACAAAAGTTCGTTACATAAATTGACAAAACATATTCATATTACAGTTCAACAAAATTTAGTATATCATCTTCAGCCCCTATGGTGGAGGGTATTCAAAGATTCATACTTGTTGTAATTTGTATTGAAAAATTTTGTATATATACAACCAATTTAAATAAAAAAACAAATTGAAATTTTTTGAATATTTTTTTTGAAACAGACAGCAAACAAAATTTAAATTTGTAATAACTGTTACGGACACAAATAAACCACAAGTTTTCGTTTTGTGGGTAAATTTTTATTAAATTTCAAACAAATGAAAAAAATAAATGAAACTGAAAAAAAAAATGGTAAATAATAGTAAATTATTTCGAATAAATGCATAAAAAAGTTAATATAGATATTTGTTTGAAAAATAAATGTATGTTCCTTTATTTTTAAATGGAACGGAAAACTTTTTTATTAAACTACACACAGTTAACTACATAATATTCTGAGTGTATAGAATTTCCCCTGAAGAAGTCACCCAATGTGGTGACAAAATATTGGGATAAATAAATATTTATAATTAATTTTTTATAAAAAAAGGTCTTAAGCTCAATAAAAAATATTACACAAATCAAGAAGTTCGAAGAAAACTAAAAAAATTATTAAAAAAAAAAAAAATAAATGTTTACCTTTTTCGAGATGTGAACACGGATATTCATAGTACTAGGCTACCTCTCTACCCACTACACCACAAACTATTATAAATGTTGATGGCTAATTTTGAATTAATTTAATTTAGTAATATAGTTTAAAATTTGTTTACCAATACCAATCTTTAGTGACGTCTATAATCAATACAATCTACAATTCGGTTGGTTCCACTGAAACCCTTATTTAACAGCATATTTGATAAGGTTAACCGTATTTGTAGTTATCACTTTTAAATATCGATAATTCACATTCACTTAATAAATGGTTGCCTCTACTGCTCGCAGTTACTGACAGAATTTTGCTTTCTATTTTATAATTTATCAGGTTACCACGGATAGTAAGCACTAATTTTTAAATGGAAAATATTGTGAGGATCAGCGCTAGAGGGAGTGAACACTTTCGACCTGAGCGACCAGGTCATCGTCAGTCTCCTTATGAACCACCCAACCCACAAACAACTCATGGTTTTTAACATGCTTATGTATCACAAACTCTAAGGAAAATAACTATGAGAAATTGCTTTTTCACAGTAAGTGAATGATTACCCGTACAAATGAGATTCTTCCATCTATTTCTAGAATTACCCTTGGCAGCTACCTTCGACTTTTGAAGCCATATTTTTAATCAAAAAAATCATTGATCATAGTGCGGTAACGATCTCCATTGAACGTAACGCGAGCTCCAGCTTCACTTTTAAAGAAATAATTGTTATATGATGTAAGCCGCACCCAACGTTATAATAAATTATTAAGTTTAATTTCTTCTACCTTTTTAATATAAATTCTAGGTAATAAATAGTCAAGCTCAAGGTCAATTTTATAAAAAAATATTTATTTGTTTTCTAGTATGTTTGTTGTCTAAGGTCAAGAAAAAAAAATTGAAATATATATTCTAATAAAAAGACTGTATTGCGGCACCGCCCTTGATTGTGGTCTATGTATATAATAGCTAAGAATTTCAAGGTGTCGGCAAAACATTTTATGGTGTCGGCTAAGCAGCTAAGGTTAAAGTTAAGGCTTTTGCATTTTGTTCATCCTGATCTTTGTACGATCCTTGGCGGAACCTCCTCGAGTTATACCTAGCAACTGGTGAAAACTCGTAGTTACAAAATAATAGGACAGGGAGCCAATCTAATGTAAGCTTATGACTTATGGAGAATTAGCATTTTTCCTTGGTTTTGCTCCTTTTCAAACAAAAATATTAGCAAAACTAAGTTTGATTAAAATTAACAGATTTTTAGTAACTTTTTCTCGAAATTGTGGTTTGCTTCGGTAATGCTTTGCTTGAGTTATCTTTTTCTACTTATTTCTGTAAAGGCAAGCGATTTCATTTTAAAGACTCGAATAAGCTCGTATGAAAAGACCGCTGTTTTGCTTTTGTTTTTTTTTTTTAATAAGATGTACAGAGTGGCGCAAAAATAACTTTCCGATACTTTTTAAGTGTAATTACAAAAAAAAATGAAAAACTTTGATTCTTCTTGTGGATTATTTTTATTTGGTCTTTTAATTTTTTTTATATCAAGTCAAGAATATGATGTCATGTAAATGGCCGCCGCCACGGTTGATTGTCATTTGAGCCCTTTTTATGTCATTTTCCATCACTTTGGCCATAACTTCCGGCGATAGGTCCTCACATTCTTGACGGATATTGTCTTTAAAAGCTGCTTGTTGACATAAACCCGCGACTTCAAAAAGCCCCACAAAAAGAAGTCTGGAGCGGTCAAATCAGGCGATCTTGCTGGCCAGTGCAAATCGCCAAAACGGGGATTAGGCGCCCGGGAAATGCATCCTTCAGCATATCGGTTGTGGCACGTGCAGTGTGTGGCGTTGCACAGTCCTGTTGGAACCACATGTTTTCCAATCCCAATTCATCAAGTTGCGGCAAAAAGAACTCGTTGATCATTGCTCTGTAGCGCTCACCATTCACAGTAACCGTTTGGCCCGCGACGTCTTCGAAGAAAAAAGGTCCGATGACTCCTCCAGCGAAAACAGCACACCATACAGTGACTTTGAGCGGGTGTAATGGCTCTTCGTGGGTTACACGCGGATTTTCAGTGCCCCAGAAGCGTAAATTTTGCTTATTTACGTACCCGCTAAGATGGAAATGGGCCTCATCACTCATGATTATTTTTGATGAAAAATCATCTTCATTATTGCTCAAATAAATAGTCACCAATATTCCGCGTTCTGGAGCGGTGTAGCGTAACATTGTTTATTAACGTGTATTTCGCATGTGTTTACTACACAAATGTCAAAACAGAACTGACATTAGGAGCCAATCGCAAAATTTATAGCATTTTCTGATAGGAGGATTACTTTTGCGCCACCTTGTATGAGCGATTTATTCTCCAACAATTACATCACTCATACGCCCCCATCAATAGATATTTACACCGCACAGTAAAGGTTTAATGGTTTTTTTAAAAAGAAAATCCGTATACATAGTTGTTTTTATGCCCGTAATTTCAAGAAATAGATACCTACCGGTGCATAGATACCTACTGGTTTTTGTTCGTATACACGGTAGGTAACTAGGCACTGGTAGGTATCTATTGCTTGAAATTATGGGCATTAATATCATAATTAGCTAAATAACTAAGAAATATATTTTTTAATATTTTTACTAGTCATTTAATAAACATAATAGACAAAATTACGGTATTTATGTAGTAGTTAAAAAATTAAGTTAAAATTTTCTGTTAACATTTTTTTTATAAAAAAAAACAGTTACTATTTTATACTGAGTATTACAATAAACGAAACATCTATTTTTACCAATTCAAAATAAACGAAATAAATCAATTGTTTTAACTGATTTGCAATTATTTTAATGTGCATATTCGGTGGATTTTAAGGAAAAATATTATGAGTGCATAAAACTTTTATTACACACCCAGACAACGGTATCAGTTGTGACCAAGGAATTTGTTGTCAATTGAATTCTGGCGGTTAAGACAACAGTCTTCATATTAAATTATATTTTTGGGTGTGAAAGCCAATATTCAGTTGTCCATTTTAATATTTATATTCCACAGAAATATTATTACGTTCCACAAAATTTTATTTTAAGAAAAATTTAATTTTTAAATTTTTCCGGTATCGAAGCTGGACATTCAGATTCATAGTTTACACTCTTGCTTACTGCACCACAACTAATTTTAATTTTCTTTGATAAATTTGCCATTTAAGCATTTGAATATTTTATTGAAATAAAAAAAAATATTTTTTAAATGTTTTTCTTTTCTGGGATTTGAACTCGGGAATTCGGAGTACTAAGATACCTCTCCACCCACTACACCACAAACATTTATAAAGTTTGATGGCTTATTTTGAATTTAAACAATTTGTTAGCAAAATAAATATAGTATACAATTTTTTTATCATTCGTCATTTATGACGTATATTATCAACACAATCCACAATTCGGTTGCTTCTACTGAAACCCTAATTAAATGATATATTTGATCAAAATAACCGTACTTGTAGTTATCACTTTTGAATATCGATAATATTTTAATAAATTTTATAAATTGTACCAAATTTCTAATATATGCACTAAATAAATGGTTGCTTCCACCGCATACAAATTTTATTTTTAAAGTCGAATTTTATTTTTAAAGTTGATTAGAAATACCAATAACTGAATAATCTGACTGATTTTTAGTTTCTTTTCCCTTTTATTTATTCCCAATACAAAATTTTTGCTTTATTTATAGCTTTTAGGTTATTCCAAATAAAATTAAATCCTAACAAATAAATGTTAATCGTTTTGGTCGAATTGGAACCAACTTTTTTTTTCTGGGTGCATATTTGCGAAAATCTACCAGATAAATTTATTTTTTTTTCATTTTTTGCATGATTTATTATTTGACCCTCGTATTGTGGATATAAATTCAAAGTAATCGCAAACCATCCTTGTAAGAAGTGAAATGCATAAATTAGCAGTTGTATTGCCATAATTCTGTTGTTGCTCCCTTCTTTTACCCAAAGACTATGATTTTAAAATTTACAATAGCCTTAAAGCTGACAAGTAGAAAAAGGGCGGGTAGTTTAAAGGGAGATAGGGATCAAAGTTAAAAAAGAAGAGATACAAAAAATATATTTTCTAGTTTTTTTTAACTTTCGAATTATATAATTTTCAAAGTTAATAGGGTCAAATTATAAAATAAAAAAAAAAAAAAATGAAAACAAGAATTCAAAAAAATATCCCTTTTTAAATTTAAAAGCCTATGCGCTACTGCCATTTAACCTGCTTGATATAATTTTATGATTATTTTTTTTATTGTTTTAATTAATGAACATATTGTTGCAATTTGATTGGTATATTTGCGGAAGTTTAAAGTTTTTAGTGTGAGGAGAAGGTACAACTCTAACCATATAATATACAGTGCTATGATATGTGGTCATTTATGAGAAAAAAAAAACTGAACTAAACATTCATTTATTATATTGTATGTTCTTAATGTTAAAGACCATTTATTTCATTGTAATCGGGACACCAGGTTTTATTGTTATTGCTATTGCTACTGTTGTTAGTTGTTATTTTTTATTTTAATTTAATACACTAAATACATTTTTGGTATTTATATATGAAAATGCATATTTATTTAGAAATATTGTTTAAATTTTTACTATTTATTTGTTGCTTTTGTTGTGTGTTGATTTTTATGTGAAAATATTTCATTTTATTCATTGATTTTGATAAATTGATTTGATTGTTTGTAATATTGATTGATTTCATTGTTATTATAACTTTTAATTGAAGCGTTAAAATTGTGTTTATGGTTTTAAAATTTTCAAAGAATCTAATTGATTTTTATATATTTTTGATTAAATTTCCTATAAGTTTGACATATTAACTGGCAGTAAATCCTTTATTATACATTAAAATTAAAAGAAATCACATACTACCTTCCCTCGTGTAATGTCCCTAATTCTTTTCACGAAAACAGCGACAACTGTGCAAAAACAAAACAAATCTAAGTCTAACGAAACCGCTTCTTATGAGAGATGAATGTAGTTGGTTTTTGCAAAGGAATAAAACTTAACTATAACAAAATGTTAATAGATGAATGGGTAAAGAAATGGAAATTTATGGGTCTATAAGTTGAATTTCCATAGCATAATTTACTCAAGCTAATTCTGGTTCTGCCTTAAGTTATTTTATGATGATAACTAAGAATTTCAACTGGATACCAAATATCATTAAGGATAGAACCTCTCCGATCTCAAAAGTACAAAAAAAAATTTTTTTTTGGACATTTTACAAATTTTTAATTTAAAAAATTTACAAAACCTTGAAATAAAATATTAAACCCATTTAAGGAGGTGCATAACTAGCAATACCATGCTTATTAGCTGGTAAGACATCAAACCTCTTACTCTTAGAAATGCTTTAAAACCTTACCCCTTACCCTTGTATTACTTCAGTTATTGTGTCAAATTCAAAATATTTTTGAAAAATTCTTATAGGTAATCAATTATGAATAACATGCTGCTTTGGTTTTGTAATAGAAAAGTAAGACATTATTTACCTTCATTTATTTTTATCCTTAGATCGTTAATTTTTTAAGCATCTAAGTACTCTATTACCAACTTAATCATCCCTGAAAAAGGTACTTTGTATTAAAACAACATTTAAAAGAAGTTTTATGGTGATGCTTCCAGATCACGTTTTGCTTCTGGCGTACGAAAATACAACAATAAAAAAAATGCTGTCACTCTTTCATTTCGCAACGAACGTCTTGTGGAAACACAATGTTGATCAGAAAAAAATGTCACAAATAAAATTTAAAGTTCGGCGCGTCAACTATATGTATGATACCCTACGTCAAGTATAGTTGGGGTGAAATTTCGGGATGTATATCAAATTACGAAAAGGGTTCAAATCCATTTTCTCTAAACAGGGCTGAAAATATAAAGAGAAATCTAAACTTAGTTCCCAAAAAGTTAATAACCGGGTTTATATGAGGACCTGGACCATATATGGTGCAATATTCTCTTAAATAAAAACCTCATTTATGGGGCTATAAAACATTCAGAACTTAAATTTGAACCAGATATTTAAGATTTTCGGGGTCTAATTACCTTTTTAGCCTAATTCAGAAATGATCTTTCTATGGGAGAAAGGACTGAATATGAACCGATTCTATCCCCTGGGCCAATAATAACTTATGTACTGAATATCTTCATATTTGCGACCTGTTGTTTGATTACAAAGATGACACGGAAGGACGAAAATTGTTAAATCAAATATATATCAAATGAACTTAACGAACATACAGGTACCATGCAATGTATAATCTAGTAGGAAAAAACAACACAATCAAATGTGTTGAAATACACCCAATTCATTCCCAGTTATGGCAACATCAGCAGATGGTCTGCCAATTAGGCCAATTAGTATAGAACACTTTTGAAAATCAAAGGTTATTGGCTTAACTAAGATTAGGATTAATTAGTATTATCGTTTATTAATAGAAGGGTAATCAATTCACTAGCAGTGGGAAAAGGTAATTTCATATATAGCTTTTCCTCTATAGTTTTTATTTATAGCCTGTTCAAAACATGAGTTGTGCTGGTCGCTCGCACTCCTTCTAGCTCTGAAAATTAGTATTGTATTTTTCATATTAATTTTTATTCACGATCTCGAACCCGACAAATTCTTATTAAAAAAATGCGAATAATTGTGAATATTACCAAATGAGTCAAGGGAGTAACGTAATACTTTTTAGGTTCGAATAGGCCCACAAAAAATACTATAGTACCAACATTATCATTTCTGTTCTCCATAGAGATTATCCTATCAAAAAACATAAGAAATTTAAATGTGAATGTGATGAAAACAATAATTTTAACGTAAAAGACTTGTGGATGTGAAAAATTTTTTCAGGTGAAAAAACTTCAAGGTAAATGTAAAATTTGTGGTTTATTTGTTTCCGTTACAGTTATTGTAAATTTTGTATGCTGTCTGTTTCAACAAGAAATAATTCAAAAAATTCCAATTTGTTTTTTATTTAAATTGTTTGTTTCTATACAAAATTATTTCAATTCAAATTACAAGAACTTCATAAAGACAAACATATATGGTTGTTCAGACGAAATGTGTTGAGTATAACATTCATGAAGGGTGGTTAAATTTTAAGGGCCGATGTTGATTTTGAATAAAACACAAATTATTTAGGAAATTATTGTCTTTTTTTTTATTATGATAATATTGTATGGTTCAATTATGTATGGAACAAAATATCGGCGAATAGCCCCCGTTACCTTGACGGCACACCTCCATCCGGTGGTCCAAATTTTCGATGATGCTGAGGCATAATTTAGGTTCTATGCCGTTACTGTGCCGAATTATCTCATCCTTTAGCTCTTGAGTTGTTGCTGGCTTATCAAAGCACACTTTTTCTTTTAAATAACCCCAAAGAAAGAAGTACAACGGTGTCAAATCACATGATCTTGGCGGCCAATTGGCATCGCCACCACGTGAGATAACACGGCCACTGTTTCGTTAGCTGTGTGGCAAGTGGCACCGTCCTGTTGAAACCACATATCGTGCACATCCATATCTTCAATTCCTGGCTTCAAGAATTCCTTTATGATCTAGCGATAGCGAACACCGACGTCGAGTCGACGGTTGACGGCTATTCTGCCACACTATCGCGTACAACAGCAATGTTTTCCGCAGAACGAACTTGGCGAGCATGCACAGGTGCTTTCTCATTTCCTACAGACCCGATTTGCAGAAATATGTGCACAATTATCCCGATTGTGGACACATTTGGTCGATTATGCTGACCAAAATAATCACAAAGTGCATTTTGATTTGAACGCCCATTTTCATAATAAGCCTGAATAACTTTAACCCGTTGCTCGATTGTGTATCTTTCCATGGTTCGAATTGAGTTAGACTGAAATTGAGAATTATCAAATGAAATGCAGAAAAAAACTTGACGTGTAGATGTGGTTCGCATTGTTTCATTGTCAGTTGTTTAAACAACATTTAAAACAGAAAAAGAAATTGAGAAATATCAAATGAAATGCAGAAAAAAACTTGACGTGTATATGTGGTTCGCATTCAACAACAACCACCCTTTATTTAACTGATTTTTAATGATGTGTCAGTTGTTTAAACAACATTTAAAAATTAATAACATAAACCATTTGATTTAAATGAAGTCGGTCGGTTTTTTGATGAAATATCATTTCTTTTAAATGGTATTTTCTGTTATTTTAACTTACAAACTATTTTAAGTGTACTCACAGCTTTTTAAGTGCTAGAACAATTTTTATTATTTTCAATTTTTATTATTATTTGCAACAGGCAGTCGTATAGACAGACGAACATCTTAAGAACGACTTAAGGTACAATTATGTGTATAATTTGTGGAGTCATAGACCTACATATGTATATTTCGACATTGTAGTGGCTATGAAAAAGTCTTCTTCATTTAAATATTTGTATACAATTAAATTATTATTAAAGTTTTGAACCTTAAAACTAATACAACAAACCATATTTTATTTGATAAATTGTTTTTATAAAAAATTGCATTTTTTATAAAAACACTCAGGTCGCCACAACATGTTATAAAAGAAATGATAAACTGTGGGGACAAATTTATCTTTTTTGCTGCTATTTTTACTTCTTCTTGTTTTTTTTTCTGATTTTCCAGTTTAGAGCTTTAAAGTAGCTTTTTCTCAACATTTTTGACTTTTAAATTGTTTTTTAAAATTATTTGCCTTAAAGTGCTTTTTATTTTTACTAAAAACATATTTTTTCTCAACAATAGTTTTGTTTTTTTTTTTTAGTTTTTTTGTCTCAACTTTTTGTTTTTGCTTTTACCTCTTTGCAATTACTGTAGAGCAAAAAGTAAACGTCCATATATGTGGATTCGGTTTCCAAGAGGTTAAATTAATTTCGAATTTGACAAAAGCAAAAGTATTAATAAACTTAGTGACATCCAATGGTAAAAATAACAACGAATATATTTGAGTTTAAATGATGGCCATTTTCATTATATTCCTAAATTTTCATTCTCAAAATTTCTCATAACAAGGTCCTTTAGTCACGATGGTTATCTAAGCAAACTTTAAAGCACGAATGCAATTTTTTTTGTGGGCTTCTTAATTTTGTTACATGTTTAGGTTAGTAAACAATAAATTTGTTAAATATTTTACATTTGTTGCATTATTTATATTGTCATGTTCATACATGCACGACCATCATGCTTTAAAGAATGTATGATTGAAAGGAACAATATGAAGTAATATCGCATGTTAGCATAAGTTTTATATTTTTAACTAATGGTTGGAATATTTTTGATAAAAAAAGGCAACAAATAATTAGTAAGGAGTTTGGTTAAATAACATACAACAAACATTTAACATATATTTAAGTAATAGCAAATATGAGGTTTTACGTTACATACAACAGGAAAAAGTATGTTCAATAAATATTAGAACTACAAAATTTATTGTCCTATATGGTACGTTTAAAATATGGTACAACTTTTTACAAATTTTCCAGAAAGTGGGCGAAATAGGAGTGGTTGAAAATTGACGAATATAAAATATTTTCTCAGTAATAGATTATTTATTTTAATTTAATGGAAATTGGAATTGCTGGAAATTTGACTATATCCATGAATTAACAGTCTGTGACAAAACATATGCAAGCACTTGTGTTAAATAAGATATGTCTTAATAAAAAATAAAAACACATTTAGATTTCTAATTTTTTTTTATTTATTTTTAAAATTAAAAAACTAAATTTACTAAAATAAAAGAAAAACAAACAACACTATTTAGCAAAAATAAAAAAAAAATCATATGAAATCTTTGACATCGTTTATTTTACGCGACAAAACAAAAGCACATTTTCTCTTTATTTATTACAAATTAAAATATCACTAATGTTTAGTTGCGTAGCCCTTATTTTTTTTAAACTTCTTGACATCTGCCTGGCATGGACTCATTAGATTAAATAAAATATCATCGGAAATTCCATTCCATGCAATTTTCACTTGTCGGAAAAGGAGAATAGTATTTTTGCAATTATCGCGATTTATTTTTCGATCTACATTATTCCATAGATTTTCTATAGGATTGAGATCTGGCGATTATGCTGGCCATTTCAAAACATTGATCTTATTGTTCACGAATCACTCCTTTACTCATTTAGCTGTGTGTTTTCGATCGTTGTCGTGCTGATACCTACACTTAAGTGGCATTTCCTCCTCTGCTTGTGGGAGCATTATATTTTTTAGGATATCCTTATACATGAAACGATCCATTATGCCATTTACTTTATGAATTGCTCCGATTCTTTGCCCAGAAAAATATCCCCCGACCAAAACATTTCAGTGTTTGCCTTTAGTGCACAAGAAGAAAAAGTTAGAAAAAAATTATGATTACAAATTACAGAATTTTCACAGAATATTTACAAATTTTTGTTGCTAATTTTAGAAATCATTTTAAAAATTTTAAAAAACCGATTTGCTAAAATTAGTAAAGAAATTTACTAATTTTAAAAAGTGAATATTGAAAGAAATGTTATTTCTAATTAAAACTTACACCTACAAACATAAATTACCTTAAACAAGATTCAAAAAAAGTTATCGGAAGTGAATAGTTCCTGCGCTCACCAAGAGATGGCACTGCTAGCTCCAAACTTTTTCTTTCTCAAGTTGGTATAACTGTCCTGGGAACACATGCAAAGTTGCAAGTCATTCTATCAATTCTTTCTTTGTTTACAAGCCATTTGAAGTTGACGTGTCATTGATTTTTTTAATATGGAAAAAATTGAATATCGTGCAGTCATTAGATTCTTTGTTTTGAAGGGTTTAAAAGCAAAGGAAATTTATGAACAATTGTTAGAAGTGTATAAGGAGTCCTCACCTTCAAAACGCACCGTTGAATTTTGGGCTGGTGAATTTAAACGTGGTCGTACCAGCCTTAAAGACGATCCACGCGAAGGACGACCAAAAACTGCAACCACTGCAGAAATCATTGAGCAGGTACATAATATGGTTAGTGAAGATCCAAGTTTGACTAAGCGTGAAATTGCTAATGCCATAGGCATCTCAGACGAACGAGTACTCCATATTTTACATGAAGAATTACGTATGAAAAAACTGTTTGGAAAGTTAGTGCCGCACACATTAACAATTCAACAAAAACTGGATCGAAAACAAATTTCTCAGCGTAATTTGGAGCGTTTTAAGCCGAATAAAACTGACTTCTTGCGTCGTTTTATAATTATGGATGAGACTTGGATCTGGTTGAGACTGAAGTTGGTTGTTCAGCTCCAAAGCAGGTGAAGTCACAACGATCAGCAAAGAAGGTTATGGCATCAGTTTTTTGGGATGCAAAAGGAATTTTGTTGATTGATTATCTTCAGAAAGGTTAAAAAATCAACTCTGAATATTATTGCAGCCTTTTGGATCAGCTGGATGAAAAAATTCGTGAGAAAACACCTGGTTGAAAGAAGAAAAAAATCATTTTTCATCAAGACAATGCACCTGCTCACAAAAGTGTTTTGACGATGGCTAAATTCAAAGAATTAAAGTACGAATTGCTTAAACATCCACCGTATTCACCAGATTTGGCTCTCAATGACTACTATCTCTTCAGAAATCTCAAGCAATTCCTTCGTGGAAAGCATTAGACGGTTTTTTTGCAGAGCTTCCGGAAAACCATTATAAGGATGGGATAAAATTATTGGAAGATCATTGGAACGAGTGTATTGAGCTTCTAGGAGATTATATTGAATACAAAAATATATTTCGTAACAAAAACAGTATTCTTTCGTTTCAAGCGCAGGAACTTTTCAACCAACCTTATCGACTCATGTATACACGCAAAGAAAAAATATGGTTGGGTCAATCATATTCGAAGAGCATCATATATTTTTGGGTTTATGGTTGTACCAACCATAATCGTACTATATTATGGTTATCATATTATGATAATAAAATAACCACATTTTTACCATAATATGGTCCCTACAGATATATTATGATTCATAAATTATCATATTATGGTCCTAAATAAACATGTTATATTGAATTTATCACAATATGATTGCACGTAATCATAGTATGCTCAAAATGTTATCATATTATGGCCCCTCATAACTATATTATGATTCCTGGATAATCTTAATGGAAAAGTTCTTAGAAACTATGAACAAGCTTTTTGAATTTACGAATATTTCCTTTAGAAATGTCTTTTATATAAACAAAATTAATATTAAGGACTTTTTGAAGAAAAATTGTTAGGGAAAAAATCACAGACTTTAAGAACTTTTCATTCTTTGATTATATAATTATTTATTGATTGTTGCCAGCATTTTATGGTTGCATAATTATCATATTTTTTTCATAGCCAGAATATTTGTTACCACAGTATGGTTACAGGCAATCATGATATAAAATAGAAGGTGCCAATCATACAATAGTAAAATATTTACTAAATAATGATGGTAGCGACCATGTTGATGGTTAGAAAACCAATAACTTGGTTGTGACAACCATGCCCGATTGCAGCAAGCACAATATAGTAGCAGTGATCATATTACAACCATGTTTTTTCTCTGCGTGTAAAAATAGGACATTCACTTAAAATAGCACTTAAAAGGTTTTTTATTTCTAAAAATCAGCCCCAAAGACAATTAAAATTTGACCTTAAAGGTAAACAAATTGCCTAAAATATTTTTCAAAACAGAAATTACCAAATTAAAACAAAATGATAAATTCGTTTGTTTTTTACAATTTTTAAGCTTTGTTTTATTTTTTAAATAAAATATTTTTTGAAAAAATAAATAAAATAAATTGGAAATTTTGTACTTATATTAATAATATTTAGTATTTTTTTTTGCTGATTTTAGAAAACAGATTTTAAATTCCACTTTACAAAAAAATTTACTAAAATTTAGTAGCAGCAGCTAATTTTTCATACAAGTTTCATTGTACTACACGTCAGCAGACATGTGTTGCTAGGATTAGCAAAAAATACCGCGGGGCTCAATTTAGCAAAATTTCCCGTAATAACAGCAAAATTTTCAGTTGCCAATACATACTGTTTTGGTGAGTGTATACCGAGAATTAAGGCGTTGTCCTTTAGGTCTGCGTACTAACCTAAATACATCAGAACTTTTCAGATTGAACTTTGAACGGTCCCCCATTGAGTAGTACTCCAGTTTTCGTGCTCCTTTGAAAACTCTATTCTAGCTCGGAACTTCGGTATGACTTTAATCCACCATCAACAGCTCGTCGTTGAATTGATCTTGTTGAAAAATTTATTTGCAGTTGAGTTGCAATAGACCTTGCTGATATAAAGCGATCTCTTTTTTTAATTAATCGTAGTAGTTCTTGGTCGTCCTGATTGCTGGTTTTCCTCGGTCGACCACCTTTATGTATAGAAATCAACAAGCATATAGAAGGAACATGGCTTATAATTCGTAAAATAACACTATGATTGATTCCAAATTTATTTGCAATGGATGTCACTGGTTCACTGATTCACCTGTATTATAATCATATATTTATTGTCACTGAGTACTTATTATTACCCAATTTTTCTTTAAAAAAATGGCTGGATATAACCGATGACTCTGAAAGATCAGGAACAACTATAAACACCTGCAAATTATTTCTAACTAATATTAGAATAGAGAGTTTTTTATATTTAACGATACTTGCTGTTGTTAGTCTTTACCGATTAATGAATAATGTAAATATATATTATTTCGTGCTTTTCTTTTGTCAAAAAGCACTGTTTTAAATTTAATATAATTTTTTCCTGTTTTATTTCTTCAGGTTTATATCTTATATTAGTAAAAGGGGTCCATCATTGTTATAAATAAATAAAAAAATTAAAAATACCAGTGAGTTTTTCTATGCTTTAAAGCTTTATGATAGTAAGTACAAGTTTGTGCATATATAGACTTTAGATGACAATTTGAAATAAATTCAGCTCTGAGAAATAAATTTATCTAAAAAGTTTACAAATTAAACGTATAACAAGGCTTCGTTTTAGAAAAATAAATCGTTAAATATTGTACATTATTCAGAAATCGTATCGTCTGCGATATTTTTTTGGGAAATAAAAAATTGAATTATATATTAGACTAAAAATTCAGAAACAGTTCCGAAAAATTAACATTTTTTTTTATATTGCCCGTATGGAAGTCTACTGACGCTATAAATTTTTCAGCATTTTCCAAATTTCATAAAATTTTAATAAATAATATACAGGCTGGGGCAAAAACCATCATCTGATTATCTTTCGCTACAACTTTTGTGTAAAGTAAAAACTCATTTTGTTTTTTAACTGATTATAATGACTTGTAATTACGAAATTAGTTTCTCTTAATTGTGGAATATTAACTATGTCTAAAAAATGGCCGCCTGTATCGTTGATGCAAATTCGGGCTCTTCTGATTGCATTTTGTATAACTATTTGCAGCGTGGGTAGTGTCACGTTGTCAATTTCGACTCGAGTATTGTTCTTTAACACCTCCTAGGTGCGGGGCTTGTTCGCGTATACCTGAAGCTTCAAATATCCTCATAGGAAGATGTCTGGTACGGTAAAATTTGGAAATCTGGCTGATCGAACCAAATAACCTAAATGCGAGATTATATGTCGCGTGAAGTATGACAAGTGGCAATATTGTACTTTACAATAGGGTGATACATATTGACCCACCCTTTAAACAATCTTTGTATTTTCAATATTTAACCAGGCTCACACTTCGGAAAACGTTAAAATGATCATCCATGTTTTGCTTGAATCACATATAACAATAAATACTGCCAGTTTGACATTGGTACGATATAATTTTTTTATTAACTGGACAAATGGTATGGAATACCTTGTATGTACATAGAAATGTGTAACAAAATTTGATGACAAACAGGGGAAACATTGCAAAAGACCAAATTATATCTATATATCTTGTTTTCTTAAGTAATTTTGTAGTTCTTTTGGTAACGAAAATTTTCTAATTTAAAATTTTCTTACTGCAGACAAAAAGTACAGACAAAATGAAATTACAGACTTAACACAGTATGACTAACATTACACACATACATTCATACAGACATATAATATAAGTTGGTTATAACGGACATTGTAAGCGCGAAAAAGTATAAGTAGCAATAACGGAAACGGAAGTTGCAGCTCAGCATTCCTGTCTCTGTTGGATGCTTTTTTCATCTTTCACATTTTTTTTCTTTTCCTTCTTTTTCTTCTTTTGGTTGGCAGATTGCCAATTTTCTTATGTTTCTTATAGCCAATGTGCAACAAAAATAAAATATGTTTTAAACAAAATGTGGCCAACTACAAAGATATGTATATAAAGTAAATGGTTGTTGGTTTGATATAAAAAAGATTCTCCAAAGACGACCTTCAGTTGAAGTTAGGTGTCTATGTATGAATAACCAAAGCAACAGTATAAATAAAAGCAAAAACAAAAAAAAAATAAAAACGAAGAAGTAACGACCAAACCAAATAACAAAAAAAAAAAAAAAAATTAAAGAACGTATTTTGTATAACTTGCAACATTTATTGCAAATTGTAGGTAACAGAAAACAGCATTGAAGAAGAAGGAAATAAAATTACTCAAACTTTTTTTAAAAAAAAAGTAAAAATTAAGAAATCCTTACAAAAAACATGTTTTTTTTTCTTGTGTGCTGCATGTAGTATAAGTTTGTGGCATATAAATTATGACTTTTCTTATAAAAAAATACATATTTCTTATAACTTGTATGGTTATCAAGTAACATAGAGTTTTTCTTTTTTTTCAACAAATATATATGTGGCTTTCAAAGACCCTTATCATCGTCATTAGTTAAAGCTGATTCATTACTGAAATTCAGTCGTCGTTTTTTTGTATTTCCACAAATTTTCACTTTACAGTCTCTCTGTTTTTGAAGTGTTGCTAATTACAGCTCAAATATATCAATTACACGAACGATTAAATTTTATAAAATCTTGAGATGGTATGGGAGATGGGGAAGACAAAAAAAAATAGTCGCACATATTTTACGAATTTCCTAGCAAATTTTGTGGTACATTATCGGTGTTGCTGAATATTTTCGCTTTGTTTCTGTCCAAATGGCTTTCTTTTTGAGTTAGTGTTTGTGGAATGAATTATGGGTTTCTTTTCCATTGGTGGTGTTGGTAAATATATGGTCGAGTATTATGTAGTTGACATTTAATTAAGAACACATTTTTAAAACACATACATTTTATTTTTAGCATTTGGTTATTTTTCTATTTAATGTGGAAAAATGTGGAAAAAATAGTTAGATCTCAGGTCTTATGCATTTAAGTTTAGATACAAATTATTTTAAGAAAAAAAAAAACAATAAATAAATAAATCAAAAAAGTATAGGTGGTCAAGCTCAACTATTAGATACCCTATGCCACATTATGATTTATGCCGTATTACCAAATTGCGGGAAGCTTCCTGATCCTTATTATATGGGGGAAATTTAACGGTGCAAATAATAACTAAAAATCGATTTATATTAATATAAATAATTTATATTTTCCTGAGAAATATTTTCAATTAAATGAGAACATATTTTACTAACGATTGTTCAACTCAATTTCAATTAAATTCTCATATAAACTTTGGCAATGGGTGCAATAAACCCATGCATTATATTGTAATGTATACTTTTTACCCTTATCGTTATTTTCCAACATAAAGAAATGAGTTATCGATAACTGCATAATACATGTTTCTTACTTTCAACATTATTTTTATATATAAGATAATGAGTTACCGATAGTTGGTTAAATAATGGATTCCTTTTTAGGGTAAACTCCTTTTTTTCAGCATAATCTAATAATTTAGCGATAATTGGATACAAAATGAATTAAAATAAATAATTTATACTCCTTACTTTCAGCATTATTTTGAAATATAAGGTAATGAGTTACCGATAAATGGTTACATAATGCATTACAATTTAACATGAAATAATGACCTTTAAAACTAATTTATTTATACAAATAATATTTATGAAATTCTTATTTATATTGCACACTACTGTAAAATGTTTTAAATCCTGACATCATTTTTAGTTCAAAAAATCAATATAGAAGCAACTCGAGTATACGTGTTTTTTTCCTAGTTTTGAGTTCGGTAGAAAAGCCCATATTGGTGGGAAATAATTAAAGATTTAAACTAAAAAGTTAAAGTTAGAAAATAATAAGCAGAAATCAGTTTAAAGAATTATAAAAATGATTATTTAAAAAATTTATCTCCAAGGCATTACCTTGGAGTTAGTTAATAATAACCCTACAAATTTCTTCTTCAATTTTTTAGATTGGTTGTATGTTTTTGTTTAAAAATATGTATATGTAAAATAAATAGAGCCACACTAATAAAAAATAATACTTCTCCAGTTATAAATAAAAGTTGCGACAATGATTCAAGATGACTATTTAAATAAACTACATACAGTCGAACCCCTTTGATGCTAGAGTAAATTGGGGCCCCAGTTCCGTAAATTCAGAACGAAATTCTTAAAAGTTCAATTGTTAAACTCGAAATATATAATTTTAAATTCATTGTTAATTTTTAAGGGGTTCGACAGTTTTTTTCTTAGGATAAACTTTTTTGACCATATATTTTTTTAGCTCGTCGTAACCCAATGGGTAACCAATTACTACTCTAATTCATTTAAATATATGCGTAATCAATTTTTGTTAACCTCTTCGTAAACGTATCGGTAATCTCTTTCATTAAATTAATTTTTTCTTGTAAGTATATTGTAAGGATGCATAAATTACTTTGAAGCTCATCGCTATACATTACTTACCCATTATTTGTCAATGTCCGATTTTGCTGGGATGTTTAGTTAGTTCATTTGGAATATTGATTTTTGATAATTTTATTCAAAACAATTTTTTCTTTTTTTCTTAAAAAAAGTACGAACACTTTACTAATTCAACATTTTAACTGCGGTTTTGAATTTTATACTTCTGACATTATAATCGATTTTAGCATCCTTAAAATATCTCTTCGCAATCAGCCACCATAAATTAATGAAAAAAAATTATAAATTTTGGATTCGTGATAAACAAACCTGTAACCGCATTTTTTTTGTGAGAACGGAGAAGATAAAAAAAATATGAGCTCCATATTGAATCAGTTATTAAGAATTTTCTACATCTGAAATCAAATTTAGTTTTAGTGACCGCAGAGCTTGTCGCACTAATAATTAAAAACAGAAACAGCACATATTTTAGAAAACATGTCTGTATTATTAAAATTGTGACCCGATGTAAAAGGGTTAAAAATTATGCCGAAAATTGCTACTTTTTCGCTGTTTGTAAGTAATTTAAAATTTCTACTATAAGGCCACTTTTGGTAAGGAAGTAAAGGGTGTCTTTTTAATCCCGAAGAACATTCAATTGTAAAAAAATTACACAAAAAATAAAAGTATAATCCAAAAATGTTTTTGTTCGAAAGATCAATCCATATGGCTACCGCGGCTGTTTTTGACGAATCGCATACTGGACGTCCAATTTTTTTGAAATTCAAAAGGTGTCAAATTACACTCCCTTGGAGGCCAAATTTTTATTTCAACCACATCTCGCACGGATCTTTGATCATGGTGCGGTAGCGAGGGTCCACCACAGTGTAAACCGAACCAAACGGTGTATTTTTCTGAATGTTATGCAGTCTGCAGAGACTGTTGTGGATTGATTTCACTTCATATGCGGCAATTTTGTTTATTAACAAACTCGTTAAACCAAAAAAGAGCCTCATCGCTGAACACAATTTTGCGATAAAATATCGGATCAGTTTGCGCGAATTGATTACTGATTTTCAAAGTAAATCTGCATAATTTGGTAGCGTTGTCTATTCATGATGATTTCCCCGAGTATACTAATCATATATATCAAAAAGTATGACAGATCGCTTGACAGTTAAATAAGTGTGGCCTTTTTAAATTTTTCGTCGGGTTACCGGAGGTCAATAGCCTTTGGGCAAAAGTTTGGTCTCTTCGAAAGGGCGACCTCTACAG
Source organism: Eustalomyia histrio (assembly GCA_949748255.1). NCBI lineage: Eukaryota > Metazoa > Arthropoda > Insecta > Diptera > Anthomyiidae > Eustalomyia > Eustalomyia histrio. The sequence goes on from OX456526.1 coordinate 10,848,603, forward strand.
TCGACAAATTTTTTTTTTTTTAAATTACCTTTTTTTGAAATTACCTTGAACCTGTAAAGTGGTAGGGTCTAATGCCCATCTAACTTTCGCTTTTGAGGAGTATATCATTTTCATGTTAATTTGTTTCAAATTTCCAAAATTTTCTATATGCCTGAACAAAAAGATACCGAAAATAGAATTTCCATACCTTAGCGTCATTTCGGAGATCTTAACTAATCCTTCCTGAGAACTAATATGGTATTTGAATCTAGACATAATCATTTTAAAAACGGATTTTGGTCCTTATTTAGTAAAATTTGGGCTTTTTTGCATCTTTAAAAACAATTTTTGAAAAAAATCTAATTTGTTGTATGGTGTCAAAGAGTGGGGAAACACATTCTGGGTGTATTTTAGCTATGTAATGTGTCCCCATTGTAATATCTGATTCTTTGGGCGGACTACTTTTGTAGATTTGGTTTAAATTTTAAGAATTTTACTGTCTTATAATTCTCATTTTATATACTAACCGCATATACAGTGAGAATCACTTGAATAAGGGATCGATAATTTTAAGTTTTGAACGAAATACGTAAATTTGCCACAGTAAAGGGCCATTATCTAATCATAAATTTATTCAAAAAATAACAACAATTTTTTATTCTAATTCATTATTTTCTAAAATTTATTTAACAATATGAAAAAATTATATAATTTTATGTATCACATGAATAAGGAAAATGTAAAAAATTAAAAAAAAATATTGTAAATTTGTATTGTGTAAAATTAAAGATTATAATTAATAACAAAAAAAAAATACATATAGTAATGTGTACTACCACCATTTTTGCAAATGACCTTACAAATTCGGTTAGGCATACATTGGTATATAGACCCTAAGTAGTTCAATGAAACAGATGTCCAGGCTTCCTTTATTTCATTTTTACGGCATCTTTTGTCTCATATTGCTAACAAGCCACCCCCAAACATTTTCCATTATATTTAGATGTGGAGAATATGGGGGCCAGTTAAAAATTTCCACATTTTGTTCATGAATCCACCGTTTCACAACTCTGGCAGTGTGAATTGGAGCATTGTCGTGCTGGTAGGTCCAGGCTTAAGGTCCAAACAAATTATTAAATTGTGGAAATGCGTTTTTAAAGATTCTCTTGTAGGACTATCCAGTCATTTTTGCAGTTTCGAAAACCAAATTGATGATACCATAGTACGATACGGAACCCCAAACCATAACTCCACCTTCTCTGCTGTGTCGTCTCTGTAAAAATTGTTGCTCTTTCCTCAAATCATGAAAATAATAGTTGTATCCGTCTGGACCATCCATATTGAATTTTTTTTCGTCGAAAAAAACTATCTTAAACCATTTTTCTGACCATGTCATTGTATCCTTAGCAAGTTGGAGACGCTTCGCCTTTCGTTTTTGGCGAGCAATATACCGACATTTCTTTAGAATACGATGAACTGTACAAACACTTACATTAATTTCACTTTCATCCCGAATTTTAGCAGCTGACATCGAAGAATTTGAGGCAAATCGGCAAGTCTTTTGTCCTTTCATATTTTTTCCATATTTTTCAATATTATTTAGGTAATTGTAAATCACTGTTTTTCCTCTTCATTCATGTTGTTCCGATTACAAACTTAGTAAATATATTAGTTCAAAGTTAGAAAAATACAATTCCTTATTCAAGTGATTCGTACTGTAAATTAAAAAAAATTCCATTTAATATTATATCGATTCACAAATTTTTTGTCTCTCTAATATATTTTTTTTCGAATATAAAACTTTAGCTTTAAATCATCATCACAAAAAAAAAATAAATATAAAAAACTTTAACTGGTAAAACTGTCTGCAATGCACATACAAATATTTGCTTTTATAAGTCTAAGTTAGTCTGTATTTAGAAAACAAAAAAAAAAAAAAAACATACTCTGCTTTATTTTTTTTCCTTCTGGAAATGCAGGGAAAACTACTAAACAAACCAACTGCTATAACCGCATTTCGTTTTTCTGCTATTAACCAAATTTTCTCCATATTCTATGTCTTCCTATGTAATTTTTTTAACTCAATTTCATATAATGCAAGAGATTTTTTTTTCTCGCTATATCTCTCTCGATGCATATGGAAAAAGTGCGAACAAATATTGTTATAGTTTGCTACATAGTTAAATAATATTCCCAGGGTGAGATGTTGGTTTGGAAGTGCTATAGAATGGTGGGTTGGTTGGACGGTTGTTTAGTTTTGATGTTTGTTTGGCGGTGATATCAATGTTTTTTTGTTTTGTTTTATTTTTGTTGAACAGTGTTGGTATTACTGTTTTTAACAAATAACTTGGTAGTCAATAGTACCTGTAGTCAGAGTTTGCTATACATGCAATGCCACTATGGGTCAGACAGAATTTTTAAATATAAAACGAAATACTTTTCCAAAATTTGTAGATTTTAATTTATGAGAAGAACTTTAATTTATAAAATATATTTATGTAATTTATCTCAAGGTTTGAGCATATTAAAAAAAGCGAACTTAGTAGAAAATTTACATGCAGCGCAATTTTATTCCAAGGCCGTGTACTAATCTACACGTTTTCTCTTATAACATCGAATTTGTCTCATACAATTAATTTTATCCTACATTCAACACTAAAATGCCGTGTTTGTATGCAACTATTTAACGGATTTCTATGAGGTAATATTGGTTTTTGTTTGGGATATATTCATATAAGTAACTGTATTATGTTATTCAAGGGAGAACTATTACTTAATAAATTTTCATTTCCTCCAAAAAATGTTTATAATATTCACTGATCTACTTTGTAATCATCCTGTAATTTAAAATTCTTGTGAATTTTGATTTAAAATTCTTGAGAATTTTCTGACCCATAGTTAAATGCAGAGCTTATTTCAACTCTCATTGTTTCAACTTTGTTTTCTAGAGTTGAGTTCTTTTCTTCTTTTTTCAGATTGTCGTTAAAAAATTTTCACTTTTTCAATCTGTGCATTCTTTTCTGTCTTAGTCTGTCTATTACTTTATTAAATGTTGATGTTAAGTTTATAGTTTTGCTGTTTTCCCTAGATGGCGGATTTCATCTATTAAATTTTTCCTTTATCGCTTGTTTTTAAACTAACCTTTAAGGCATTTCTCTAGTTAGTTGTTGTCGATATTGTTGTTGCTTTTAGCTGACATTGTCAGGTTTTTACTTTTATAAAAATATCTCTTAGTAGTTTTGCAATTTGTTTGTTAAAATATATATTAATGGTGATAAGTTGAAACTTAGAGTTTTGAAATATTTGTCTGGCTTTACTTTACAGCAACGAAGTCTTTTGGTATGCTTATCTGAAGTTTTAAAATAATGTCAGCTTATGACCATATGTTTCATTATATATAATTTTTTAAGCAAATATTAGGCTACGTAAAATAAAAATTCATAAAATATTAAATGGGTTATTGCATAAAACGCAACGCCTGACTGCGTTATTTTCTTTACAAATTGATTATATTTTTAACAAAAATGATTTGCTTACAAATCAGCATAAAGTAAGGCGTTGCATTTTATAAAATAATGCTGATTAAATAATAATGCATATACTCGTATTTATATCATTGGGGGTTAAATTTTTCTCCTGATTTCATTTGGAACATAAATTAATTTGATTGAAATGTAAATGAAATATTTTGGCATTACAGTACTGGCACTGAAATACAATATAAACTCTTAAGTATAATTTGAAATTATGTGCTCAACTGGACGTATGAGTCATAATGAATTGGCTTATAACACTCATACGTACAGTGGAATTTGATTGTGCACAACAATATTTTTGAAAAAAATAATGGAAAACTTAGATAAATCCAAAAAAAAAAAAACCCAAAAATAATCAAAATTCTATTAGCTATCAATAACATATTTTTCTTTTTTATTCGCTTAAATATTTTGCTATGAACTGAAAAATTAAACACTAAAGCGTTATTTAATTGGGCAAACTTCAACTAAATTCAAAAAAAAAAGGAATTTGCATACAATTTTTAAATTTCTGACATGAATTAAATTAATCATCATTTTTAACACTGATTGGCATCAACGAAAATTAGATTTTGATTTTCTTATTGAAAAAAAATCTATACATTGTGAGATCTGGCAAAGAAAATGGAAAAATAGTGAAAATTACAATACTGTATGATTTCTAAAAGTAAAATAATGTTGTGTTGTTAGTAAAAGGTTTATTCTTTAATTGTGTCCTTGTATTTGAAAAGAAAACTGTTTCTGAGTCACTGCAAAAATATACTTGACCATACCTTAAATCACTAAATGTTGATGCTAAATTTTAGTACTAGTATTGGTATAAGATAGTAGCTGATTGAATCATTTGATATATATCAGGAACGTCAATTGCATAATTATTTAATACAGGACAAACATAAAAAATATTACAATGTATTATCAGGAATACTGAAGTAGTTTGATATCATAAACTGACAGTGAGTTTAGTTCGTTCAAATTTACCTCGAAAACACAAACAGATTTTAGAGCTGGTCGCTTAAACTATGTGTATGTGTGATATATTCAAATTTATGATAGCGCCTAAGGCAGCTTATTCTTGTGGGAACATAGTATTCCTCAGAAGCTTTGAGATTAGTCAAAATTCTTGTGACCTTTCGGGGTATTCTGGGCTATGTTAAGGATCCCAAAAAGGTGTGGGTAACTTCCAGTACAGGATCACTTTACCATCTACTGACAGCTCTGCAATGATAAACAGACTGAAGATAATTCCGATTTCTATTTATCGGGGATGTTTCTCGGTATTGTCAGTATACCCAAGCAGATCTAGGCGATAAGGAATTTTTAGCCCTCAGCTGGATCAGATGTCATTATTCCAGAGGAACTTCCACACATCTGTGACCTGATAGCTCCATTCTTTAGCATTTACACTGGCTGTATGTTAGCGGTGAAGTAGAGGCATAGGAGTAGTTTTAATTTTTTAACCTTCACACCTATCAGTCTATCATGGTTTCTATTAAAAACACTGGAAAGGATGATTGAATCTTAATTACGGGAAACCATTGACCTGCTGTCTTCACGACAACATGTATACAGTATGGGAAAATCAACGGTGACTGCTTTACCGAAAATAGTTGGCACCATCGTGAAATCTTGTTCGGTGAATGCTTATGCCATTATAGACTTCTTGGACAAAGAGGGAGCTTTTGATAAAATCGAGCTGGAATTATCGAGTCTGAGCATAGTTTCAGTGACCATTAAAATGGTCGGAAAGTTTTTGAACAATAGGTGCCTAACAGCTGGCCCGATTCACTAACAGAGGGACAGCTTAGGAGGTTTTATATCACCACTTCTGCATATTATCGCACTTTATCCTGTACTTCTATCCTTGGATCCTATGATGATGAAGTTATGATTGTGGTGAAGAAGAAGTTTCCATCCACATCGAGGTATATTATGCAGAAAGCTCTGGGGGAGCTTGTAATCTTCCACAGGGGACTTAACATGCCCGCTTTTGCGCGTGTTAATCTAGACAGTGTGGAAGTCCAACTCTCCAACGGTACCAATATTCTTGTAGTAATTTTGAGCACGAAGCTGTTTTATTGAACACAACTTAGAAGAAAGTGTAAAATAGCTTTGTATACCCGTAGAAAGGTCGTCGGAAGGCAGAGCCGTATTTTCGTGGCCTCAATGATCTTTGGGTTGCTGACATTTCGCACGTCTTAAGCTTGGAACGCGGCTGATACTGTTTCAGCTGTGGAGTCTAATTGACCGTAACCATATCATTCCTGTTGTTCAAATGACGACGGTGGCACTCAAAAAATTAAGTTAGTAGAATAATTAGTACACAGAGATAACAAATTCATTGTGACTTCCGAATCAATTTTAATGTTTGCCTTATTAACTTTTGAAATACAATTTATTTCTCTAATTTTAACGGAACTTCACACATTAACATGGTGTTAGTTTTTTTTGATCGATCGTACCTAAGACATAAAATTAACAAATAATATCAAATAATAATTAAAAAATTTTTTAATTATTTCCTACATAACACTCTTAATTTTTATATAAAATAAATAATATTTCATATAAAAGTATTTCATAAAATCGCTAAATAGGTATTTTAATTCCAATAGGTAATTTAATTCCCAGATGTGTGGCCCCTATGAGATAAATATTTATTGTAAGTTAAAGACCACATAAAGTTAAGTGGCATTAAAAAGTTTACTTCAACTTTTTTTAAGAATTTCCTTTTATTGGATATTTGTCTATCCATTTGAAGGGAATAATTTATGCATAATTTCTTTGCAATGCAAGTATGAGAAAAATGTTCATTTGCTGTTTTGGAATTATTTTAAAAATTTTTCTTGCGTTCCTCTGACATCACAGTTTATGATCAAAGTGCAGTTGACACAATCTGATGTACTTTTATTTAAATTTGGATCTAGTAGAATAAACCATAATTTACCGGGAAAATGCGTTTGTATATAAATATTCAAAATTTTCACTATAACTCCTGCATATTTCCATTATCTTCAGATTGCATTTTACCTTGGCCATTGTATTAAAAGACTGTATTAAACAAAATTTTTTTTAAGTTCATTGCACGTTTGTAGTTCGTTGTTCTAGGTACAATTTTCGTTTTGTATGTACAATATAAATTAGCAAAAGACGGCTTATTGGCTGGAAGGCAAGAAAGCAGGCAGGCAGTCTACTGTGCTGTGCCTTGTCAACATTACGTTGTCTTTGTTGTCAGATTTAAATATTTCGCTTGCACTTCTCCTCCATTTGTTTGCAATACAGCTTAACAGTAAAAATAAAAAAAAAAATAAAATATACAAAGCAAAAGCTAACAGTACAATACTCTAGCAAATTGCTTGGCAAAAGTTTAAGTGGAGATAGGAAGAATACAGAATTTATGAATTGCTTACGTTGTAGGTGTATAGTACATATTCAATTCTACAATGACATCTTGTAGTAAATAATCCCCTACTTTGTCGTTTTGCGTTCTCTGTTCAACGTTTGTCATATTTGTACATAAGTATTATGGCAAGGACCCTTGAAACCAGGATGAACAAACTACATTTTTTTTAGCCACGCATGATGCCATGGTGCCATGGTGCCATGATGCCATGATGCCAAATGACGAAACTACAAAAAATTCTTAGGCGACACCATGAAATTCTTAGGCGATTTACGGAAACATTTAGCCCAATGCAATGGTACAACTCCAAGTACAGTGATTGTGTTGTGAATGTATACATGTTTGAATTTTTTTTTTCCTAACATTCAACAAAAACACAATATTAATTATTATTATAACAAACAAATGGATATTTGATTGTTTTTGCTTAAGACAACAAACAAAACAATGGTAAACGTGAGTATGAAAGAGACAAAAAACACAGAATTTAAATGCAAAATTGTTCAGCATATTTTAAAGGATTATGATTATGAGGATTATCCAAAACTAGTTGATCTATTTTCAAATTATGTAGTGGCAGATTTGAATAACTTGCCACGGGATCAGGAGTTCGAAATTCTGAAATACCTTTTCGATTGGAAATTACATGGAAAATAGTAAAATTAAGAATTTATTTATTTATATTTAAGAAATTTACATTAAAAATTTAAATATTATAATAAAATGTAAATGTTTATTAAAATGGGTTTTTTTATCTTTACTCATGTTTACCGTTGCTTTGTGTTTTTTGCATAGAGGAAGAATAGTATAGAGGATGCAACGCCGTCAGCGGCCAAATAAAATTTTATACAGAATACAAAGGTTCGGAAACTTTGAGAAAACAGGGGAAAATTGAGCAAATTTCCCTGATTTATGCAAAAATTTGAGTAAATTTCCCTGTTTTTAAACCTTTTTTTCAAATCCAATTGGGAAATCTGCAAAAACTAATTGGATTTGCAAAGAAATTCAATTGGAATCGCAAAAAAAAATCAATTTGAAAAGATGCTGAACCTTTGAAATCTGCACATACAAAAGAAAGAGAACGTTTTTTACGACGTGAGAGACATCGTCATGGTGTGGTTTTTTGTCTCTTTCATACTCACGTTTACCATTGTTTTGTTTGTTGTCTTAAGCAAAAACAATAAAATATCCATTTGTTTGTTATAATAATAATTAATATTGTGTTTTTGTTGAATGTTAGGAAAAAAAAAATCAAACATGTATACATTCACAACACAATCACTGTACTTGGAGTTGTACCATTGCATTTGGCTAAATGTTTCTGTAAACCGCCTAAGAATTTCATGGTGTCGCCTAAGAATTTTTTGTAGTTTCGTCATTTGGCATCATGGCATCATGGCACCATGGCACCATGGCATCATGCGTGGCTAAAAAAAATGTAGTTTGTTCATCCTGGTTTCAAGGGTCCTTGATTATGGTAGCGTGTTGATTTCCCTTGTTGCAAGGTAGTTTGTCTAAAGTTATTGCCGGTACCTAAGTTTTGTTTAACTTGTATTTACTCCTTCATAAATTTTGCATAAAAGCAGACTATTGGAATTTTAATCTCTTATTATGAGGTCTTTTGTTTGCTTCATTGGTTTACATTTTTAAGCTTTTTTTGTTTTGTTTACATTTGCCTTTTGCTTTGGAGGTATGTATTATTTTCTTCTTCATCTTTTTTTTGTCTCCGATCATTGTCAACTACTTGTTCATTATAATCCGCTTTTAGCGTTCTTTTTTCAGTTTAATATACAACTTATTAACTATCACGCGATGTTATGTCAAGTTGTTTCTTCCGTTTGTAATATAAAATAAATATTAGAAATCTAGAAATTTAACATTGTTATAAAATTCAAAGTCAATGTAGCATGTTTATTTTCTGGAGAGTTAAATGTTTAACAAATTTCTTAAATATATTTTACATCAGTGTTTGTATATTTACATCAGTGTTTGTATTCTCAAAAATCTTTTTATGTACTGAATTTTATATTTTTTTGTAGGGTATTTTAATTTCGCTTATATCTTACATTTTTTTTGCTTATGCTTATATATATCTTTTTCTTAGAAAAATTATTGTTGATTATAATTGTTTTAAAAATTTTGAAATAAATACTTGCTAGGAGACAAAAATCAAATGGGCTTAGAGCTGTCACTGGCAATTATATCGTAACTTATTGATTTCTATGTACCCAGTTAGAAATACTTTTGGTGCTTTGTTAAGCACATCATTTGTTAAAGCCACGTGCAATTGTTACAAAAATTTAAGATATAAAATTTATAAACTGACAAATGGAATGAAAATAAATAAAAAGATTTATTTTAATCAACCAAAATACAATTTTATTACTCATACGTTCGGATAAAATTAACAATCTTTCGTAGAATTGAAAGGTAGCAGCTAATTTTTTGGATATTTCTTACTCATATTTACTAAAAGATACATTTAAAAAAAGGTACTTTTTACTAAAACTAACTTTTTACTAAAAGGTAGATTTTAAAAAAGACATTTTCATAAAAGGTACATTTTACTAAAAGGTATTTTTTACTAAAAGGTACTTTTTACTAAAAGGTACTTTTTACAAAAAGGGTCTTTTTACTGAAAGGCACTTTTTACTAAAAAGTACTTTTTACTAAAAGGTACTTTTTACTAAATGGTACTTTTTACTAAAAGGTACTTTTTACTAAAAGGTATTTTTTACTAAAAGGTACTTTTTACTAAAAGGTACTTTTTACTGAAAGGTACTCTTTTCTAAAAGGTACTTTTTACTAAAAGGTACTTTTTACTAAAAGGTACTTTTTACTAAAAGGTACTTTTTACTAAAAGGTACTCTTTTCTAAAAGGTACTTTTTACTAAAAGGTACTTTTTACTAAAAGGTACTTTTTACTAAAAGGAACTTTTTACTAAAAGGTACTTTTTACTAAAAGGTACTTTTTACTAAAAGGTAGATTTTAAAAAAGACACTTTCATAAATGGTACTTTTTACTAAAAGGTACTTTTTACTAAAAGGTACTTTTTACCAAAAGGTAGATTTTAAAAAAGACACTTTCATAAAAGGTACTTTTTACTAAAAGGTATTTTTTACTAAAAGGTACTTTTTAAAAAAAGGTACTTTTTACTAAAGGGTACTTTTTACTAAAAGGTACTCTTTTCTAAAAGGTACTTTTTACTAAAAGGTACTTTTTACTAAAAGGTACTTTTTACTAAAAGGTACTTTTTACTAAAAGGTACTTTTTACTAAAAGGTATTTTTTACTAAAAGGTACTTTTTACAAAAAGGTATTTTTTACTAAAAGGTACTTTTTACAAAAAGGTACTTTTTACTAAAAGGAACTTTTTACTAAAAGGTACTTTTTACTAAAAGGTACTCTTTTCTAAAAGGTACTTTTTACTAAAAGGTACTTTTTACTAAAAGGTATTTTTGTCTAAAAGGTACTTTTTACAAAAAGGTTCTTTTTACTAAAAGGTACTTTTTACAAAAAGGTACTCTTTTCTAAAAGGTACTTTTTACTAAAAGGTACTTTTTACTAAAAGGTACTTTTCACTAAAAGGTACTTTTTACTAAAAGATACTTTTTACTAAAAGGTACTTTTTGCTAAAAGGTACTTTTTGCTAAAAGGTACTTTTTGCTAAAAGGTACTTTTTGCTAAAAGGTATACTTTGCTATAAGTACTTTTTGGTAAAAAGTACTTTTTGCTATAAGGTACTTTTTGCTAAAAGGTACATTTTGCTAAAAGAAGCGTTTTGTAAAAAAAATACTTTTTACTTAAAGGTACTTCGTACTAAGAGAAACTTTTGACTAAGAAGTACATTTTACTAAAACATACTTTTTTTACTAAACGATACTTTTTTACTATATGGTATTTTTGAGGTACCTTTTACGAAAGGCTTCTTTTTTTAAAATGGTACTTTTTAGTAAAAGGTATTTTTCAAATTGCGATATCTTTAAAATTTAGGTATAGCAAAATGCATATTAGTTTTAAACTTATCTAAAAAAACAAAGCGAGTTAGATAACAGCTCGCAATATTTATTTCCTGTGGGTAATAGATAATACTGCTCCCCCCCCCCTCCCCCTCACCATCATCAAACTAAACTTAACACATTTAGATTAGAAAAAGTTGATAAGTCATTTTACTCCGTCCTGTACTTTTAGTGCCTGAATGTTTAAAATTATAGTTAAATATTTATGTTTTACTACTCTCTGTCTCTCTTATGTCAAATTCTTGTTTTCTGCAACTTTTTTAAAGAAAAAACATTTAAAGCAAAAGGATACTAAAATTCGCAATATGATATCAGCAGTATATTCGATGCAGCATTTCCCAAAACAATAAGCAACAAAAGATATTGAATTTAATATTTAAATGGCAAAGAATTTATCTAAAAAATCAGTAACCGATTCTCGGATATTGATGTCATATGGCAAAATATCCGCCCCAATAGAAAAAAATACCGGATTGGAGACTTCCCATTAACCTCCTCCATCAAAATTTAGCATCAAATACAAAAAAATGTTCTGGCCGGTATTGTGGTAAAGGCTTTTGATGAAAAAAACACAATTATCAATTGCAAAAAGCCTCAGACAATTCCGTATAGTTAAAATTTTAAATCTAAATTGGTGTCTTGGTGATAGGCGACATAGATTTTTATTAATAGTATGCCAAAAAAAAGTTTGAGGACCTATGATTTAAAGAATCTGGTAGAGTACAAAGGGAAATTAGAGCTGACTTTTGATAATGCTAGTACCGCTGTTTGTTAAAATAGATGAAACTTTCATCTATGTAAGACTAGAACCCTCATCATTGTCATTATGACAATAGCAACAACAATAATAACTAAAACAGGTTTGTACTTCATTACACGTGCTTAAGAAAAAACAACAATAGGATGGCTTAATTTAGAAAAGCCCTAACTCGATGTTTTATTACTTTAGTGAATAAGAAAAAATTAATAAATTCTAAAGTAATTTAATTATCAAATTTTGTTCAGTTGTAATTAAAACCGGCATCAATTTCGGAATTAATTTTTTATTTGTGTTTTAAAGTTTAAACTAAGTTAAATTAGACAACTAGTTTGGGTTAAAATAGAATAAAATAAATTCAAATCCGTAAATATTGCTAAAATCAAGGCTCAATCCATTATATTTTCTGTCTTGTGTCCTTTCTGTACCCGTTCCATTCCATTATGTTCCCCTTGCCTTCTGCTTCCATTCCACTCATTCCCCTTGTCTAATGTTTCAATTCCACTTGTGCCCTGCACCTTAACAGTAAATTAGTCTGGAATCTAGGAAATGATATTTCATACATCAGGTTTCTGTCCAAAATGGTTTGGACAGCACGTTTAGAGGGAGACATTTTCGTTTTTGAACATGCTCCTGGCATAAATTCCCAGCTATCTAAACAAAGGGTTTTGGCAGGCCGTAAAGTGAGAGATTCATCCCTGGATCCTGGCAAAATTTAAAAAGAGGATTTAAGGTTTTGAATTTGTTTTGCAATTAGTAGGGTTTTAAAATTCTTTTTTGTAATCAATAAAGAGGCAGAGTGTTCTTTCAGAATTTGTAAAAAACGCGAAAAAATCTAAATAGGGTATTTCTACATTAATCCATCGATCAGCAAAATGAAAATTATTTTAACTTATGTTACATTTAAAACAACCCACTATCAAAGTAGAAATATTATATGAAACCATACTTGAGAATATTGTTAATATCATTTAAATTTTATTACCGTTAGCTTAAACTAATGCAAATGAAAATATATAAATATTATTCGCATTCATTCATATCAAAAACTAATTAAAGTTGATTAAAAAAATAGAAAATCTGAAACGATATATGAACGACATACCTGTTATAACTAATATTTAAAAAAAATCCTGAAATAATAAGCTAAGCCGAAATAAATTAACACCCTTTAGGTGTTATTTCCCATACCATACGGAATGAATTGTATACTAAATGGGTGTTGATTTTAATCTAGGCAGGACTAAAATTGACAACCTTTATTTATAAAATTTTACTGAAAATAAATGAAACAAATTTAATTTTGAGTTTTGTAATATTTTAATTTATTTTTTATTTATAAATCACTCGAAATCAATTACGGCACCGTCCCGATCTCTAAATTGCAGTTCTCTGCCTTCTACGTCGATGTTCAGCTTGTTTACAACTAAAGTTAAAAAAACTGTATTATAAAAGTATTTAACTGTATTATTAAAGTATTCAATACTTTTTTGAAATTATGATTCTATTTGACGGGAAATCTTCACTTTCTGGTTCAACAATTTTTAAAATTAAAAATTTCCACCAATTTTTACTTTCACGAACATTTTTAAACTTTTTTTTTAATAACTTTTCAACTTTTAAACTACCACCTTTAGTGTACTTTTAGTGTACTGTACTTACACTACCTTGGAGTACATTATCTTAAGTGTACTTTGAAAAACCCCAAAAAACTAAATTTAACTTTCGATGCTCTGTAAAATTTGTATATAATTTCCGATTTTCGAAAATCAGCTTTCTAAGGACTTTCGGAAATCAAAAGTTAGTAGAAAAATTTGTAAACGGTTTTCAATCCCACTTTACTATTTTTGTACTGATTTTTAGTAAAAAAATTATTATTTAGCAAATCTTTTTGCTATTTACATTTTACAAATTAATGAATTTTTACAGAATATCTACAAATTTTTGTTGCTAATTTCAGAAATCATTTTACAAATTTTTGAAAACCGATTTGCTAAAATTACCAAAAAAAATTACTAATTTTAAAAAAGTCGATATTGAAGAAAATGTTATTTCTAATAATTTAAACTTATACATACAAACTTAAATTGCCCTAAAATGTTACATAGGATTAAAAAAGGGATCTAAAAAGAGGACATCCACTTAAAATAGCACTAAAAAGGGGTTTTTAGAATCAGCCCTAAAAACAATTAAATTTAACCTTAAAAGTAAAAAAAAAAAAAAATTGACTAAAATATTTTTCAAAACAGATATTACGAAATTAAAACAAAATGATAAATCCGTTTATGTTTTAACAATTTTTAAGATTTTTAAACCTTTGATTTTTTTTTTAATTTTGTATAAAACATCTTTTAAAAAATATAATCAAAATTTTTGATGCTCGATAAAAAAATAAATCTAAAACTTTGTACTGATATTAATAGTATTTAGTATTTTTTTTTGCTGATTTTAGCAAACAGATTTTAAATTCCACTTTACAAAAAGTCTACTAAAATTTAGTAGCGGCTACTAATTTTTCTACTAATTTCATTGTACTACACGTCAGCAGACATGTGTTGCTAAGATTAGCAAAAAATACCGCTGGGCTCAAATTAGCAGAATATCCCGTAATAACAGCAAAATTTTCAGTTGCCATTACAGACTTTTTTTGGTGAGTGTAAGGACTTAAACGTGATCAAGTCTTCTTTTGTTTGGTTAGAATTGATAAACAATACCAACGAAGTAGTCTGGCACAAACAAAATTTGAAAATTCCATGTATATGGCAATCTGTTTCGATTTTCTATATCCCATACCTTTTTCATCCTTGGCTCCATACTTGGTACACTTATTTACATAAATATGATACAGATACAATGAACACTATTATATTTTCATCAAGAAATATAAAATACTATTAATATTTTAAACCATTTTATTACTGTCCCTATTTTTATTTACATTCGACTATAGAAAATTATACTTCTTTTAATGGTTTTTTTTTTTCAATTGCAACAACAAAGTTTGAATCGTTGCAAATGACTGTATATTTTGATTTTTATATGAGATGTTAGTTTCCAAAATTTTTCAAAAAAATAATATATTAAAATTAAATAGAAAAAACATTAAATTAATTAGAAACTGTTTTGAAATATTTTTAAATAAAATATGATTCTATTTATTTTTAAAATGCAAAAATAAAATCTAAAATGTTTACATTTTAAATTAAAAATAAAATTTACTTTTAACTAGAATCATATTTAGTTTAATAAAGTTCATACTTAATTTAAAAATGTTGTAAAGAAAATGGCATCTTAATTCAAATATGGTTAAATATTTGATTTAACTATGATTTTAGCTCTGTGTGTACTGATGGGGTTTCCTTATATTTATTGGATTATTAATAGTAATTTTTGGATTGGGTTTTAGTAAAAAAAATTAACACTGGAGAATAGTAGATATGGATGGATATGGAAAGTCAATATATATAACACTATATTTAACATAATTCTTACATAGAAAATAATGAAGGTCTGATTTATAAATATTAAACTCTCTCCCATGTAAAAATCGAAACATATATGAACCTACATATTCGTTCCGAATATGAACCTACATATTCGTTCATGCATGGTTCAATATATGACCATATGTTTAATATATCTCTTGATCCAAAATTTGATGGTTTATGGTCGTATAATGTCATATATGAGCATAAAAGTATAATATATGAGCATATATGATCATATATAAACATATACGGCCATATATCTCATATGTGAGATTATGTATAGTAATTTACTAAACTATTCATGGATGTATATGACCATATATGCCCATGCATGATTATATATACAAGTCAATGTATGATAATGTATGTTCATATATATTTCGATTTTTATATGGGCTTTAACATTATTCTTACACTAAAAATAAAAAAGATAAAATAGATGTGTAAAGACAAATGCTTTTAATTCTTTCTAGGTGTTGTTTTTAAACTTGAGGGAATAAAATTGTTTTAAGAGAGAAATTTAGTTTCTTTTTGGCATTTAAATTAAACCGAAAGTAATAAGACAAAAATTAAAAAATTTCTGTTGCCTGTTTCTGTGTTATTTTAAAACTAGCAGGAATAGTTTTTATTGTTTTTTGGTGTTTTTTCTATTCCAAGTAGTCATTAAAAACTTGCAATTTTTTATGGTGTTAAAACAATTCCCTTAAGTATTTAAATTTATACCGTATGGTTTTAGATATAAACTATTTAGGTATTAAATTCAAATTTAATTCCAAAGAAGTTTACAATGAACACCGCTTAGTATACAAATTAAACCAAAACTTTTTACTATGTACAAATAACCAATATTTTTTTGGTCTTTGATAACCATTATAAAGGGTGGTTAAATTTAAAGGGCCGATGTTGAATGTGAACCATACCTAAACGTTAAGTTTTTTTCTGCATTTCATTTGACATTTCTCAATTTCAGACTAACTCAATTTGAACCATGGAAAGATACACAATCGAGCAACGCGTTAAAGTTGTTCAGGCTTATTATGAAAAGGGCGTTCAAATCAAAATGCATTTCGTGCATTTCGTAATTTTTTTTTAATAAGAATAATCGACCAAATGTATCCACAATCGGGAGAATTGTGGGCAAATCGCAGCAACATATCACGGCCGGTGCATGCTCGCCCGTGATATGTGGTTTCAACAGGAAGGTGTCACTTGCCACACAGCTAACGAAATAATGGCTCTTTTGCGCGACAAATTCAATGCCCGTGTTATCTCACGTGGTGGCGATGTCAATTGGCCACAATTTTCTGGCTAATTTATAATTATTATTACAGGACCATTTTTTTGAGCTATTTTTTCCTGGTTTTAATACACCACATTTTTATGAATGTCATGGAATTGATAGAATGAAATATTGTTTCAAATGGGAACGATATGGAATGAAACGGGAAAAGAGTGAGCAACAAATATAACGTACCAGAGAACGAGTGGAATTGAAACAACACACTCAAAAAATAAGTAAGTAGAAAAATTTGTAAGCGGTTTTCAATCCCACCTAACTATTTTTGTACTGATTTTTAGTAAAAAAATATTATTTAGCAAATCTTTTTGCTATTTACATTTTTAAAATTACAGAATTTCTGCGGAATGTTTACAAATTTTTGTTGCTAATTTTAGAAATCATTTTACAAATTTTTGAAAACCGATTTGATAAAATTAGCAAAAAAAAAAAATACTAATTTTAAAAAAATGGATATTAAAGGAAACGTTATTTCTAAATAAAAATTGCCTTAAAATGTTACATAGATTAAAAAAGTGATCGGAAAAATATCACTAAAAAGTTTTTTTAGTTCTAAAAATCAGCCCTAAAAACAATTTAAATTTGACTTTAAAAGTAAAAAAAAAATTAACTAAAATATTTTTTAAAACAGATGTTACCAAATTAAAACAAAATGATAAATACGTTTGCTCTAAAATTTTTTAAGGCTTTTATGACTTTGATTTTTTTTTAGTCTTGTATAAAATATTTTTTTGAAAAAAAAATTAAATTAAAAAGCTTTTATGCTCTTAAAAAAAATAAATTTAAAATTTTGTACTAATATAAATAATATTTAGTAAATGTTTTTGCTGATTTTAGCAAACAGATTTTAAATTTCACTTTACAAAAATTTTACTAAAATTTATTAGCGGCAGCTAATTTTTTCTAAAAATTTCATTGTACTACACGTCAACAGACATGTGTTGCTAAGATTAGCATAAAATTTCGCTGGGATCAAATTAGCAAAATTTCCCGTAATAACATCAAAATTTTTAGTTGCCATTACAGACTTTTTTTGATGATTGTAGACAAGTGGAACGAAATGTATTGAAACGGGGAACGATTGGAATTTGAACACAAAAGATAGGGAACGACATGGAATAGGCGGGTCCGGAGATTTTTTAATTTGTTTTTTTGTTTTATATATCATCGATTTTTCTTTATTTTACCGCTTTTCGCTTTTTTTTATCTGTCAATTGAAATTATTTTTTTAATTAGTAAATTACTAAATGAAGTAATTATGAGTAATTTTAATAA
The DNA here is from genome assembly GCA_949748255.1 of Eustalomyia histrio. NCBI lineage: Eukaryota > Metazoa > Arthropoda > Insecta > Diptera > Anthomyiidae > Eustalomyia > Eustalomyia histrio. The sequence goes on from OX456526.1 coordinate 10,866,357, forward strand.
AATTGATAAAGCAAATGTTTTTGCTATCAATGCTAATGAACCCATAAATAAACTAGTCCACTCAATTAACCAATACCATGTATGAGTGAAATTTTGCAAATTTTTTTTTCTATTTTTTTTTTCAATTTACTTTTCATTTTATAGAAATAACGACAGGTGTACACATTAGTAAGCAAATCCCTTTTAATAATCCTTTTGAAGGTTCTTTTTAAGTGCTACATACAAACCAGTTATAACATACACAGAGAGAGAGATAGACTGCTTGCATTTGCAAACACTAACAAATTGTATTTATCTTTAAGCTTCAGCGGTTGTTAATATGTGAGAAAAATTGTTTCAACGTATAACCAACAATGAACATCAACATCAACCTGAAATGTATTGTTGTTTGTATACAACAAACAATAGAACGTTGCAACATGGTTTTGTAAAATAGATAAGACAGGTATGGATATCCCTTTACTTTAGTATCCAGTTTATAATGGTAGAATGGCAATTTAGAGGCTTTTGCTGATAGATAAAAAGAGCTTTGAAAAATCGTTTGTCTTCGAAAAATTTGAAAAATTTGCTTTAAAAATTAATTGTTTTAATGCACAGGAATGAAGAGAGTAATTTTCTTAAAAGGAGAATTCCAACTTTTCCTCAAAACTTATTAATTTATTATAAAGTACAGTATTCAAAAATCTCCTTATTTTAAGCATTTTTTATTTTTTGTACCATACTTGGCATCACTAATTGTCTTAAGTTGCAAGTGTAAAGAGTTTTAGAAATTCCCTTTTTTATTTCAATTAAAAATATCAACATTCTCCAGGCTAAAAGTGAACCACTCTTGGCCATATTATTCACATACCTATACAATACCATCCCGTATTAACATCATATATACGAAAGTCTATTGTACTAACTTCCCTATTCCTTAGGCTAAGAGTTTTTGTTTGTACGGTTCAAGTGCATTGTTGTTTCTGTGTGTTGAACTTTTTTTCTCTCGTTTATGTTGTTTTTAATTTAGGCAAAATTTTTTAAGACTCTTCTTAGAATGGAATATAAAAGAGGGTCTTTTTATTATAAAATGCACACTTATGTTGCTGCCTCATCCATTCGTTTGTTGACATATTGTTTGGGGTTTCTTCTATGTTTGTTACAAGTCCTCCAACATGTTTGTGTTTACACTTGTTTGTGTGCAACATAAATGTCACTTAATGTTGTCACAATATGTATGATATAAGTGCTCACAAACAAACACTTGTCTCGATTCTTAGAAGTTTTTTTTATTTTTTTGTTTTTTTTTTTTTCAATTGTTGTCTTAAACACAACCATTAAAATTAGCTGACGACAAGATAAGCGAAAACCTTGACAATACTTCAAAACTGTTAAGTGTTTACAGGAATTTACATTATTTTGTATTAATTATTCAAATGTTATCCCTTGTTTAACACTAGAATATTTAAGGATATTTTACTTAAATAGAAGTTGATATATGTATGTATATAAAGCCAACGTATGAGTGATATTTAACATAAATATCACTCATACGCCACTGTTTACCAATATATTATACAAAAGAAACTGGTTGCCTGAAAGATTAAAATGATTCATGTTTAAACCAGCAATCAAATGATATTTTCAAGCCTAAACATTATACATTATGCTAAGTTACTGATCAGCTTTTTATACCCCCCACCATATAAGGTGAGGGTATATATCAGTTTGTCATTCCGTTTGTAACATGTCGAAAGTTAGGTCCAAGACCCTATAAAGTATATATATTTGTTAATCTTATGCAATTTTAAGTCGATTTAGTCCGTCTGTCTGTTGATCACGACGCAAAGACGCAAGAGGGGGTGCCTATTTTTATCCAGTTTATTGGACATCCATCCGAGCGAAATCGGTCCAGCGGTTAAAAAGTTATGAGTGAAAATGTGAAGATACCTCTAAATTTTCCGACTGGTATAAAATATATATTCTCATATTTTTTAACTAGTCGCTTAGAAATGAATAATATTTTGCATTTACCTGAAATATTTTCACCTCCAAAAATTTTTTCACGACTTAAATTTTTTTTCATCACAAGAAATTTTTTCACCTCAAAAAATTTTTTTTACCTTAAAATTTTTTTTACACCAAAAAATTTGTTTTCGCGTCCAAAAAAGTTTTTCACATCAATAATTTTTTTTTTCATCTCCATAATTTTACTTCAAAAGTTTTTTACATTATTTATATCAAAAACAGTAGAGAACATTTTTGTAGGATATTGGTGGAGGGTATTTAAAGATTCGGCACAGCCGAATTTAAGCCTTGTTTTACTTGTTTTTATTTGAGGTCGTAATTGTTCAAATAAAAAATTATGGAGTGCAACAGTAGTCAAATATAAAATTCAAAAGCAAATCCTTTTTTAAAACTGAAAAATTAAACCAAAAAATTAATCTTTGTTTTAGCCTCACTTCGATGGTATGCTTTGAAAAGCCAAAACAAAACAAAAATATTCAAGCCAACACTTTTTGTTGTATTTTTGGCAACAATTGTCACAATAATATGATGATTATGACTTTGATGACAAAAAGAAATATAGTTTGTTGTAAAATAACATGACAGTTGACAACAAAATATTAAGGAAAATACAAAAATTCAGTGTAAATTTTATAAAATATATGTATTCCATTGTACTACAGAGGAATGACAACAATAACAACAACACCAAAATCTCATTGCTGAAATACCAAAACAATTTTTTTTTTGTTTTTAACACTTATTTAAAAATTTCATGTAAAAAGTGTTTTTTCTGTAAGTAGTAGCATCATTATTATTTAACACTATATGGACCAAGCGAGATAAAACGTAGTGTTTCAATTTTTGAATTATTAATTAAAAAAAAAATACTGTGTAATTTTTTCCTAACTTTTTGTATATAATTTATGTAAGTACTTAAGTACAAGTAATTTGTTTACATAAATTTTTTCTTCATCTCTCTCCTAATTATAGAGTAGAAGTCGCGGCATTATTATGCAAAAAAAGTTAATATTGGGTATACAAGTTAATAATGTCGATTTGGAAAACAGATGGCTTAACTATTACATATGGTTTGTGTCAATAATAACAAATATGGTATTTTGGAGGGTAAACATCTGTCATAATAATTCAGTATTCGATAGAGGCCAAAGTATAAACACACAGTTTTTTCAATCGCTATAATAATGTCGAATTTTGTGCCTAAAAAAGATGTTTTGTGGGGAAGTCTAATGACCTTCTTCAAAAGTGGTGATTTCGAAACAGAAGACAACGAGAGTCTTGGTCAGCCGAAAAAGTTTGAAGATGAGGAATTGGAAACATTACTCGACGAAGATTGCTGTCAAACGCAAGAAGAACTTGCATTATTATTGGGAGTCACACAACAACCCATTTCCCTACGTTTAAAAGCATTGGGATACATTCAAAAGCAAGGAAATTGGGTCCCATGTGAATGGGAAATTCTGCTTGAACGCTACTGGTGATGAAAAATGGATACATTACGATAACCCCAAGCGGAAAAAATCATATGTAAAGCCCGGACAAACAGGCAAATCAACGCCGAAGCCGAATATCCATGGCGCCAAGGTAATGCTCTGTACAGTTGAAATCGGGTTGGACGATCACAGAGGATCTGTACCGAACACAATTGATTCATTTGTAGAGAGCAATCAACGAAACCCGACCAGAATATTCGACCAGACACAAGGCCATAATCTTCTATCATGACAACACTCGGCTTTATGTTGCAAGACCGGTCAAAAACTATTTGGAAAACAATGGATGGTAAGTTTTGTCTCACCCGCCTTATAGCCCAGACCTTGCCCCTTCTGCGTATTACTGGAATACGCTTCACTTTAGAACAGGGTACCAGAAATTGGCTTCATTTATTTTTTACCTCAAAACCGAATCAGTTCTTTTGGCGCGGAATCCATATGCTACCAGAAAGATGGGAAAAAGAAGTGGCTAACGATGAACAATACTTTGAATAATCTATCAATTTATTTTGTTATTATAATAAATGCATTTTTCAAGCAAAAAAATCGACATTAGTAATTTGTATACCCAATATAATTCGAGTTGAAATAATCTTTGGCGTACTTAAATTAATATGTAAACAGCTTAGGGCTTGTTTTTGCGTCTTAGAAACAATTTAAATATATTTAAATTAAAAATAAAACAAACATAGTTTGATTTCAAAGCTGTTTCTATTTAATTTAATGTTTTCTGTGTGTACTAAGAGGCACCATGTTTCAAGACAGTATAAGTATTAGTCTTGCCAAACTGCCTATTACGGTTTACTTTGAAAAACCTTAAAACTGCAAAAGTGTTCTTAAAGCTAAGGAAACACTGTGTTGACAGCTCAGAACCTAATAAGCCGGAAAGTTTTGTAAATTTATAATATTTTGTAAAAATCACAATCTCCATAACACATTTCATACCCGATATAGGCAACATTGGTACCCGATTCCCATCTGTAATCACTCTATATCTGTATCTTTATACAAAGGAATAACGTTTCGAACTGACTGACTGATTCCACACTAAACATCACCCAGCCAATCCCCTGGAGCTAAGAAGTTATAATTTTGTATAAAGACTCCAGGTAGACATACGAAAATTTTGAAATTTTTCACATTCCTACGGCGAGGGGCAAAATGGCGTTAAGTCTCTCCCTTGGGCAAACTTCTTTGAATAGAAACCTGAAGTTTAAAAAATATATTTTCCCTTTAGTATCGGCTAACCCACTAATGAGGTTTGTTTTGGAATTTTCGACAGAGACGTGATAAAATGGTAATTAAAATGGTGAAAAGCCTTACTCTTAACAGCCTTCCCAAACCGCTAGAGCTTTCATAGCTAAACTTGATTTAGAGGTTCCTTCTTCGGAGTGGATATCAACTAAGATGGAATTTTTGGAAAATCCGAGGGTAAAAAATTCTCCTCCTTCAACAGCCTGCCAAATCTACTGGATCAAGAAAGTAAAAATTTATATTTAAAATCTGCTCAGATGTTGTTTTTGGAAATTCCCACGGAGAGAGGAAACCACTTTGTAGATATTCGCAAAGATGGGATTTTTTAAAATTTCTAAGCGGCGGGAAAAAGGGGTCAAGTCTCCCCCTTAGGGGCCTGCCGAAACTACTTTGTCTAGAAAGCGGAAATTTTAAATATGGAGCATGTGTTAACATATTGATAAGGCATATTTTGAAAATGGGGACTAAAAAGACGAAAAGCCTTCCCTTCCATGGCCTGCCTAAACTCTGGAGCTAGAAAGATGAAATTTTGTCATCAACAAAGCCGGAAGCTACAAAGCTGAAATGTGATATATAGGTTGCTCTTCCTACGTATACAATTGTTATAAGGGGGTTTTTGTAAATTCCAGCGGGGAAGGGCAAAAAGGCAAAAGTGTACCCCTTGACTGCTTGCCCAATATCCTTTGGTTGAAAACTTGAAATATGAAGTACGTGTTCGCTAAGATTAGCCAAAACTGCAAGTTTTAAGACGAAAATTCTGGGCAAAAGGGAAAATTTTCCTCTATGACGGCCCGCACAAACTCCTTCGGCCAGAAATCTGATATGCCTATTTCTTAAGGTAAGGACTAACTGCGGACAAAACTGGGTTTTTAGAAATTTCTAGGAGGAAGGAGAAGTTGGCTAGAAACCTGAAATTCTAAATGTATGTACTCTATAATGTGCTACTTCTCTAATAAGTTACCTTTTGAATCATTTTCATGTCGGGAATCTGGACAACTCCGGGCAAGAATTTATCTACCCTAACAACTTTCCTCACTAGTACACAGAGAAACAGATTCAATGAGACAACCGAATTTCTTGTCAACTGAATAGCACAGTTGCAGGAACCAAATTATTCGATTGTCGCAACCAAAAGTATTCCTGATCCAATTGAAAAATAAGGTTTTCACCGAAATTCTATTGAATTAAACGAATTACGGTTGCCACAAGCAAATATGTCGGTAGCTCCAACAAACCATTCGGTTGGCAAGAAATTTGGTTGTCACAATGAGTTTATTTTCTCTATCTATGTCAATCCGCCCTTAGTTAAGATTTTAATTTGCAATATTTCATTTCTTTTGCAAAAAATGGGTAAATTTGATATTCCGGTAAGTTTAGTGTTAAGCTACAAAATAATGTAGCTGCAATTTGTTATATTTTTCAGGCTATTATATGAAGAACTGGTGCGTGTTTAAGTGTTTTATGGTTTAAAAATAGAAAAGACTTGATGACTTGGTTGACAAAAAATAATAATTGAAGTGTTTTAAAGATGACAAAAAAAAAAAGAACGCACAAAATTTGCCAAAAGATATAATAAGATTTTTATACAAAATTTGAATAAAACAGCGTTCTACTTGTATTTAATTTGTAACAAAAGAAATATTTTAAAACTATAATTAAGCAAAATTTCTGATTTCTTTCTAGCAATTATCATTAAAACGTTGTATAACATAAATCACTTTGAAGTATAAAAACTGAAAAACTTTTTCTATAATAATATTTACACAGAGATAAAATATTTTAAAATCAAGCAGAAAAAAGATTAAGTTAAATAGAAGCTGCTATAAAACTAAATTAAGTTTTTTTTTTTTGTAATTTTCTTCGATCTTATTGATTTGTATATTAGTTTTAAATATTATTTAAATATTGGGATAAATAAATAATTATAATTAATTTTTATACATAAAAGTAAAATATCTTAAGCTCATTTAAAAATAATATTAAAATAATTATATTACAGAGAGATAAATGGGTTAAGTTTTGCATATAAAGGATAGTCCAAATACAAGTGTCACTTTAAAATGAAATGAACAAAATTTAATTTCTTTTGGTAAATTATGTCTTTATTAGAAATAAAAAATATTCCCGATTTCATTTATGTGGCTGCCGCGCCAGTTACGAATGTCTCGCACGATATTAAAATTAAGAGTGTGGATCGAAAAGAAAACTTAGTGCGCTAAAGATCGATTAACGGACTGTACGACATGGTGCGCCATCCTGCTGAAACCAAAATTAACCAAGTTCAAATATCTTCCATTGCAGCCACCGCTCCAAAATCCACCCTCTGTGGATGCATTGGCTTCTCGGTAATGACAAACGGTTTTTTGGATCTCCAGATGGGGTAAATTTGTTTATTTGCATAGCCGCCGAAATGAAAATGCTTCGCGTCAGAAAAGCTGATTTTTGGTGCTTCCGTAACGCTCAAACTGAGAAGTGGACGGTTCTTTGCCTTCAATTGCTGAGTCAATTGGATCTTGTATGCGATTAATCCGAGATCTATGTGCGAAGTTTTCATCATGTTGGTGGGTGAAATACCGAGTTGTTAAGGTCGATGGCAAGTTGATGTTTTTGGATTGATTTTCAAACTTTCAGCCACAGCAGCCACATTCTCATCGGTACGCCTCGTAAGACGGCGAGTGTTGCCCACTAGCAAGCCAATCTCACAAACGTTTTGCACAATTTGCATTTTTTCCATAAGTAAATACTTTTTGAAAATACCAATATTTTGACTAATCTCCTTAATCTGCAGGTGTCATTTTCATTTCTATCAATTACAAATTTCTTTTGTAAATTATCATAAATTACACATTATGTACCATTCACATGTATGACTTGTTTGTATGTACAATAATATTTATGTAATTGTCAAAAATCAAAATCAATCATGCAAAAAGTATCCATCGATACAGTCAACCATAAATAATACAATCATTTAAATCTTCTGGTAACCCGAGAATAACTAGAGAAACAGCAAAAAAAAAATACACAAAAAGAATGAAATGTAAATCTTTTTCAACACACAGTATAAACATATAATAAACAAACGACAACAACAAATAAAAAACATGTTTAAACATGATTACACATAGTATGTACATAAAATTGTGGTTATTCACAATGCTTTTGTGCTACAGTGCGACAATTTTTCTATGAAAATAATCAAAAATTTGTGTTGCTCTGAATGTTCGTTAGTCGTTTGTGTTCAGTTTCTTTTTTTTTCTTATACTTTGATTTTGTGAATTATTTGTTAAAGTATCACAGTTGAATTGTTGTTTATCAAATTGGAAAAATCACAACTTCAATTGACAGAAAATAAAGAGAAAAAAATTATTTTTGTTACAATAGACAATACAAAGATAGACTGTCCTAAATCTAATAAAACTATTGTGTTAAATAGAGATTATGTTAAGCGCTTATAAGGACTTAGACCAAGGACCCTTGAAACCAGGATGAACAAACTACATTTTTTTTAGCCACGCATGATGCCATGGTGCCATGGTGCCATGGTGCCATGATGCCATGATGCCAAATGACGAAACTACAAAAAATTCTTAGGCGACACCATGAAATTCTTAGGCGATTTACAGAAACATTTAGCCAAATGCAATGGTACAACTCCAAGTACAGTGATTGTGTTGTGAATGTATACATGTTTGAATTTTTTTCCTAACATTCAACAAAAACACAATATTAATTATTATTATAACAAACAAATGGATATTTGATTGTTTTTGCTTAAGACAACAAACAAAACAATGGTAAACGTGAGTATGAAAGAGACAAAAAACACAGAAGTTAAATGCAAAATTGTTCAGCATATTTTAAAGGATTATGATTATGAGGATTATCCAAAACTAGTTGATCTATTTTCAAATTATGTAGTGGCAGATTTGAATAACTTGCCACGGGATCAGGAGTTCGAAATTCTGAAATACCTTTTCGATTGGAAATTACATGGAAAATAGTAAAATTAAGAATTTATTTATTTATATTTAAGAAATTTACATTAAAAATTTAAATATTATAATAAAATGTAAATGTTTATTAAAATGGGTTTTTTTATCTTTACTCATGTTTACCGTTGCTTTGTGTTTTTTGCATAGAGGAAGAATAGTATAGAGGATGCAACGCCGTCAGCGGCCAAATAAAATTTTATACAGAATACAAAGGTTCGGAAACTTTGAGAAAACAGGGGAAAATTGAGCAAATTTCCCTGATTTATGCAAAAATTTGAGTAAATTTCCCTGTTTTTAAACCTTTTTTTCAAATCCAATTGGGAAATCTGCAAAAACTAATTGGATTTGCAAAGAAATTCAATTGGAATCGCAAAAAAAAATCAATTTGAAAAGATGCTGAACCTTTGAAATCTGCACATACAAAAGAAAGAGAACGTTTTTTACGACGTGAGAGACATCGTCATGGTGTGGTTTTTTGTCTCTTTCATACTCACGTTTACCATTGTTTTGTTTGTTGTCTTAAGCAAAAACAATAAAATATCCATTTGTTTGTTATAATAATAATTAATATTGTGTTTTTGTTGAATGTTAGGAAAAAAAAAATCAAACATGTATACATTCACAACACAATCACTGTACTTGGAGTTGTACCATTGCATTTGGCTAAATGTTTCTGTAAACCGCCTAAGAATTTCATGGTGTCGCCTAAGAATTTTTTGTAGTTTCGTCATTTGGCATCATGGCATCATGGCACCATGGCACCATGGCATCATGCGTGGCTAAAAAAAATGTGGTTTGTTCATCCTGGTTTCAAGGGTCCTTGCTTAGACTAACGAAACTGATGGAGAACTCTTAGGGAGGGTAATTTACCTAATTAATAACCAGAATAATACGTTAAACACATATATTTCCATATAAATTTAACCTTCATAACTATGGTTTAGGCATTAAGCTATGATTATTTCGAGATAAGTTAGAAGGTCTTAAAGTTTTATTTAGCATAACCTGAATTTAAGAAAATGTTCGGACAGATGCCGTATAGATGTTGTGCACAGAAATAATACCAATAGCAAACAATTACAAAATTAAAAAAAGAGAAAAAAAGTGACAAAATTGTAATGAGAAAAATGAGAAACAAATCTATAACAAATATGTAACTATAGTTAGTAAATGAAACAAAGTATGGTCAGGACCATATATAACATAGAACTCTCACTTTTCTTTTTCCCTACACATTAAATAAATATTTTCACATATATTCGATAATTTTTTGTATAGTTATAGATCGTTTGTTCAATACATTTTCATTAGATATGTCCACTGACAGCAACTGTAGAAGAGTAAGAAATCTATGTAGTCTATGGTCTTAACGATAGTAGAAACAAATACGAAACCATATTGAAACGGAAATAATATACAATCACCTAATAGCAACAGTATGTATTTCAGAGTTATCGCTGTGAAAACCCAACTATCGAATCGTAATAAAGAATTGAAGAATTAAAAGAAAAAGAAAGATATAGTAGATTTTTATTTTACATTCAACTTAACACTTTATTCATGATTAATAAATGTACTACAAATAACCAAAAATGATAAACTTGCTACAGCTACAACACAGAATGGGGCAGAATGAAAATATTTTTGAAACAATACAGCCATTTCTAAGTGACTGGACCATGTGCCTCACAGGTCTAACAGCAGGGTTTCCATTTGGCACCAGAAAGGGCAACCCGGTTACGCCATAAATTTGAATATCTTCCAAATCTCTATTTATCAACCGATTTTTAAAACTTGAACAGTTTTGTAATCTGCTGGGAAAGCCTTCGCCCAGAAAGCCAGCTCCAGAGCTATCTAAATTTTTCCCTAAATCTAGTTTGGTGGTTTAGTATTTTTCTCTTTAGATTCTTTCTTGTTTCGGTTCATTGTCCTGTAGCGCTTGCCTCAACAACGCCCTTTTAAAAAAAAAAAAAAATGAAAAAACGGACCAATGACGCCGCACCAAACAGTAACTTTTCGTGGATGCATGGGAACCTGGTGACGAGGTTCACCATGCATCCACCATATACGACAATTTTGCTTATTAACATACCCGCTAAAATTGCAAAAACCCATAGTTCACTTTCTCATAAGCATCAAATAGATTAAAAAAGCGACACTGTTTTGAAATATCACAGGTAGTGAGCTGATATCCGGAGAACTACTCCTAGCCCCAAAGATTGAGACGGAGAGGAGATGACCTACAGTCTCCTTCTGAACTATTACCAAATGACCTGTAAGCACCACTGTCAATCTCGAAACATCTCTCCTGTTTATGCTTCAATTTGTTAATGGGCCACTTGAGCCTCGCCATCCTACAAGTGGGCAGTCCACTGCATCTACCTCTCACCTTCCGGAGGAAGTGCTCAAAGATGTAACAACTGGCATCTCTGTGGAGACATTTCAATCAGACACTGCCATTGACGAAGATACCGACGATTTTTCGAGTTCCAGCCGTACACTAGTATCTGCAGGCTTCCAGAATACCCGCGTGAAACACACTAGCGTGATCACGTAACCTAAAAAAAGCTTTGTATGTATATCGCAAATGCCAGAGAAGACTCCAGAACCTACCCCACAACTAATATGTGAACAGTCGATGTATAGGGTATACATCGACTGTTCACATATTAGATGTCAAATCTAGATGTTGACCCCACCTGTCCCATTCTTCTAAAGGGAAGATTATACGAAAAAGTCTGTTGGAGTAGAGTAGTAAAATTGTGGTCTGAGCTGCGGAGGCAGCTGGAACTGAGTTAATAAGCAGAAACCACGATAGGGATGAGATCACTTCATCTTGGCGTGTTGCTCTCCTAGCTTGTTCATACATCTTGCTATTAGCCAGACTAACATTGACAATTAGAGAGTTCAAAAAACAGGTCCAAAAAAAGCATTCTTTATTACATCAGTTCTGACATTGCTGAAAGGCCCTTCTAAGAAAGCAGCCAAAGTCTCTTGATATATGCATGTTGAATACTAAAGAGTTGTAGCGAACTCTCAAGTTATAGTCTTATGTGTTAATTAATAAGTCTTTGCATCGGCTTAAGTATGAAAGATGAGAGACTGAACGGAATGATTTTTTTCAAGTTCTGCAGCCTCAAGTTTCTTTTTTTGCTAATTATAGTTATAAATGCTGCTTTAGCAATAAATACCACCTGCTGACAGGGACATAGGTGAGAGAGAGAGACAATATTTATATAAAACGAGCAGCCAGGGAATGATCAGATTCCGAACACTCTGTGACATTATAGAAAAAATGTGTTCCAGACCAACCCGACAATTTTTATGGAGACTAACTTCCAATTGTACAGAATTTCCTTTCTGGGGCATTATATCATTCTCAACCTCATTGTAAGCTGCCCTTGCAAGGCAATGTTGTCCATTTTCCGAATCGGTAGTATACGTGATGTGAGTATTAAGTAAGATATCCAATGACTCGGTCAAAGATTTTAGCCAGGATCCATTTTCCATCTTTACCGAGGTAGGCAAATTTTCCCTTGCCCATGTCTGAAGGCAAGAAACTTTGAACGCCACATATATGACCCTTTCAAGGACACTCAATGATTGTTCGAGTCCAACAATCTTGTCTACAACCTTCGTTTCCTGACCTAGTTTAACCTGGAGAATCCTGCTAAACTGTGGCCATATGGTTCCCCTAAGATTTCTGAAGCATATTTTCCCCCAAAACTCTCAAGTTGACGTCATTGAACTTAGTGCTACCCCAAATGGTGTACCTAACTTTTATAGTTTTCCTTTTGTAGTTTCTCTCCAGCTGTTTCACTTCTGTACTTTTCTAATATTGTTTCTCCTGTCCAACGATCTTCTCCTCATTCCCCTATACGCTGGCTGCTATAATCGACTTTTGTAAATGAAATTTCTTTATTTTTATGTAGGTAATTTATCCACTTCCTCGATAGATGTAATCCGTCCCCTTAATTGACGTATGTGAACCAACCTCTTAAACACTTTCCTGGGTTACAAAAATTTATTAGCCCCTTTTGAAGTATTCTAAAAGCGCCCGAATTCCCACATATTGAAATTGCTTCAAATCCATCTCCTCCAACCCACACCGACTTAAACCATTTCGTATATAGGCTAAAATAAATTTTACACTTGCCCAGTTATCAAAAATCTCTACAGTCGAATATCTTTCGATATGGATGAATATTTGAATTTGAAAATTTTTTACTCTTATTTGAAAAAGTTTGTCTCTTAAAAATTTCCTTGGTGAGAATTCAATTTCGCTGAAATTTGGATATGTGTTTGAAAATTTAAAGCTGGAACAGTTACTACAAGGTTCCCCAAATGCGATAGCATAAGCCCTATTCCATCACTGTTTTGAATGTAGACAAGACAACGAAAATTGTGGAAAATCAACTTTTGCAAAAATTACTGAATTTTTTCCAAATCTTTTGAAGTCGGCCCCACTATGTAGCAGTATTGAAACATACATAGAAGATAAAGAAAGTTTGCATATAAATAAATTGTAGCAGAAATTCTAAAAAAAATATATTATTTATGAACAAAATCCAAATTGGAAATCGTAAGAAAAAATTATTACAAAATACATTAAAAAATTTTATTGCAATTATAGTGAAAATTTCAATTTATTTTAAAGATTTTTTAAATGAAAAAATTTAACATTATTTACATAAACATTTCAAAAAATCTTAAATTTTAAAACAAAAATACTAAAAGCAATTTATTTTACTTATCTTCTTAAAAAATTTAAAGTTAAATTTATGGAAAATGTTTTTTTTATTTGCAAGTATTTCTAAAAGTCATTCAACTGTAGTAAACTCCTACACTTATGTGAATGAATCGAGACAGTATCAGTAAATGAAGTTTTATTTAGAGAAATTACAAAAAAAATATATATTATTTTAGCCCAACAGCATGTTACAGAAACAATTGTGAGCCAACAATATGCAATAAACTCCTTAGACACACTCACACACACTCATATCTTTAAAAGCAATTTGCAACTGTAGCTTGTAATTTAATAGAAGTATTTGAATTAAGTCTACTACTAGAATCCCAGCCACCTTATAGCTATTGTACACTCACTGGCAGTTTTGTTTTATAGAAGAAAAAAAAATGGCCGACAACAATAATAACTATCGACAGATAGACAATAAAAAACAACTGGTGCCAGGCCATAATGTTGCATAGATAATACTACATACATAGAAAGGATGCCAAAGGACACTCGTTTAGAATGACTTTTAAAAATTTAACTCTTTTTTTATGGTTCTGTTCAAATGTCCACTTGTTGGAGTAGAAACAAAAATAAAAAAAGAAAAATTACAACAATTGAAAGTTTTCCAATTTTGAAAAATAATGAATACTTAACAATTATAAACAAAAATACGCACTTGATCACAGACATGCATGGAGAATTAACAAAAATTTCTGGTCAGGGATTATACAGTGAATGTAAAAAAATAAGACGCAAGGGTACAGAATAACAAGATTTTTCTAGATTAAATTCTGAGCTTTAATATCGATGGTTTACTAGCTGAAAACTTTAAGCCGATGTTTTAGTTTTTTTTTAGAGAAAAAGAAAGAAAACTTACAAAATCTGAAAAACTTTAACAAAAAAGTATTAAACTTTTTATTCAATTTTAAAGCATTAAAGGTAAGTATCCAAAAGCTTTCAACCTTTTCTATTTGACTGTTGGTTTTAATAGAAACTAAAAAAGGTATTGACAATTTTTTTATAAAAATTGGATCTTATAAAATTTTGTAAAATACCAATTTCTTTCTTCAATCGTGAGTTGTTAAAGTTACCAAAAAAAATTTCAATCTTCTTACTTAATAGTCGAATGCACAATAAACAATGCACACAAGATTTTATTTATCGTGAATTTAAAATGTGTTAAAAAAAGTACCAAACTCGACGGTCAAATATAAACTGTTAAAGGTACAAAAAAAAAAAAATACGGCATTTATTTTTAATTTAGATTTCTCAAAGGTAATATAAGATTTTTATATGGATAAAAATAATGCTAAACTTTTGCTTCAATGTTACGTTTTTAATGGTAACAAAAAAGTACTAAACTTTGTATTTAATCTTTGATTTTTAAAGGTACCAAAAAAGGTATAAAACTTTTTACTCTTCACTACCAAATCTATTCATCAATCATAAATTTTAAAATGTCCCAAAAAAAAAAAAAAAAAAAAACAGAACATAATCCAGCAGTGGATTTTTTAAAGTATCAAAAAAGTACCGAGCTGTTAAACCATTCAACCATTGAAGTTTTTGTATAATGTTTGTGTGATATTAACCAAAAACTTTGGACATATTAAACGACATTCATGTCAGACACTAAGAAATACACAGAGGGGTAAATTTTGCAAATTCATTGAGTACATCCAGAAATATTTGTAAATAAAATAAAAATTTTTAACCAAAAAATATTTTTTTTTAATTTTTGATCGAAATCATTAAATTTAACATACAGTACTAGTTAAGTGGCATCGAGGTATAAGTTATGCCACAAAACTCCAACATATTGCGCCCATTTGTTATTGTTAAAATTCTAGGGGGCAAAGGTTTGCGTTTGCCTATTGAGCTGTAGATTGTAGGCAAGAGAAAATTAATCGATGGCTGAATCACAACACCAAAAAAAGTACTGAGAAAAATTATGGGATTTTCTGACATTTTCTAGTCATGTACAGGTTGGTTGAAAAGTTCCTGCGCTCACCAAGAGATGGCACTGCTAGCTCCAAACTTTTTTTTTTTTCAAGTTGGTATAACTGTCCTGAGAACACATGCAAAGTTGCAAGTCATTCTGTCAATTCTTTCTTTGTTTACAAGCCATTTGAAGTTGACGCGTCATTGATTTTTTTTAATATGGAAAAAATTGAATATCGTGCAGTCATTAGATTCTTTGTTTTGAAGGGTTTAAAAGCAAAGGAAATTTATGAACAATTGTTAGAAGTGTAAAAGGAGTCCTCACCTTCAAAACGCGCCGTTGAATTTTAGGCTGGTGAATTTAAACGTGGTCGTACCAGCCTTAAAGACCATCCACGCGAAGGACGACCAAAAACTGCAACCACAGCATAAATCATTGAGCAGGTACATAATATGGTTAGTGAAGATCCAAGTTTGACTAAGCGTGAAATTGCTAATGCCATAGGCATCTTAGACGAACGAGTACTCCATACTTTACATGAAGAATTACGTATGAAAAAACTGTTTGGAAAGTTAGTGCCGCACACATTAACAATTTAACAAAAACTGGATCGAAAACAAAATTCTCAGCGTAATTTGGAGCATTTTAAGCCGAATAAAACCGAATTCTTGAGTCGTTTTATAACTATGGATGAGACTTGGATCTACCATCATGATCCTAAATTGAAACAAGAACGTCTACAGTGGACTGAAGCTGGTTGTTCAGCTTCAAAGCAGGTGAAGTCACAACGATCAGCAAAGAAGGTTGTTGAGGCATCACTTTTTTGGGATGCAAAAGAAATTTTGTTGATTGATTATCTTCAGAAAGGTAAAACAATCAACTCTGAATATTATTGCAGCCTTTTGGATCAGCTGGATGAAAAAATTCGTGAGAAAAGACCTGGTTTAAAGAAGAAAATAATCATTTTTCATCAAGACAATGCACCTGCTCACAAAAGTGTTTTGACGATGGCTCAATTCAAAGAATTAAAGTACGAATTGCTTGAACATCCACCGTATTCACCAGATTTGGCTCCCAGTGACTACTATCTCTTCAGAAATCTCAAACAATTTCTTCGTGGAAAGCATTTTTCGTCGAATGAAGAGGCCATAGCAGCCGTAGACGGTTATTTTGCAGAGCTTCCGGAAAACCATTATAAGGATGGGATAAAATTATTGGAAGATCATTGGAACAAGTGTATTGAGCTTCTAGGAGATTATATTGAATAAAAAAATATATTTCGTAACAAAAACAGTATTCTTTCATTTCGAGCGCAGGAACTTTTCAACCAACCTGTATTATTTATTTAGACTTTTGAAATAACTGAATATTGCACACAAATAAATTGAAAATTTGGCCCCTTGAATTCCAGCTTACTTTAAGTGCGTCCTTTATTTGTTTACTTGTTAAATGTAGTTATCGAAAATTTTTTAAAAAATGTTATACATTTCCAAATTATTTAAATTTATAATTTAAAATTTATCTCAATATTTTAGAATATAATTTACAGTTTGTAATTGTCTTTTAATTTTTGCCATTTGTTGTATAAAATTTTATTGTTTTTGTAATTTTGTAGTTGTTCAATAGAGACATACACACACACATATGTATGTACACAGATATATAAATGAGTGAGAGTTTGCTTGTTAGTTATTTGCGCTCAAGCGAATAATTAGAAATTATATCCAATTGCCTTGTGGCTGATTTTTGATTTTCATGGAAATTGAAACATACACAAAATCAACCAACCAACCATCCAACCAGCCAACCAATACACACACACATTTATACAATCATCTATTCACTCATTCATTTCTACGTACTACAAATGAATATGTGAATGTCAGTGAGTTTCTGTGTGTGTGTGTGTGTGTGTATGCGTTTTGGTGTCTGTATCTCATTGACAATGTTTAGCCACATGCCTACTTCCGTTTATGCCATCCACCATTCCACTAATATTGCAATCCCAATAAGCATTCAAGTTTAAAAAAATTCAAGTGCTTTAAAGTTTAGTAAATTATAAATTCCAGCACTTGTTTATTTATTTTTGAATATTTGTAAAACTTTTGCTGGAGTTTGCTATTGAAATAAAATATTATTGAAATTTTATTTAAGCTTTGATATTATAAAATATTATAGAATTAAATTTTATTTGCTACTTGAATTCCCTTAAAATTGTTTATAGGGATAACTGGCACAGTTCTCGTATATCTGGGTCTGTCTGTTGCTAAATTGTATCCAGTGGTTTAGGCTTCATATACTTTCAAACACACAGATGTACATGTCATGTTACTATAGTAGTGTCACAATACATATTCATTTTCCTTCTCACATACCTTTGCATAAACACACTATGACAGCTATATACATACATATGTAACACTCTTACATATACATATTCATGTTATTTAAAGATAAATTAGTTTCCATGGGCATATGGCAACAGTATGAGATAGACCCAGAGGCTAATATGAACTAAACAACACTCAGGTTTTTCCAATTTTTCATGAGAAATAATAAAAATGAATTTTTCTTAATTAAAGCATTGTCTTTTGTTAAGTATGACAAGAGTTTAAAGTGTAAGACAGTATCGTTTTAATAAAGTCAACATTTTTAAAATAGCCTAAAGGAAACTGTGGCCAAGTTGTGAACAAAATTTATTTATTTTCGTCTACACAGTTGAACGCTTACGAAACTACTTACATACAAAACAATTTAAATTTATCTGAATTTTGTTGTTTGTCTCTCAAGTCTGAACTATTAATTAAAATGATAAAATTATTTGTATTATATTTGGTTGATCAATATTTTGATTAGATTCTCTACCTCTCAGGGTGTTTAAAATATTTTATAAAAAACTTATTCGCTTTATAAGCTTTTCTAAAAAGGAATATGAATATGGATGATTCCATTGTGTGGGAGATTGCCCAAAAATTACTATTTCGGATCATAAATCTTCCGTGATCGTGATCACAAGTCAATTTGCTTACTAATTTATATATCTTTGTGGATTTTTCTAAGGTAGCGTGTCGTTCAAAGTAGCTACCAACTTTTGAGGACTTATTTTAACAAAGGCGTATGCCACACTTGGTCACACCCTTGAGGATCATCTTGTAAGTATACTTGAAGATACTGACAGTATCATTGAAGGTCTTACGAATATCCTTAAAAGTCCTTAAAGAGCCTGCTAATTTCCTTGAAGATTCTGCAAATATCCTTAGGGGTTCTGGAAGTCTTGTGGAAGCCCTAAACGTGATTCCGACAAGTAGTGTGCTGTAACAGGTCACAACCTTCGAAAGCCCTGAAATCGATCCGTGAGTATCCTAAAAGTCCTTTAATAAATAATTGTATCTGTTTCAGTTAGGAACTGTGCCATTCTAGATCACAACCTTTACAGGTTGTGGAAGATCTGTCGAGGTACTGTGAACGAGACTGGAACAAGGAAGTGTGAAGTTCTAGGGCATATCCTTTGGAGTTTAGGTAACGTCCTTTTAGTTCATGTAGACGAGCCTTGGACTAGGAAGTGTACCGAGAGGCTTTGGTAAAGTTATGTGTTATTCTGGGCCACTCCCGGAGGGATTTAGCCAGAGCAAGTATCCACATTCGCCAGTATATCAACCCCAGCAGGGCCTAAGAAGCATTCAGCCGGCCGACTGCGACTGAAATATGCATTAACCATCCCAGGTCTCATCTAACAAAATTCCGGCAAAAAGTCTTAGCCGTCCAAGGTTACCTCATACGTAAGTCCTGAGACCGGATTGAAGACGCGCGAGACCAGGACCACCCACTCGCAAGAGATACACAGGAAAGTGCGCCGTAAAAGGTCACATCTTACTAGAAGCATTGGTAAAGAGGTGGGCCGTTGCAGGTTAGTCCCGGAGTAATCTAACCGGACCGGGCGTGCTTCTCTCCGCACCTCAACAATTCCAGCAGTTTCCAGAGAAGAATCCGACAGTTCGACTCCTACATACACGTGTGGCATTCCAGATTTTGCAAAAGTGAGCTGTTTAAGGTTTAATAGTTCTAATTCGGGTGGATCTCTGAAATATATAATTACCCAGGTGAAAATATTCATATATGTTCATATATCGTCATGGTGTCATGTATTAGCATAAATGATAGATAGATTTCATGTATGAACATACATATATGTCATGTTCATATTGTAATATAAGATACCATACATATATTGCATATATTAGCCATATGTTTGCATATATGGATACATATATTAGCCCATATATGGGTAATATATTTTCTTTTTTTATCAGATATGGCCATATGTGAAGGTAATTTTTTTTCAATTTAAACCCTTGTTTTACAATCTAATTAATTTATGTTGAAATTTACACAACTTATAGTAGGTAACTGTAATCCTACTATAAACTGGGTAAATTTACTCTGTGTGCGTAAATAAAAATACACACATTATGCGTAAATTGATGAACACAAAATGAGTATAATTACATTAAAAGTGCGTTAAAAATAAATTAAATTTTGAAATAAATTAAATTTGCAAATGTACACATAAAATGCGAAAAAATCCCACTAAATTGCGTATATTTACCACCACCACAATAAAAATATATACCACAATAAAAATATATACAGTTACTTTTTAATAAATCTGAATTTGTATTTTAAAAAAATATAAAAGTACTTGAAAATTTCACAAATGATGTAATTAAAAAAAAAACTATTTTAATTTGCAAATACATGAAATATTAACATAGATTGGCGGGTTTCTATAAAAAGTGTCAGATTTTTTTTCTTAACAAAAAATACTCCAAATTTTAGATGAGTACACATGAATTGATTTTAAATAATGCGTATTGATATGCATTCATCTCGATGGAAAGCATCAATAAAAGTAGGTTTTTAGTGAATCTTGAATGAATACTTTCAGCACCTTCAATATTCCACATTTCCTCACATTTATATTTCCATGATTGGCCTATGTTTTTCTTCCATCTGTATTTTCTATATCTATTTCACGCTGCAAAGTTCTGAGATGCCTCTGTCCAAACTAATTTGGACACTTAAATTATAATTCTTGAATTTTAACCCAAATTATAATTTTTATATTAATCATTAAATAACAATTAATATAAGCATTTCAAACTGTATGGCAGCACTTAATTTAGTTTTCGCCGCAAAGACTTATTGGAAATTAAAAGCGAGTCAAAATTTATGTGTTGCTGTAACTTTTAATACAATAAGTCTTAGAGTCTCACAAGAACCGCCTAAGCGATCAGTTGATCAACCCAAATTATTAAAATAAAAACTGAATTATACCAGAAGTAAATCCCTAGTTGATTCATTATTTGCAAAGGGAACGCTCAATAAAAGGTAAGCCCGTTGATGCCAAAGGAACCAGAAACCACAACCTAATCAACCCCCTTTCTTTTATCTCTCAAAACCCTACAATTATAATTGCTCTAACCCGAGTAATTATAATTCACCTTTAATTATAGATTGCCCCACTTGGACTCATTAAGGCATTTATAAGCAAGGTTTACATACAATTGTACTGCATATCGAAGAACCCGGTAGTCAAGGTAATTTCACAACACAATTGTATTCAGCCTCTATTATGTCTTTGCCGGGATTAATACCGGCTAAAAACTGGGTTTTATTTATGTTGAAAGGTGTAATGTAATTGTCATTTAATAGTTTTTTAATTTTTCAAAATTTTCATCAAATAGATTTTTGTTGTCCATTATTTTTGCTTCTTGTATAAATTTTAATCCAATAGCCACAACTTATTTTTAATTATTATTTTTGAAATTTATTTACTTTTTTTTTAAATAGACGATTTTACGCGAACATTTAATATTATATTTTTTTTGAGCATTTTATAATTTGACGTGATATATGTAGGGTCCGCCATCTAACCTTTTTGTTTTCAACTAGTGCTTATTTCGTGAATGGTAACACTTAGCTCATGTCTGATTTGACAGATAATTTGTTTTATCCTTCCGCAGAACTAATATGGTTGTGTATATTCTTGAACAACGCTGGGAAATATTGCGACATTACTTTGAAAATCATGGAATGTCATCTTTTCAGATGAAGCTCATTTTGATCTTGGCGGGTATGTAAACAAGCAAAATTGTCGCATTTGGGTTACAGAAAACCCGCACCCATACATCGAAAAGCCGATGCACCCAAAACGAGTCACTGTTTGGTGCGGATTTTGGTCCAGAGGCATAATTGGGCCACTTACAGTCAATGGCGATCGTTATCGGGCCATATTGAACAAATTTTTGTTCACAAAAATTGAAGAGGAGGATATTGGCAACATTTGGTTTCAACAGGACGTCGCCTACGTGCCACACAGCCGAAGCTACACTCGATGTTTTGCGCCCTGTTTTTGAAGATCGCATTATCAGCCGCAGAGCTAATGTCATTTGGCCACCTCGGAGCTGAGATTTGACACCGTTGGACTATTATTTGTGGGGTGCCGTCAAATACGCTTTAAAGGACAATATTCGTGAAGCCATTGGCTGCACACAATCGTTAATGTGCTTAAAAATTGGACCGATCGTGTAGGCTACTGCATGGCCAGCCGAGGCAGCCATTTGAATGAAATTATATTCCATTATTAACCGAAAGGATTGTACTTTCAAATAAAAAAAGAAATTTGAGAAAATATTCAGTAGTTTTTGATCAATTGTTGGGGAGTACAGGCAGCAATCAAATTTGTACTTTTAACACCATTATTTTTATTTATAATTTTTTTTTGTAATCGAATATGGCCAAAAAAGAGAATGTACCCATTAAAATAGTTTTAAACTAAATTAATAAACGTGATTTGTATTTTAATTTTATTATTTTTAAAAAATAAGATATTCTTGGAATATACCAAAATTGTTCGTTTCTTCAATATATGTGACCTTCTCCGATAAAAGGGACTTAGTGTGTCAAAAAACGGGTTTGGACTTATGAGTGGATTCTGGTACCTAAAAGGATGTAGAATAAGATCAAATGAGTTAGATTTCTGATAAAAATTTATTTACTCCATAGAAACGTACAAGACGCACATCAACCCTTTGCTGAGAGCGAACAGATAGCTGAGAACGAACAGAGCAGCAACAATAGAAAAGGTATTGTCACACTAAAAGCGAAAAAAAAATTCGTCACCACATGACGTCACCAAAGTCGGCACCCAATCATAACTAACCATACCAAATCGCATCTCCCAACTGTGATAATGCGTTATGAAACTTTAAATGCGTTTTTCTCAAAACTTCATTTTCACACACTTTTTTTTTCTCGGAGAAAGTCACATATATGAAATCATCAGAAAAAAGTAAATAGACGTATAATATTTACAAAATAAAAGTATAATATTTACATTTACACTCACCAAAAAAAGTCTGTAATGGCAACTAAAAATTTTGCTTTTATTACGGGAAATTTTGCTAATTCGTGCCCAGCGGTATTTTTTGCTAATCTTAACAACACATGTCTGCCGACGTGTAGTACAATGAAATTAGTAGAAAAATTAGTAGCCGCTACTAAATTTTAGTATACTTTTTGTAAAGTGGAATTTAAAATCTGTTTGCTAAAATCAGCAAAAAAAAAATTTACTAAGTATTATTAATATTAGTAAAAAATTTTATATATATTTTTTTTTTATCGAGCATCAAAATAATTTTATTTTATTTATTTTTTCAAAAAATATGTTATACAAAATTAAAAATTTATTTTTAAGGTCAAATTTTAATTGTTTTTAGGGATGATTTTTAGAACTAAAAAAATTTTAAGTGCTATTTTAAGTGGATGTCCTATTTTTAGACATGTGTCGGACATGCCAGACATGTTCCGATACCATTTTTTAATTAATGTAATATTTTAAGGCAATTTAAGTTTGTAGGTGTAAGTTTTTATTAGAAATAACATTCCCTTCAATATCCACTTTTTTTTAATTAGTATTTTTTTTTGCTAATATTAGCAAATCGGTTTTCAAAAATTTGTAAAATGATTTCTGAAATTAGCAACAACAATTTGTAAATATTCTGTAAAATCTCTGTAATTTGTAAAACGTAAATAGCAAAAAAAAAATTGCTATATAATAAATTTTTACTAAAAATTAGTACAGAAATAGTAAAGTGGCATTGAAAGTCGTTTACAAATTTTTCTACTAACTTTTTTTTCTGAGTGTAGTTTTAATAAAAAAAAACAGGATTTTTGTTGAAAAATAAAGAAAGATAAACGGGCATATAGGAAAGGAACTCATATATGAACCTTAGTATATGTTCATATGTCAGCATATTCTGTCATATACCCTTAAATAACGGATCCAAACATATATCTAATAATATATGTGGCCATTATGAACATTTTCACCTGGGTAGTTTAAAAACAGGGACGAAATGTAACTTTTTTTCAATAAAATTACTTTTTTCAATTTGTTTTTTTGTTAAAATATTTTAAAATTTGTAAATCAGAAAAATAAAAATATTTACGAAATTGTGTGATATTGAAAGCATTAATATGAGACTTTCAGTAAATTATAGCAGTTACTTTGGGTCTCTGTTTAAAAATTTAGATACATTAACAATGTGTTTTTATTGTATTCTATTACCAAGGTACCTTCAAAATATTACATTGTTTGACCACAAAACATTCTTTTGATGTAGAAATTTATTTGGAAATTTATAAGTTGCCTTCATACTCATTACCATAGAGATTTTACATTGAAAGAATTCCTTTTTAAGAAATTAAATACGCAAATTTATTGCCATGACTTTATCAGTTGCTAACATGCATATCATCCTACCCATCACCGCCTACTGATGATTGTCAAAAGCCTTCTATTATTACGGCAACGACTACTGCCACTTTACATCATTTGTATTCATTTAACAGACATACGTACATATATGTGTATGTATGCCTTTTGTAAATTAGACAAGAATCAAATGGAGAATTTTTTCGTCATCTCATTTATCTTTGTTATTTAGAGATGACGTTGTTACTTTTTTTGGTTTTTTTTCATCATAAACACCATCTTCAAAGAAGATTTTCTTTCAATATTTTTGTTTTTTGTTTGCTTGTTGATAGAGGGTGTGGGTATAATGTTAACTTTAATACTTAGTCAACACTAATAACATGACACACATTCAATATTGACAACAAATCCTCCACCACCACTTTCACTGCCGTCAACCAACCCCACCTTTCATTCTTGCATAAACTTTACACTGTATCCACTGGTTTATACATCCTGTTTTTGTTGATTACAAATAAATGATAAAATTTCATTAAGAAATTCAGTAACGTTTTTCACACTTTTATTGTTAACATCCAAAAGTCGTCTTGTGTAGAAATTTAAGGCATCAGAAAAAAGGCGTATGTAGTTGTTTTATGAATATAATGGTGTGTGGCAGAGGATTTCTTTCTGTTTTCATATTCCTTTTTTTTCATTATCTTTACTTCTTTTCTTTGCTACTTCTGTTGTTAACTTTGAGCCACTGATTTGCTTTGTACAATTAGAGCTTTACCGAAAATAATCACTACGTGCTCTTGATGATATCAACGTGTGATGAAAATCAATCTGATTTGTAAGCATATGTATGTATGTATGTGTGTGGGCAAGTGTGTTTGTGTAAAGTAGAAAAGGAAGTGGTAAAGAATTCTTAAATATATACGCATATAGCGTGTAGGGTGAGTTAGAATTTGTAATCCCCTTAAACCGATTTTAAGACGATATTATGTCACGGAAACAATTATTTCATATGAACAATTTTTTAATATATTTTTTTTGCTAAAAGTTTTTAAAGATAAATACAATTTTAATTGTTTCCTTAAACAATTTCTTATATTTAAAATTTTGAGAAATAAAAAATATATATTATTTCTCAGAATTTTAGAAATAAAAAATATATATTATTACTCAGAATTTGAGATATTTGTAGTTGAGAAATTTTTCAGGCCCAGTAAAAAATTAAAATGCAAAGCACAGGTTGCAGAACAACTTACATTGCATTATAAAAGTTTCAAATTTATGCTTTACAACTGGTTCTGTTTGTATAGAGTTTGACCCATTAGCAATAAGTTCGATCCACCCACACTTGAATTGATTACTTTAGAACTGGTTACTTTATAACTGGTTCTTGGACAGTGAAACCATACATTTTAACTCCCGAGAATTAGTACTAGAACCGGTGGTAGAAAAACCTGTTCTAGAATAGATTTTGAATCCTGTTGTAAAAAATGTTGCTGGGTTGTCCAATACACAAAAAAAAATTACAATAAAAGTATAGCAATGTTTAATTAAATGGATTAAACTAAGTCTTCTTTCTTTATAATCTAAGTATATTAATACAAAATCTAAAATATTGAAATGTTAACGTAAACACAAAACAGTGTATTTTATATAGAATCATTTTAATTTTAATAACTTGGACACGTATATATAAGAGCAACGTGATACACTCACTTAAACCGATATTACTAGGAACTTGACATCCGATAAAAGGCAGTTTTTAGAATATTTTACGGAGAGGTGCAAAAAGGGAAAAGTCTCCCCTATGGTGACCTCTAAAAACTCCTTTGGTTAGAAACTTGAAATTCAAATAGATCTTCGCCAGGGACTTTGTGAAAATGGGATTTCAAAGGGGAAAGTCTCTGTCTTGACAGCCTGCCCACATTCTTGTGGCTAAAAACATGAATTTAAATTTAAACATTCCCTGGAGAATGTGCTTATTTAAAAATAAGTTTTTTTTTTTAATTTTCGCCAGAAACGTGGTGAAATTTAAGGGTTGTAGAAATGTTCCCCCTCAACGGCTTGGCAACCTGAGTTGTAAAATATGTGTTCCCTAGTGTATGGGTTAATTTGCAGCAGATGCAATTTTTGGACCTTTTGTCAGGAACGTGGTAAAAATGGGGATTTAAAAAGGTAAAGTATTTCACTTAAGTGCTTTATCAAACGCCTTTTAACTAGAAAATTTTAAGAAAAAATGGAATTGAAGCATTAAAATTGTGAAACGCTATGGAATGGAACGGGGAACGTGTGGAACTGTAACATCAGATGAGGGGAACGGATAGAACAATGGAAACGGAATAGAACTGGTTAATGATAGCTTTAAGTGTTATTTATTCATTTGAACATATTTTTTCCTTTTTTTTATAAATTTTTCTGGATTGTTCACATTTTTAAGTCATTATTAATTTAAAAATGGTAATGCCAATAATCACTTATAAAATAATCATTCATTAGTTCCATGTATGCTTAGATGGGCTTTTTGCCTTATTGTCCGAATCAAACCCCAGAAATGTGGTACATGGGAGTTCAAAAGGGTTCGACAGCCTCGCCTTGAGCGCGCAGTTTAAATTCTTAATTGATTTGAGCTTTGCTTTGCTATAAATCGATATTTGGTATAAATCGAATTTCATGCCGATACTAATGTTAAGTCACTTAATCTTATTATGTTTCTGCCTTAAACCGCTTTTAAAATATGTATTGGATTATTAGCTTAGTCATCGATAACGCAATTTTATTATTTTTAGCCAGGAACGTAGTAAAAGTGACAGTTCGAAAAAATCAATGGCTGCCTCTTAATGGCCTAATCAACGTATTTGAGTTGAAATCTGAGAATTAAAATATCCGAAGTAAGTATCGAAATATATATGAACATACTCGTATATCATCGTACATAGGCATACATGGTCACATACGTCCATAAATGGTTAAATATATGACCATAATTGATTTCATATATTATCATACATCTTTGGATCCGAATTTTGAGAGTATATGGCCGTAAATTGATTTATATGTTCATATATTGTCATATTTGATCATATATGAACATATACGGCCACATACGCTCAAGATATGTATTTGATTCGAAGATATATATGATCATATATCAGATGATGTGTGCTCATATATTGTACTATGTATGGTCGTGTATGACCATGTATGCCCATAATTGACCATCTATGTTCATATAAAGGGTGATCCAGCCATAATGCACGATGTTAATTGTGAGTCACACCTTAACGTCAAGTTTTTTTGCCCAACTTAATTTGAGATTTCTTTGTTTCAGTGTTTGACAAATTCAACCATGGAAAGGTACACAATTGAACAGCCCGTTAAGATTATTGAAGTCTTTTACAAAAATGGGCGTTCAGTCGGGAGAACCGTGTGCAAAATTCAGCAAACCGAGTCTGTAGGAAATGTGAAAGCACCTGTGCATGCTCCCCTGCGGAAAAAAATACTGTTGTTCGTGATAGTGTGGCATAACGTCGGCCAAGCAGTTACCGTGAATGGTGTTCCCGAGATTATTACGGACTTCTTGTGGACAGAAACTGAGGATATGGATCTGGACGATATGTGGTTACAACAATGGCTCTTTTGCGCGAGAAATTCGATAATAATTGGCCGCCACTATCATGTGATTTGGCACCGTTGGATTTCTTTTTATGGGGATATTTAAAATAAAAAGTGTTCATCAATAAGCCAAGGACAGTTCAAGAGCTAATGTCACATTAACGACATTGTACCTCAATTATGTCTCAGAGTCATTGAAAATATGGACCATCGGGTAGACGTATGCCACCGAAATCTTGGCGAGAATTTAGCCGATATTTTGTTTGACACAGAATTATCATAGATCATTCTATCATAATAAAAAATATGAAGATAATTCTCTGAAAACTTTTTGTTTTTTTGCAATTAACATCGTGCATTATAGTTGGACCACCCTTTATATTTCGATTTTTACCTGAGATGTATTTATTGGGGTATGCTATAATATATTTAATATATACTTTCTAGAATTTCCACTAAGAATGTAGTAAATATTGGGTTAAAAAAGGAAAAATTGTGTCCTTAATAATCCAACACAAAGCGCAGTTGCTAAGAACTTGAAATTGTTTATGTAAAGGGTTTTTCAATAAGAGCGCTACAATTTTTTTTTTTAAATTAAACAAAAATCGTTTTGGATATCAATGAAATTATTTATTCCTGTAAAAGTACGTTCAATACCATTATGTATGGAACTCGATTTCTTTTGCATGGCCACCACGGGCACGCTTGCAGAAGTACAGACGCTGAACCCAATTTTCGACGGTTTTCAAGCATAAATCGGCCGATACTGCTGCAATTTCACGTTCGATATTCGCACGAAGTTCATCAATCGTCGCTGGCTTGTTGGCATAGACCATAGACTTGACGTAGCCCTATAGGAAATAGTCTAACGGCGTTAAATCGCACGACCGAGGCGGCCAATCGACTGAACCATTTCGTGTGATAACACGTTCTCCAAACTTGGTTTCCAATAAATTGATTGTGACATTCGCTGTGTGGCTTGTGGCGCCGTCCTGTTGAAACCACATGTCCTCCAAGTCCATATCATCCAATTGGGGCCAAAAATATTCGGTTATCATTGAACGGTAGCGATTTCCAATCACAGTAACCGCACCAAACCGTAATTTTTTCTGGATGCAATGGTGACTCATCGCTGAAGATGATTTTTCGATGAAAATCCGAATCATTTTCAAGTTGTTGCTCAGCCCAATTCAGGAACATACGACGCTTCTGGTGGTTAAGCGGCTTCAGTTCTTGCGTCAATTTGATCTTGTAAGGGTGTAGGCCAAGATCTTTTCCCGAAATTCGCCACAACGACGTCACAGAGGTTCCCAACGCTTGAGAAGGACGTGTGAGAGACACATTTGGGCTTTCTTCAACTAAAGCTTCGGCGGCAGCAATATTCTCGACACTACGGGCACTTCTTTGTCTCACTGGCTCGGGAACATTTTGTACTGTGCCTGTGGATTCAAATTTTTCCACTAGACGCTCAATTGTTGATCTGCTAGGACGATTATGACGACCATAAATTGGACGTAGAGCTCTTAACGTTGAGGCCACTGACTCCGAATTTCGGTAGTAAATTTTAATAATTTCGACTTGTTGTTGGCTCGTATATCTTTCCATCACAAAATGGCAAACCTTACTGAAGAGAAATGTCAAAAGAGCGGCAAGAAATATGGCGTCGTTTGCTGTCCCTGTCGCTCTACTTTTAGATTCCTTCTCCGGCATAGACATCCATCAAGACTGGATTTTTTGGAGATGGGCAAAAAGGGCAAAAGTCTTGCGCAAACCCAACCACTAGAGAACTGATATTTAAATTTTGTGTTAACTAGAGTATCGGCATCCACTAACGGGTGGTTCTAATAAATTTAACGGAGAGGAGGAAATAGGGAAATAGCCGTAGCCTTAACTCTCAAACTTCTTCTACAATTAATCTTAAATTGAATGCACTAAACTTTGGAATATTTAATAAGAGCATGATAGAAAGAACAAAAAAAAGTCCACATTGTCAGGGTCCGAATAAGGGTCCGATATTGCCTTTTTGAACCCATTTTATAGCACTCATCGATCCCTTGGGAATTTTTTGAGGACATTTGATAGATATTGTTTTCCAGTAAGCTTTTTTATACCTTTTGTACTTTTATTGCGCCCTCTAGTAATAATTTAAATCAGTTAAGTTCAAAGATAATTAAATTTGAGCGAAGTCGAGTTTGCTTACTGCAAATTTCTGAGTGTATAAGCTATGCTTAATTTAAAAAAAAAAAAAATCTATCAACTGATTTATGAATTAGAGGGAAGCTCGTAAGACATTTCCTGATGGTGTCCTGTGAGTCCTAGAACAAAAATAGTAACTAATGTTGCAAGTAAAGACTCTGAACTTCCTTTGTTATTATAAATAATGTATGTCAGAGCGTTAATATATATAATTTTTTTTGGCGATTTCTTAAATATTTTTGTTCTGATTAATATTTTTTTTTTTTAAATTTACGAAATTTTAAATTTTTATCCTTCTTGATTGAAAATCGTTCCTTAAACAAAAAGAGGAAAAGAAGTAAATTATGTTTTTTCTATATCAAGTAATTGCTTTAATAAAAAATTATTATTTATCCAAAAACTACTTAATATCCGGCGAATCGATTTTGCCGGTCTTGGGCATTAGAGGGTTAAAATAATACAATAAAACGTTTTTTTATTAAAAATATAATTTTTAAATATATTGTTATTTTTAACAACTATTCAAATATTCCCTTTGAAATATTGTTACTACAGTATTAACCCTCCTTAAGAGTAACCAGTGGTTAGATATTCAGGTTTAAATGGGGTATAATGTTAACTAGCAACAAGAGTTAACAATGCCAATGAATTGATTTGTAACCAACGAGATGCTCTTCCCAGAATTCGAACCATTCTGCTTCCTTTTGAGTGTAAGACAAAAATATCTGTCTTTAAAATCAATATGAAGAAATGTATTTACAAACAGAAATATTTTTGTTTTTTACACATCATACTCATGTAATATTCAGGTACTTCCCCATGCATTTTGTCCTGTGAGAGTGTGTGTGCATTGTTTGAAACACGTGCTATTAGTGGATTAAAGTATCGAATGTTCTTTTGGAAAATGGGATATACAATTTCATCATCATAAACATCGACAATGATATCATTATGTTGTTGAAATTATTTAAAGGAAGTGATTTTGAAGTTGCTCACAAATTATTTTCCTTTTAGTATAAATATGTGCAAATATGTGTTAAGTTGGAAGCGGAAGAATAAACTTTTCAAAGGACACTTTGGTTTTGATAGATTAAATTAAGGAAGATAAGAAAAGTCACCCTAAATAAATGCATTTTTTAAATTAATAGATTTTAAATCAAATAGATATTTTATAATATTAGAAAGTTTTAATTTAATAAATTATTTGACAACAAACTTAATACATAAATATTTTACCTGGAAATATTAATATCATAATAATCCTATAAAAACAACACAAAAACTTTTAAAACTAAGATTAAAAGTAAACATTATACAAATACAAACACATGTCTAAATGTGTATACAAGTGTGCACGTATTTAAACATGTAAGTCAAAAAGTTTTATCTCTTTTCTATCAACTTGTTTTTATTTTTTTTTTTTCAAATAACTTCTTTAACTTATAACTCAAACATCATATATTTTCACACACACACTTGTATAGAGATAAACGTACACCATACATCTAACTCGACTTATATACACAGAAATCATTTGTTCTAATCAACAAACACAAAACTACAAAGTGGACTTTTAATATGTTTTTGATAAGTCACGTCAAAAGCAACAGTAGTCTGTTGTTGTCCGTCGTTGTTGTAGTTATATAGTCGTTAGAAAGATAAATCCACAGCCACAAA
The DNA here is from genome assembly GCA_949748255.1 of Eustalomyia histrio. Lineage (NCBI taxonomy): Eukaryota > Metazoa > Arthropoda > Insecta > Diptera > Anthomyiidae > Eustalomyia > Eustalomyia histrio. Next base: position 10,898,038 of record OX456526.1, read on the forward strand.
AAAAAATCTAAGAACTGAATATATAGGTATAAAAAACGTGGAAAAAAAAACTTTATCAAACACATACGAAACTCATACACACTAATACTCTACATATGTATGGAACACCTAGTGCATGATAAAAAACAACAACAAAATATTGAAAGAAGAGATGTATGGTATAAGATGAAAAAAAAAAAAAAAAAAAAAAACAAACTAATACATACAAAAGTGCTTTCTACGAATCTTTATGACAACAGCATAAATCAACAATAACAACAACAGTAGCTACAACAACAACAATAAAAGTATTACCACAGCTTAACGGTCAAGTTGTTAAAGAGAATATTTGAAAAATTGTGTTTTTTCCATACACTGTTAAAAAAAAGGATTTCTTTTAAAGATTAAAATTGTGTAATTTGCTCATGTGGATCTATAATTGTCGTTTAATTCATCTAAGTTTTACAAGTTTAACACATCGGCTGAAAAGTCCGTAGGATGAACAATAAAACAACATTTTTTTTTTTTTTTTTGCAAAATTTGACTTTATTCATCAACATAGCCTCCTTCAAGAGCGATACAAACAGTCCAACGTCTTTCTAATATTTAGAAGAATGATTTATCTTTTATTTCAAAATAGGATTCTGCTTCGGCAATCACCTCGTCGTTCGAACCAAATCTCTTTCCAGTGAGCATTTTTTGAGATCTTAAAAAAAATCGCTAGGAGACAAATCTGGCGAATAAGGTGGGTGCGGATGCAATTTTTCAATTCAAGTGTAATTCGTGCAATTTGGCCATCATTTGGAATCAACGACACGTTGTTGTTTTTGGTGCACTGTGCGCCAACGTGGCGCCCATTTCGAAACCAGTTTTCTGATGAACAAATATTCGACACATTCCTTCCATATCTTTGAGGTAGCAGCTATCTCCTGCTACTTCACTTTACGGTCTGTAAAAACGATTTTGTGAACATTCCCGGTATTACGATCTCTTTTGGGCGACCAGAGCGCTCGTCGTCATCGGGGCTTGTACGACCATGTTTAGAGTCAGAAAACCACTTTTCTACCATATGTCTCGATGGAATAGAGTCCGAATAACATTCATCAAGCCAAGCTTTGGCTTGAACGGTGCTTTTTTCATTAAAAAGCAATAGCTGTCTTCCCCCTGTACAAATCTTCAGAACCCACCAACTTAGCGCAGGTCTATACAGGAATAACTCACTATAAATGGAAAAATTCTAATTCCAGCGGATTGGGATATTTTATTACGGGCTGATGTTCTCTTTCTTACCCAAATTTACTACGTTTTTATTGGAAATTCCAAAAAGTATCCCTTTAGTGACTTAGATGTTAGTGCTTCCAGATCACGTTTTTTTTCAAACGAACAAAGAAATATTAAGAAAATATATGCAGTCACCCATTCGTCTCACGGCGACTGTGTTATAGAAAACCCATATAAGCTCTTACACTAAGAAAAAAAGTTAGTAGAAAAATTTGTAAACGGTTTTCAATCCCACTTTACTATTTTAGTACTGATTTTAAGTAAAAAAATTATTATTTAGCAAATCTTTTGGCTATTTACATTTTACAAATTTGACCCTAAAAGTAAAAAAATTAACTAAAATATTTTTCAAAACAGAAATTACCAAACTAAAACAAAATGATTAATTCCTTTATATTTAAACAATATTTAAGATTTTTAAGCCTTTGATTTTTTTTTAATGTTTTATAAAACATTTTTTGAAAAAAATAAATAAAATAAAAAACATTTGATGCTCGATAAGAATATAAATTTAAAATTTTGTACTAGATATTATTATTTTTTTTTTGCTGATTTTAGCAAACTGATTTTAAATTGCGCTTTAAAAAAAGTATACTAAAATTTAGTAGCGGCTTTTAGTTTTTTCTACTAATTTCATTGTACATTGTGTTGCTAAGATTAGCAAAAAAAAAAAAAAAATACCGCTGGGCTCAAATTAGCAAAATTTCCCGTAATAACAGCAAAATTTTCTGTTGCCATTACAAACTTTTTTGATGAGTGTACTTCAGGGAATACATATTTTATATTTCAGATTTCCCACTTGGTGGATGGTTACACCGGAATATGATTTGTAATGCCAAATTTTAAATTCATAGCTTCGGTTTGTCCATTTAAGTTTCACAATTCTAGCCAAATCAGCTTAGACAGTGCGTTAAGGAGTGGATTTTGCCCCATATCCCTGCCGAAATATCCAATTACCAGTCAGTTAACCCATACCCTAGGAAACATCTATTTTAAGGAGTTTGTGTAGGACACTAAAGTAGAGTTTTTTTTATCCCACCCTTGAAATTTGCCAAAAATCCCGTCTTAGTGATAGATATCCATATATGGGAGTAATGAATTGAGTTGACTAATTAATTGATAATTCTATTATTATTGCATTCATATCAATTATAATGAAATTATTTGCATTACAATGATAAAAATTTAAAGGTTTGAAATGTAATAATAAAGAATAATCATTAAAATAGAAAAATATATATAAAAAACGATTAATATCACTAAAATTAAGAATGATTCTTTCTTTTTCGTTCCTTGTGCTTGATGTTTCATTCATACTCGTTTACCGTATCAATACATTCAGTTCGCCTTAGCTATTATTTAAATTTTCCTCGTTATCCGTTCCATTCCATTTAACTTACCTTGTATATCGTTTCAATTCCAATTGCTCCCCATTTTTTTTTTCCATTAAATTCTACTCGTTCCGCTTTCCCTTCCATTGTTTTCCAAAATTTAGTGTTTGAGTTCCACTCGTTCTTAAAATTCCAAGATTCTAGCCAAACAACAAACAAATTTGTGAAAAAATTTCTTTATTTCTCATCATAATTTCATTTTAGCTCCATACTCTTTTCCCAGCGATAGTCAATAGCTCCGATACGCTGTTTATACTCTGCTGTAAAGTGATCTATCCCAGGACACGCTATCAGTTCAGTGGCTAGTTCACTGTGATAGGGACCGGTTTTTTGTATGAAAAGTGCCGGTCACTTTATGTAGCATGGGCTTCTCCTAGGAGGGGCTCAATTGCCCTCTGTGACATGTCACAGGACTGGTCTAAAAGAACATGGGGCTAGTAGTTTCAGACCCAATTTGTGATATAGAGTTTTTATACCAATCCCGTAATAGGTACTTTAGAAAGTGATCTTGTTTTCACCTACCACAGGACTGGTACTTTCAGACCCATTATGTGATATAGACTTTTAAACCGTTCATGTGGTAGGTACTTTAGGAACCGTTGCTGTTTTCATCTATCACGGTATAGGTCCCAATTCCCTTTTTTCCCGCAGGTCAGTAAGAATTGTCTAGCCTATTAAAATATCCACAAATCGCAAATTCCATCACTTCATTGCTGGCAAATATTTTATGTTTGGAAATTAAAAATAATCCGAGTTAGCTAAATCTGGCGAGTAAGGTGCGTGATGAAGGAATACATTGTTTTTTTTCGCCAAATACGGCCTTTTTCCTTTAATTTTATCACTTAAACGCTGCAATAAGTTACCATTATAGTCGCCGTTTTTATTTTTACTATTTGAAGATAATAAAAAAATAGAAGACATGACCTTGCCATGCAGATGTCTTCACTTCCTTTAGACATGATTTTTTCATTTCAGTTCACTGCTTTGACGGTTAATTTGTCTCAGCCGTGAAGTGTTGGACCTTTCCCTCATCCAGGGCTACAAAGATGTTGTAATAAAATGCTTCTAAGTAGAATTTATTATTTTAAACTTCTAAAAGTTCTTTAGATGTTAAGGCTTCTTAGATAATAAACAAATTCAAACTTAAATCCTTCGATAAAATTTGTAATCATTTTTTTTTGCATTTTCTGCTATTTTCTTTTACAAGTCCTTATTTTTCTCTAAGTGTTGATACTTTTAAGTTACGTTTTGTTTCTATACATTTTTTTTATTTTAATTTTTTGTTCATTCCAAAGTCCTTTTAGTTATAACTCTCTATATCTGTATATGTTGGGTTTTACCCTAATCAAAAACAAGTTGAAAATCGTTTAGTTTTTTTTATCTTTAGCTTTTGTTTTTTTTTATCCCAATTTAAGTTGGACCAAAAATATTACTCTACAAATAAAAAGGAAGGACACAATACTTTGTAAAGATTATAGTTACTTTTTTTTAACTTTTGGCATACACACAAAAACATAATACACATATGCGAAAACTTTACATGAAGGAGGTATTTTATTATGGCAGTGGTGTATATAACAACAAAAACAACTACAAAAAAAACTACCTTGATATGGAAGTTAGTGAATGGTGTGCTAATATGAAAAGCCATCAACAGATGATGGAAATACAAACATATGAGAATATTTAAGTGTATATAAACAGGTAGATACACTTAATATTTGTATATTGCATACAAAAACTATCAATTAACAGCAACAAATACTTACATTTATATGGTTTTATTTGATTTTATACACTTGATTTGAAATTGAGTTGATTAATGAAATTTATCAACTGTTATATAGATTTTTTTCCGATTTACTTTATCACTGTGTAAATAATAATTACGTTTGCATTATAGTGTAGTAGAAAGGTAAGAATTTCTATAGGAAATCAATTAATTATACTACTTAGAAAATCATTACATTTTAAGGACTTAATGTCCTACCACATACATATTAGACAGCTGTCACACTTTATAATGAGAATCAGTCCTGTAGAACAATATAAAAGCATAAACCTTAATATTGACTTTTTCCGTAAAACATTCTCTATAGATGCTAAAGGTTTTCTCCTTAAGGATTTTTCATGCAATGCAAGGATGAAGGTTTTATTTTGAATTAAAACAACGAACTGTTTTTTCATAAACAGACTTAAAACATTTTTAGGTATTTCGGTCCGCTTTCAGATACAGAATATCGAAAACAAGGTAACTGATCGTCATCCTTTTTGATTATATTGATAGATATACAGGTTGGTTGAAAAGTTCCTGCGCTCACCAAGAGATGGCACTGTTTGTTCCAAACTTTTTTTTTTCTCAAGTTGGTAAAACTGTCCTGAGAACACATGCATAGTTGCAAGTCATTCTGTCAATTCTTTCTTTGTTTACAACACGCAGAGAAAAAACATGGTTGTAATATGATCACTGCTACTATATTGTGCTTGCTGCATCGGGTATGGTTGTCACAACCAAGTTATTGGTTTTTTAACCATCAACATTGTCGCTACCATCATTATTTAGTAAATATTTTACTATTTTATGATTGGCACCTTCTATTTTATATCATGATGGGCTGTACCATACTGTGGTAACAAAAATTCTGACTATGAAAAAAATATGATATTTATGCAACAATAAAATGTTGGCAACAATCAATAAATAATTATACAATCAAAGAAAGAAAAGTTCTTAAAGTTTGTGATTTTTTCCCTAATAATTTTTCTTCAAAAAGTTCTTAATATTAATTTTTTTTTATAGACAAAACATTTCTAAAGAAAATATTCTTAAATTTAACAAGCTTTTTCGTAGTTTCTAAGAATTTTACCTTTAAGATTATCCAGGAATCATAATATAGTTATGAAGGGCCATAATATGATCAAATTTTGAGCATACTATGATTACGTGCGATCATATTATGATCATCATCATAATATGTTTATTAAGAATCATAATATGGTAATTTTTGAATGATAGTATAACTGTATTATGGTAAAAATATGGTTATTTTATTATCATAATATGATAACCATAATATAGTTCGATTATGGTTGGTACAACCATAAACCCAAAAATATATGATGCTCTTCAAATATCATTGACCCAACCATGTTTTTTCTTTGCGTGAAGCCATTTGAAGTTGACGTGTCATTGATTCTTTTGAATATGGAAAAAATTGTATATCGTGCAGTCATTAGATTCTTTGTTTTGAAGGGTTTAAAAGCAAAGGAAATTTATGAAGAATTGTTAGAAGTGTATAAGGAGTCCTCACCTTCAAAACGCACTGTTGAATTTTGGGCTGGTGAATTTAAACGTGGTCGTACCAGCCTTAAAGACGATCCACGCGAAAGACGACAAAAACTGCAACCACAGCAGAAATCATTGAGCAGGTACATAATATGGTTAGTGAAGATCCAAATTTGAGTAAGCGTGAAATTGCTAATGCCATAGGCATCTCAGACGAACGAGTACTCCATATTTTACATGAAGAATTACGTATGAAAAAACTGTTTGGAAAGTTAGTGCCGCACACATTAACAATTCAACAAAAACTGGATCGAAAACAATTTTCTCAGCGTAATTTGGAGCGTTTTAAGTCGAATAAAACCGACTTCTTGCGTCGTTTTATAACTATGGATGAGACTTGGATCTACCACCATGATCCTAAATTGAAACAAGAACGTTTACAGTGGACTGAAGCTGGTTGTTCAGCTTCAAAGCAGGTGAAGTCACAACGATCAGCAAAGAAGGTTATGGCATCAGTTTTTTGGGATGCAAAAGGATAATTTATAACGAGCTTTAATCATCTACACTCTAATTAATTTCTGTTGAAAGTTACCCAACTTATAGTAGGAAACTGTACTCCTACTATAAGTTGGGTAAATTTACTCTATGTGCGTAAATGAAAAAAAAAAATACACACATTATGCGTAAGTTGATGAACACAAAATAGGTAAAATTACATTAAAAGTGCGTAAAAATTCAATTAAATTTTAAAATTAAAGAGTAAATTCACCAAACTTGTGCGTAAAGAAGCATAATTTTCCTGTAAATCAACATAAAAATGCGAAAAAATCCTACAAAAATGCGCACATTTTCTACCATGATATTGAAAATTATAAAGCAAAAAAATTTTTGTTTTGTAATAAAAAACAATAAATTTATTATTTAGTAATTCACAACAAAAATAAAAACCATTATTTTATAGTAACTTACAGCAAGAATAAATAAAATAAATTTATTGTGTATTTATTCCAAATAATTGGTTAATTTAAAAAACTAATGAATCTATTTTTTTAGGTTTAAAAATTTTATCGATTTTTTTTTTCAATTTCAAAATGTCATAGTTTTTTTTACTACCATAAGTTAGTATATTTACAATCTTTGTGCGTAAAATTTTTATTTAACAAAATAATATTAATTTTAGGCGTAATGTGTTTAATTGTAAATATATTATGTGTAAAAATACTGCGTGTGTGTATTATTGTATATGAAAGTGTGAACTTAAAAGTTTTACGCATTTGGTGTTTATATTTACCGAATTTTCGTAATATTACATAAAACTTTGCCCATTTTATTGTAGTAATTTTACAAGCATTTTTTAGAGTGTACGTACGAAAATCAGCCATTCTTTGTTAGGCTGAAAAGATCTCCTTAGAAGACAAAATTTTAGACGAGCTAGAGCCTGCAGGAGAAGGTAGAGCTTGAACAAAAAAAAAAATATATATATGTATGTATGTTGAAATCGATAAATATCACTACTCTCATCAAAAAAAGTCTGTTATGGTAACTGAAACTTCTGCTTTGATTTCGGGAAATTTTTGCTAATTTGAGCCCAGCGGTTTGTTTTGCTAATCTTAGCAACACATGCCTGCTGACGTGTAGTACAATCAAATTAGTAAAAAAAATTAGCAAGCCTTACTAAATTTTAGTAAATTGCTGTAAACTCACTGATTTCTAATTCATAGCAAAAGGTTAATTTATAAAAAAAAATATATAATATTAAAATGCCCAAATTAAATCATTTATTTTTAGATACACTTGTTACACTTTAAAGCTGTCCATTTCTTTAGAAATTGCCTTACGAATTAAAGTATACAAATTTATATTTTTTTATCGAGCAACATTTTTTATTTTATTAATTTTTTTCAAAAAATATTTTAGACCAAATTAAAAAAAAAAAAAAAATCAAAGGCTTAAAAAAATAGTAAAAAAAATAAACGAATTAATCATTTTGTTTTATTTTGCATATTTTTGTTTTAAAAAATAATTTTAGTAATTTTTTATAATATAAAGGTCAAATATTGAGGGCTGACTTTTAGAACTAAAAAGTTTTTAGTTCTATTTTAAGTGGATGTCCTATTTTTGCACATGAGTCGTTTGTGAAAAGTAGCTTCACTTCCGGTCCATTTTTTTAACCTATGTAACATTTTAAGGCAATTTAAGTTTGTATCTATAAGTTTTAAAATTAGCATTTTTTTTTGCTAATTTTAGCAAATCGGTTTTCAAAAATTTGTGAAATAATTTATGAAGTAAGAAACAAAATTTTGTAAATATTCTATAAATTTTAAAATGTAAATTGCATAAAAATTTACTAAATTTATTTTTTTACTAAAAATTAATACAAAAATAGTAAAGTAAGATTGAAAACCGTTTACAAGTTTTACTACTAACGTTTTTTCTGAGTATAAAATACAGGCTCGCTCCATTACGTTTCAATTTAATTCAATTCCAAAACGTTCTTCGTTCCATGCCACTTCAATTCCACTCATTCCCCGTTCAATACAATTTTGTTCCTCTTGTCTTTTGATTCAATTCCGCTTATTCTTGATTCCATTTCATCTCTCTTTCCATATTTGGTGTTTCAATTCCACTTGTTATTAAAATTTCGAATTGCTAGCTAATAGGCTTTTTACACTGAACAACATCTTTGTGAAACGCGTGGAAGATGTTGAAAAAGTGAAACATGTATTTACATTGGTAACATCTTTCATCTTTCATCTGCCATTTATTCAGCTGTCAAAAAAATTAAAGAAAAAGACGCATATTTTTTGTTAAAAATAAATAATGGATTTAGAGAAAGCATTAATCATTGGATTAGTTGTTGCTTTGCAAGAAAAAAACCCGAATTTTAATGCAGTACATTGAAATATTTAAGGATGAAGAAGAATTTTTGGTAGACATTAGAATAAAATTCTTACATGTGCCGCTCATTTTCATTTGTTGAATATTGTTGTTTATTTTCAGCAATGTCAGTTTGCTAGTGATGGCACAAGGAAAAAGATGAGAAAGGATAATCTTTTGTAGATGTAGAAAGATGTATAATTTTTGGCCTGTATAATTATTATGGGAAGATGTTAACATCTTAGCAAATTGATGAAAAATGAAAGGTGTAGCTCACTGGAAAAGGGCTATAAAGCGATTATTTTTTCCTGATTCACAACATTTCGAAATTACATCGAAATCGGGCTACCCATTCCACAGACCTTATTTATAAGCATAGTTTAGAATGTATATCTGTGAATCAGTACAAGGTGGCGCAAAAGTAATCCTCCTTTCAGAAAATGCTATAAATTTTGCGATTGGCCCCTAATGTCAGTTCTGTTTGGACATTTGTGTAGTAAACACATGCGAAATACACGTTAATAAACAATGTTACGCTACACTGCTCCAGAACGCGGAATATTGGTGACTATTTATTTGAGCAATAATGAAGATGATTTTTCATCAAAAATAATCATGAGTGATGAGGCCCATTTCCATCTTAGCGGGTACGTAAATAAGCAAAATTTACGCTTCTTGGGCACTGAAAATCCGCGTGTAACCCACGAAGAGCCATTACACCCGCTCAAAGTCACTGTATAGTGTACTGTTTTCGCTGGAGGAGTCATCGGACCTTTTTTCTTCGAAGACGACGCGGGCCAAACGGTTACTGTGAATGGTGAGCGCTACAGAGCAATGATCAACGAGTTCTTTTTGCCGCAACTTGATGAATTGGGATTGCAAAACATGTGGTTCCAACAGGACGGTGCAACGCCACACACTGCACGTGCCACAACCGATATGCTGAAGGATGCATTTCCCGGGCGCCTAATCTCCCGTTTTGGCGATTTGCACTGGCCAGCAAGATCGCCTGATTTGACCACTCCGTCGCGGATTTATGTCAACAAGCCTCAGACTCTTGCAGCTCTTAAAGACAATATCTGTCAAGAATGTGAGGACCTATCGCCGGAAGTGATGGAAAATGCCATAAAAAGGGCTCAAATGACAATCAACTGTGACTTGATGTAAAAAAAATTAAAAGACCAAATAAAAATAATCCACAAGAAGAATCAAAGTTTTTCATTTTTTTTTAAATTACAGCCAAAAAACATCGGTAGGTTATTTTTGCGCCACCCTGTATATGTATTCGCTATATTTTTGGTTATCCGAAATTTATACCATTTTTGGTTTTATATTAAAAATTTAAAAAAATATTTTAACAGGTGTCGATTTATTTTCCTTAAAATCTGAATTTTCCTGCAGTAAAGGGATAAATGTAAAAACCTTTAATTTGCTAACAAAAATGGTGCCACTTTATTACCATCGATGTAGTGCTTATTAAATACTCTTTAATATCGGCCACATTAACAGCCTTTTAACTATATATTAATTAATCCTTTAATCTATATTTATATAAAAGGAAAAAAGGACTCTACCATAATTTATTAATATTAAAGATTAATATGTCGTGTTTCTGTTTTTTACATTTTTTTTTTAAATTTCCGGCAATTGTTGTTTACAAAAAAAAGGACTATCGCAGAAGGTTTACAATAAATGAAAGCGACACGTGTACTTTGTGATGTTATGATGCGACCAACAACAAACGGCTGATGGGATGTGATGTAATGTTGTTGATGCTGCTGCTGTTGTTGAATGTTGTTCATCTTTATAATCTTGTATTATATATTATGATTTTCCGTTATATATGTATGTTCCTGCTGTTTTTGCGTAAATGTAGCTGGCTGTGTGAATATGTTTTTGTGCGTTATGTTTATTTATGAATATGTAAAATTGTGTGTTGTCTCATATAGAGAGAACATACATAGTATTTTAACGCTGTATGAGTATACGTGTGCGAGTGTGTGTTTTTGTATGAATTTTGTTGTACGTTGATGGAATTTTAATTAAATTTTGATGTGGTTGTTAATGTGTGCATATGTTAGTCAATGTAAAATTGTAGTCTTTAGCATATGTTTGTTTAGTTGGTTATGTTGTTGGTTGGTTGGTGGATTGTGTGTTGTTATATATATATATATTGTGATGTTGTTGTTTAACACATCTCTTTACATCCATATTCATCGTACATCATCAGCATCATAAGAATGTTTTTGTGTGTGTTTTTTTTTTTGGTTGTAGAAGAGTTTATTTTGTTGTTACTTTAACTACATACATACTTCAACTGTTGGTTTCATTTGTTTCGGCTAGAATGCCTGTTGTTGTTATAAACGATTTTGAGTGTAAGTGGATTTCCTCTTGTAATCATTATAACACACAAAATATAATACAATATTCAAGTTTGAGTTTGTTTTTGACAGCTCAAAATATGAGTATTACTTTTCTTTTATTTTAAGGTTCAAAAACGAAATTGTAAGCTGTTAACAAAAATAGCTGTAAACATTTTTGTTTGAAGACATGTCAGTTACCTGGTAATATTTAAAATTACATATTACAAATTAATATGGGTTGTCAGTAAAAATATGCTAATATTAGCCAAAAAAAAAGCCAATACTTCTTTAACGGTTAGTTTTAAATATTGGAATATTTGTTAAAAAAATTTGACACTTTTTTCTTTGGATTTTGCACTGTTTGTTTAACTAAATTTCTTGTGGATGTTTCTATTTTAAGTTTCGGATTTCCAGCTTAAGAGGTTTTTATAGATCATTGAAGACTTTCTTCTCGTTTGGCCTCACCGTAAAAATTTTAAAAAATCCATATCTGGGTGATCTCAATTACATTTTGCAATTCTTCACTTGTGTAATTTATTCATATTAAAAATTCTATCAGACCTACGCTCACTTTTGTGGGATTAAACTTTTCCTTGAAAAATTCAAATACAAAACTTTTTTATACCAGACATGAGCAATAAAAGGTAATGCAATTACTTCAGTTACATGTAATGGAGGTAATTGAGTAATTGCCCTGTGATTTAGTAAACAGAAATACCTTTTATTGCAAAAGTTTAATCCCACAAAAGTGAGCGTAGGCCTGATAGAATTATTAATATAAAAAAATTACACAAGCGAAGAATTGCAAAATGTAATTGAGATCGCCCAGGTATGCAAAAATCTCTTATCCATTTATTAACTCCTAATTTTTTGGAAAAAAACATCTATTCCCCATTTCGACCCCCCATGTTAATTATCTGAAAATCTTTTCCATTTTGAACTACTTTTTTACCACGCTCCTGACAAAAATTCCATGACATATCTTGTTAAAGAATTAGTCCAAATATCATATATCAAATTTCTAGCCGTAGCGATTTAGGCAGGCTGTTAGAGGGTACCCTTCTCCCCACTTACCACATTCCTGGCGAAAATTTACAAAACTTCCTTGTCAGTGAATTGGTTAGTACTCTAAGGAACACATTTTATAAATTTCAGATTTCTACCCAAAGGAGTTAGGGCCGACCATAAGGTGGAACCCTTTTTGAGCTTTTGCTCGTGCCTGTTGAAATTTCAAATAATATCGTCCTGGTGAATGTCTACACCAGATTAGAAACGCATATGGCAAATTTCAAGTTTCTGGCTGCAGCTGTTTTGGCTGGCTGATCAGGGGACACTTTTTTCATCTTTATACAATTTGTAGCACTGTCCTGAGGAATATTTCAAAAAGTCCATACTCCAGCGAACATATGGACATGCTGTCAAGTGAAGACTTCCCCTATTGGCTTTTTTCGTTAATATTTTCAAAGTTCCACCTTATTGGATGTAAATACGGCAATTTTATAGGTCGAACGAAAATTTTTAAAGAAAGCATGCTGATTTCAAAATTTTATTTATATTATAAAGGGAGATTTTTTTTAAGGTTTGTATTTTAAAAATTGAAAAAAATTGCAAAAGTGAATGAAATATTTATTTAGGGCGATAAATGAATTCCTGCCATTTACTTTTTAAAGATTTTTTCATGTAAATATTGTCCCCGGCTACTCTTTAGGTGGTCCGTGAACTAAAATTTTGGCATACTTTTTCTAGAATTTCGGACGATATCTCACCAAAGGCAGCTGTAATGTTGTCCTCCAGGGCTGGAATTGTGGCTCCCTTGTCCATTCACCAAACAAACGACATTGTGGCACGTCACCTGGCTTCAGTTTTTGCAGCAGCTGTATTTTGTATACAAGGTCCTTACATCAAATCTGCCAGGTGGTCGAATAACACAAGCCCAATTGTTGACAACGGCGACAAATTGACATATCGCGATCTTTATTGACACTAGCCGATGTAGTAGTATTATTCTCCTCAGTACGCACTTTTCGCATACGGATTGGTGGACTAATGTCCAACAAAGTCGAATATGACAACCATAAAATGGCTTAATTTACGAAACACATTTCTCACACAGTACGAATTTGGATAATTAAATTCAATAATTTACAAGCGTTGTTCGTTTGTTAGTGTATTCATGGAGAAATGGCAAACCTTAATGAGCATTTTTAGCATTTCCACATGACACTGAAAAAATTTCCACTAAATATCCAAGATAGCAAAACAAATCACCCTTTAATTCAATGGAATTTGATAAACCATAGAAATTTTATTGTATCAATGGTTTTTTGTGGACAATTTTAAAGCAGAAATATACGTTTGTTCTGATCATGAACCAATTTTTTTATATTTTTTTGTTTTATTTTTGCAAAAAAAGTTCATATATTTTTCTATCAACTCAGAAAGTTTTAGCATCACATGCTACGTTTTGAAAAAAAATATTTGTTGAATATGCCTAAAATATTCAGTATGAATTGAAACATTTGGTCTCAAATGAGTTAGGACACCGTACGTATGAGCAATATCATATCTACCTTTGATGAATACGATATTGCTCATACGTACTGTGGTGCTATAAACTGTTGTTTATATGTATGTTTCATTTAAAAGACTACTCATCAATCCAACTCATCACCCATACACTCAAAAAAAAAAGACATGAACTAAAATGTAATCAAAAATTTCCTTCAAAATAGTTTATAAATTGTCCTCAATTTAAGTAAAGTTTTATTAAAACTTAGAAAAATTTTCTTAAAAAATAATTAAAATTCCTAAGTTTGAGGAAAAACGAAATAGTTTATATACTTAGAAATAGTTCATTTTTTTCCTAAGTAATATTTCTTAATTTTAGGAAAAAACAAGTCATTTAAATAAAAATTTATTAATTTAAAAAAAAAACATCTTAGTTTTAAGAAAATTGCATACTCAAATGTTATAAAATTAAGTTTAGTTAAAAAAAAAAAAAAAAAATTTAGGACATAATTTACTCCCAAGAATCAAGAAAGTACTTGAACTTAATGTGTGTTCATTTTTTGTTCGCGAGTAGTAAAATTAAATAAATTTTAGAAAGCCATTTCCAAATTCAGTTTTTTAGTATACCACTTTCTAATTTTGAAGAATTGTTTTCTAAAAATTAGTTCAGACAATTAAAAACAAAAGGTAATAAATTTTTTCCTATGTAATAATATAAATTTACTTGATTTTAGAAACTGATGAACTATTTCTAAGGAAAATTTTCATGCAACTTAGTTCAGATAAATTTTATAAATTTTAATAAAATATTTTTTTTTCAAGTAAAAGTTTTCTAAATTTTAAAATATAATTAAATTTGGTATAGGATTTTTTTGTGGGAAAACGTTTAAATTATTTTTAATATTCTATTCCAAAAAACATTCAATTAAAAACAAACCAGTTAGTTTTCCTAATTTTCAAGAAAAAATATTATTAAATAAAAGAAATTTAGGTAACCATTTAAAAAAACTATCGTGCATGATTGTAATTTTTGGTTCGTGATCGTGCGTGAGCGTGAGTCAAAAATCTCTCACGTGGCCATCTCTAATCTCTCACGTGGCCATCTCTAATCTAACAGTCTTAAATATTGAACTTAAAGTAGCTTAAAATATATTTTAAAATTTTGTTAGAAAAGGATAAAAAATTTCGAATTTGCGCTTTTATGTAATAAATTTGTTGACTACAATACAAAATATCGCAGGAACATTTTATACATT